>JBBGZY010000655.1:17012500-17355000 GCA_037952925.1 Lithobates clamitans
AACCCCTCCCTCCCAGAGAGTTGATTATTCTGTGATTGGCCACAGCCAAATTCGCCTGTCCTGGAGGCGACTTGAAGTCGCGTTGTAAATTGCTTAAAGTCGCGCTAAAGTCGCGTTGAAGTCGCCTTGCAAAGTCGCGCTGAAGTTGTGTTGCCCCTGTGTGAATCGAGCCGTAATGAGAAGCAATTTCCCCATAGTAAGTGGAGTTCACACCTCAGCTCTCACAGAAACAAGTGTCACTTACCTTCAACTTTTTAAAAATGTCAGTTAGGTCATATTGGTCTGAATAAGGCTTTGTTTACACAACGTTTTTTGACAACGTTGTCATTTTAACTTTGTGTTATGTCGAAGGCTTTTGCAATTTTTCATGTTCTATTCTTATCAAATATACTTTAATAAAGCTGTTTATAATGGACCGATTGATCCTCTCTGAAGATTTCTTTGTGGACCTTTAGTCCTCCCTAAATATACACACAATCCGGTGACTTCAGCCACAATAATTGTGTATAAAACTAACAGGCAGATTGCCTCCACACTCCCCCAGTACCAACACCCCCCCCCATGTGCACTGGTGCAACCGCCATGTATTCTGGGCTCCGCTTGCCCATCTGCGTGCCCGGTACCGACATGGTGGGTGTCGGCGGGTGGAAGAGAGGGAGAAGAAAAGACACACGTGCGCTCTCCTTCTCTTCTTGCTGTGACCCAGAAAGCAATATCTATGACATCACTTCCGGGTCACCCTTTCAGTATACTCAGCTAGCATAGCTGGGAAGGGATGAATTGGAATGTGATCTGCATTGCAATACATTTAGTGGAGCCCAGAGGAGACATGCAGGGTCTTTCAAACATAAACGCATGAGTCAGGGGCGCCTAAATGTTCGAAAGGCGTTTGACGTTTAACGTGTGTTAAAAATGCATGCCAGATGTCCTATGTGCGTTGTTTGTTGCAATTAATGAGTTTTCACCCCAGAAGCCTCATTTTTTTACACCTCATTGATATGTTATCAATGCAAATGCACCAAAAACGTATACATACTCATCTCCCCATAGTTATGACCTTTTGTAGCTCTTAACCCTCCCTCTTAGATTGTAAGCTCTAATGAGCAAGGCCCTCTGATTCCTCCATTGTATTGTAATAGTAAAGCACTGCATAAACTGTTGGCGCTATATAAATCCTGTATAATAATAATAATAGTAATGCATACAAGTGTGTTTATAGTGCGTTACAATAGACTTACATGGAAGGAGTTGAGATGCTTCAACCTCTTTCAAACTCAGCATTTTTGAAGAGCAGCAACGCAACCCAAACCCTTCATGTTTTGATAATGTGAACAGCTCTGTGCGCTGTCCATTTTATCACTTACAGACTTCTTTACTAGGCGTCCGAGGAGCAAAAAAAATGTGCCTCAACTGCCTGCTTTTAATTACTAGTGTGAATAGGGCCTTTATTGCTAGTGTGAACAGGTTAGGACGATAAAGTTAAATTGACATACAAGCAGATACTAAAACTACTTGATGCCACTAAGCAGTTTATAATTCATTAAAAATAAGATGTACAGTTCCTGCAGACATAATATGAACTTTTTTGAGCCTGTATATTTAGGTTTTGTTGGCATCTGTGCGCTGTGCTGCATGATGGTGCGCTGCAGTGCCATTCATTCTTAATGGCACCCGAATGCATCTTGCTAACACGCATATTTTTATTTATAGCCCTTGTTTTGTCTGAGAATGAAAGCTGTTTCTTTTTTTTTCCTTATAAATAAAAAAGTGAACTCAAAACATTTTATAGAAGGCACTGTATTTTTATTTTTACAGCAATAAACTTCAGAAAAAAGCATAGTTTACTTGGCTTGGCAGGTCTCACTGGGTTTGTCAGTAATGGGCAATCAAGGAACATCAACACTGGTTTCATGACAGAACTCTGCCAGCTAATGGCTTGCCGTGTATATTACATACTGGGCATTGCTACAGTTGTGTAAAGAGCTAGCGGTTAATTGGTAATGATTTTTTATTAGGAAAGATAACCATTCCGAATATAGGAAGCCGTTTATATAGCCCTTTAGAGTCCTAGTTTATGTAACCTGGGTAATTATCCCCTAGAAAACAAAACAAAAAGCAACTTTTGACACAAAGCTTGTATCCTATCCCCTTATCCCTTCAACAATATTGCCCATAAAATGAGAGACCTTATGCCCCATACACATGATCAGAAATTCCGTCAGAAAAAACTTGGATGGTTTTTCCGATGGAATTCCGCTCAAGCTTGCCTTGCATACACACGGTCACACAAAAGTGATCTAAACTTTTGACCGTCAAGAACGAGGTGACGTACAACACTACGACGAGCCGAGAAAATGAAGTTCAATGCTTCCGAGCATGCGTCGAATTGTTTCCGAGCATGCGTGATTTTTTGCGTGTCCGAATTGCATACAGACGAATGCATTTTTGGATAGGAACTTTTTCCGACCTAAAAACAGAGAACCTGCTCTCAATCTTTTGCTGGCTGGAATTCTGCCAGCAAAAGTCTGATGGAGCATACACAGGGTCGGAATTTCTGACCAAAAGCTCTCATCCGACTTTTGCTGGCAGAATTTCTGATCGTGTGTATGGGACATAAATTGCCCAACCTGCCAGGGCAGTTGAGCGGTGTTTATATATTGTGGCACTCCTGCCATCTCCTGTAAATCCGCAAATGCGCAAACTCTTGCCATAGATATGGATGGATTTTTCGTCAACTTGGCATGTAAACTCAGCATGGACGTCGTTCACTTTGGTTAGGCCTGGTACATATGGGGCTTTAAGGAGAAAGTCCTGAACACCAAGAGACATTGCCCACCCTGACTAGGACATGGCAGTAGGAAAAGTGGTATTTCCACATTTCAGGTCTGTAATTTAATATGCAGTTTTGATATGGGGGAGAGGTTTATATTAAGGGATTGCTATAAAAGTAAACGTAACCTTTACAGGTGATCAAAACGCTAAGGCCATCTTATTTTGATGTGCTTTCTGGTGCAATTATGTAGCTGATTGTCCGGCTGTTGAAGGGGCGTGACCGAAAAAGGTTTGCCAATCGGCATCTGACCGATGTGTTCTAAAGGGGACCGCCCCCCTGTCAGAACACAATAGCTCAGCTGGGGAGGTCGCTGTACTAACATTGGATTCTTAGTGCAGGATCTCCTCCCAAGCTCTTTGGGTTTTTTTCATTCAGCCTGCTGGGTTGAACGAAAAAAAAAAAAACTCACAGTGTGTACTAGGCTTTAGAGAAAAAGGGCGACAGGAGAGGGAGCTCCTGCTGATTGTCAGCCTCAACTCTGTTTCTGTGTGCTGTGTGAAGGGGGGGGTGTCCCTTCCTTCCAATCAGCTCTCAGAGCTCTCCTCACTGCGCTCTGCAGAGTGTAACTTCAGCTCCCCACCCCCTTTTTTCTGGCAGCTAAAACAAGCTTCATAAGTTCTGGACTTTGATGTAGAGAAGAGAAGAATGTGGATAAACAGGTGCAACTTATGTAGGAGGATTTTGTTTCATCTCTGTGCATCACCTGATGCCAGTCACTTTACTGGGTATATGTAAGGGTTTGCAACTACTTTAACAAGTGTTTTCAGTTTGTGGTGCTCAGATACAATTAAGTTCCACATTAATACTTTTTACAGTTAAGCTCCACTTTAGGAGTTCTATATAAATGTAAGATTGTACAATCCGATTGTAGCTCATTATCTTCGGTTCAGTTGTTACCTGAATGCAAGTCATTTAAAAGCACATAAACAAAAAAAAAAATGCTTTAATAAATTTTGACTTGATATACACCAGCGTCACGTCATAACTAGGTATAAAAGACAAGAGAGTTGCCTCTAAGTGTAGCAATATAGTTACATTTAATGAAGGTACAACATTCAGAGACTCACATGGTTGATGATTAAAACAGGCACATCTAAATATGCAGGTATCTGGTGTAAAGCGGTCCGCATAGACCATCCTCCTCACCGCAATTGATGTCATCCCTTCTATGCTGCGCTCCACGAGCGGTTCAAGCCTCGCTTTCATATCACTCTACTGCAGGGTAGTCTTCCTGGTCATGATATGCAGACTGACATTGGTGAGAGCTGGCGGTGCGGAGGACGGTCTATGTGGACAGCTTTACCCCTGACGACTGCATACTAGATGTGCCTCTTTTATTCATCAACCATGTGAGTTGCTAAATGTTGTACCTTCATTAAATATAACCATATTGCTACACTTAGAGGCGCCTCTCTTCTCTTTAATATTCTGTAGCTCCTGCTGGATTTTGCTTCTAATCCCCTTGTGGAGGCTTCCATTTGTGGATGGACATTTTATGGTTACACACCCTATCACATTGCTATAATCTTTTTATATGGAATATAAACTGAAGGGCTTATGAATAAATGGTTGTGGAACTAATTATTTGAGTTTCCATTATTTCTTATGGGGAAATTCACTTTGATATACAAGTGCTTTGGATTACAAGCATGCTTCCGGAACAAATTATGCTCGCAATCCAGGGTTTTACTGTAGATATTATTCACACTTTGCGTGGGAGAGATGTTTCTTGGCACTGTGCATGACGTACATTCAAACAAGATCTGCAAACATAGCATCAGCTTTCAGACTGCTTGGCTGTGATTAGACAGACAGGAATAGAACTGATGTTGGATGAATGACTGTAATTTTAATTCGCTGTGCATATTTAATGTGTACCAATTAAGCTCTAATCGCACCTGTGTGTTATAGGTGCATTGCGGGTGGGATTGTGTTGAAAAAATGTTCCACCTTCTGCATTTTTGGCATGGTTTCGAGCAAAATCTGTGTTACATTGGGTTGAATGATACACAACACATTTACATGAAAACAGGTGTACACAGAGCCTAAATGTCTACACATTGCAGAAATTGCCAAGTATGTAATGGGAATAAAGCTATCACTATATTTAGCAAGGTAAGTAAATTACCTTAAAGAATGATTACATTCTAATCTAAGCTAACTTTAATATCTATATACTTAGCTAGCTATCAAATGATCAGGATGGCATTGTTATTTATTTATTTTTTAAGGTTGAATATTCACTTTCAAAAGCCTTTAGAACCATGCTCAATGCATGGCTCTGCAGCTCCCTGTAAATGTTTTTACAGTTGTGCACCCATGTCCCAGGAATGAGTGCACTTACCTTCGCAGTCATGTGGGCAGCTCAGAGATGACTACAACCCCCGCAGTTTTG
This sequence comes from Lithobates clamitans, assembly GCA_037952925.1. Lineage (NCBI taxonomy): Eukaryota > Metazoa > Chordata > Amphibia > Anura > Ranidae > Lithobates > Lithobates clamitans. The sequence continues at coordinate 17,017,729 of JBBGZY010000655.1, forward strand.
CACTTTTTCTAAAGAAACAGGCTAAACATTGAGCATGTAAGAAATGCATTTACAAGATTAACAACACTACTCCTGCATTGACCCAACCACAGGTAGCACAGTCACTCTAAAATAAAAAGTAGAAGATAAGGCACTTACTGGTAGGATCACCGGGAGAAAAAAGAACAAAAAAGCCCGCAGCGGCAAAGCCGCTCTGGATGTTTAATTTATTTCATATTATGAAGAATAAAGCAGAAGATTCAACAAACAAAGGGTACTGGAACATGCAAAGCATGAGAACACTAAAAACTCTGATGCAGAAGAAGCCAAGAGCTGCCTCCCCTGTCTCCACCTATACCCAAAACTTCACTTTAGGTCTATTGTATATGTGCAACTCAAATGTGTAAAGCAAGCCTTAAATAATCTCTGAAACTCTTTGGGAATACATTATAACTAAGAGAGTAATGACCTGTACACACGATAGGATTTTCCGATGGAAAATGTGTGATAGGACCTTGTCGTCGGAAATTCTGACCGTGTGTGGGCTCCATCACACATTTTCCAAAGGAATCTCCGACACAAAGTTTGAGAGCAGGCTATAAAATTTTCTGACAACAAAATCCGTTGTCGGAAATTCCGATCGTATGTACACAAATCTGACGCACAAAGTGCCACGCATGCTCAGAATAAATTAAGAGACGAAAGCTATTGGCTACTGCCCCGTTTATAGTCCCAACGTACGTGTTTTACGTCACCGCGTTCAGAACGATCGGATTTTCCGACAACTTTTTGTGACCTTGTGTATGCAAGACAAGTTTGAGCCAACATCCGTCAGAAAAAATCCATGGATTTTGTTTTCGGAATGTCCGATCAATGTCCGACCGTGTGTACAGGGCATAAGAGTTAAAGCCATACTTGAAATTATTGTAGGAAAAAACTCCACCAGTGATGTGGCACTAACTGCCCAGCATAACCAGTCTATGATCCAGAAGAAGCCCTGTGGGTTAGACACCTTAACCCTGGAAATCTTGAGAAATCTCACATTGCTTGGACCACATTCCTGTTTCCAAGCATAACAACTATATTACGTGTTAATTATGTGTAAAGTGTGTAAATACATACAAACTCAAATGGAGTTTAGAATTAAAGAAAAATCTATTATCTATCCCATATAGGTAATAAAAAGCAGCTTTTGCTGCAATATTTACCCTATCTCTAGTGCTGTCCCTCTAGACCAGGGATATGCAATTAGCGGACCTCCAGCTGTTGCAAAACTACAAGTCCCATCATGCCTCTGCCTCTGGGTGTCATGCTTGTGGCTGTCAGAGTCTTGCTATGCCTCATGGGACTTGTAGTTCTGCAACAGTTGGAGGTCCACTAATTGCATATCCCTGCTCTAGACTTACCTCTATGCAGCAACTGTCTTCTTCTGGGCTAAAAGTCTCCTGGTGTCCTTTAACCAGCTTCTTGTAAGTCCAGGGCAACTAGGATTCACTCCCTGGGGTACATAATCAAGCTATCTTGGCCTCACAAGAGAATACCTAAGGAGAATGCTTAAGGTAGTGTTTCCTGCAGCACTGACCCACTGATCATCAGAAGAAAGGGTTAAGAAGACCCTTGACATTCTGATCTAAAGACCCATGGAAAAAAGTATGTATGCAGGGAATAAATAAAAAAAAAAAGAGAAGGGGGGATGTAGTGGAGCAGAAAACAGGTGGATGCAACCTGGATTTGGGCTTCAAACAGTTCAAACTACCCTGTTGGCATACTAAAATTCTCCAGGAAATCAGTTACCTTAAAAGAAGAGTGAAAATACCTCTTCTGACTCCTGCCCCACTAAATGCTGCTCTGTTGCTACAAAAACTGCCCCCAAAGTCTGCTGGGAACCCAACAATTCCCTATGACCTCTGCAATACTCAATGGTTCCTCCTGATTACTTCTACATCACTAGAGAAGTAACGTGACAATATTTATGAAAATGATTACTATACTGTATTCTTTCCTCTAAGCACCTATGGGTCACACACATATGAGAATGTCTGGTCAATATTCCTATCGCACAAGTTCCTGGCAAATATGTCTCATAAAATGGTGGGTGCTGCAGCGATTACCAGTTGGGTCCTGGAAACATCAAGCAAATGTACATATTCGCCAGCACACCTTCCATCCAAAGGTTTCTTTTAATGAAAGAGATCACATCGCAGAGATAAGTGCAATGTTTCGGAGCGGCGCAGGGCCCCTTCCTCAGGCATGTGAAGAATGCCTGACGAAGGGGCCCTGCGCAGCTCTAAAATGTGCACTTATCTCTATGATATGATCTCTTTCATTAAACGAAACCTTTGGACTGAAGTTCTGGGTCCATGGTGTGCTGGCGAATATGTACACTTACACATATGAGAATGTCTGCTGTGGAACAGGGAGGCTCCTAGTTCTATACCCGCTGTATTCTTTTTTTTAAGTACCTGTTACATGAAGATGTAGGTTGTAATAATTAAATATACTTAAAAGACATTTTTATGTTCCAATGAACCAAAACATAAATATGTGTATATTCACATTTCCTAGAACTATAATTCCAACATAGGTTTTGAAAGCAGATTAGAAAAACAGATTTTTTTGAAGACTAAAATGACTTTACAAAAATGTTTAGTGAGTTGGGCAAAAAAAAAAGAAGGAAAAAAGAAAAAGGAAAAAAAAGAGGAAAGAAATGTGTTTCCCCCAAAGGAGTGCTTGTAATCTCTGTTTTATACATCAGCCTGAGCACATCCTGAAAGATATGAAACAGTAATTGGCTCTTTTCAAACATTTCTATGCAGAAGCAGTAGCACTGACCAGCAAATAAATCATCTTATAGTACAATAAAAGACAGCAGTGAGTGTGCATTTCTTAACCATCTCTTAAAGTGGAAGGGCGGCACATACCAGATCAGCCCTAAAAAATGAAATGCAATTTATATATAAACGTTCTTTATCTTCAGCTTTTGAAAGTGGAAATGAATAATGGCACTGTATTTTTCTGTGTGAGTAATGAACTTCAATATCCTGCAGTCAGCTCTGGAAAAATATTTTTTATCCTATTTATCTAATTGTCATGCTCTCTTTTGACGTGTATAGTGGGGAACACAAGACTTCAATAGGCCAAGAGGAAGGAGGATGAGGTCAGAGATGGAAGGAACATTGCTCAAGATGACAAAGAGAAACTTCTCCATCATACACATAAAAGGATGTATATGTAATATTTCTGTAAAGGCTGCAATCTTTAAAAAACTGTATTTGTAGTGAATATTCAGCCTAAACATTTAGGTTTTGGATAGAATTAAGAAGGGTTAGAACCTTTGTCAGTTTCTACTACTCTCTGTAGCCCCATAGATAATTTTTTCTCAGATTTACTATCCATGTGGATAAATCTCCAAAAGGGATAAAGCCTTAGTGCCGGTTCACACAGGGGCGGCACGACTTGCAGGTCACCTCACCGAGGCGACCTGCACACGACTTTGGCGGCGACTTGCAAAACGACTTCTGTATAGAAGTCAATGCAAGTCGCCCCAAAAATACTACAGGACCCTTTTTCTAAGTCGGAGCGACTTGTGTTGCTCCTATTAGAACAGTTCCGTAGTACAGAACGGGAGGCGACTTGTCAGGCGGCTAGGTCGCCTGACAAGTCGCCCCTGTGTGAACCGGCAGTTACTCAACGCTAATGCCCTATACACATGATCGGATTTTCTGACAACAAATATTGGATGTGAGCTTGTTGGCTGCAAGTCCGACCGTGTGTATGCTCCATCGAACATTTGTTGTCGGACTTTCCACCAACAAATGTTGGCTAGCAGGTTTTCAAATTTTCCGCCAACAAAACTTTGTTGCCGGAATTTCCGACCGTGTGTACACAAGTCCAACGCACAAAAGTTCACGAATGCTCAGAATCAAGCAGAAGGAGCCGCACTGGCTATTGAACTTCTTTCCTCGGCTCGTCGTACGTCTCGTACATCACCACGTTCGTAATTGTTGGCCAACATTTGTGTGACCGTGTGTATACAAGACAAGTTGAAGCCAACAACCTTCAAACAAAATTCCATGCTTTTGTTGTCAGAAAGTCCGATCGTGAGTACGGGGCATTAGCATAAAGTAAGGCTGTAACCCTTATTTGCTTTTTAATACTGTCTATGTCACTGTTGGAGAATTTCTTTTACTTCCAGTCCAAGAGGGCAACATTGTCTGCGGGACAAAAAGTATGGGGAAATGTTCCCAGTGAGGCCTCAGACAGCAGTAAAATCGGATTTTAAACTTGAAAAAAAATGTTAAAGGAGAAGTTTGGGGTTGTTAAAAAATAAACATCCATGCTGACCTCTATGCTGCAGCACTGGTGTGATGCTGCAGCTGTCCCACGCTGTCTCTAACACCAAGAGCTGATTGATCACATTACTTCTGATGTGACTTCTCTGTGTCAAGAAGCAGTGACTGATGGCCACTGCTCTACGCTGTGTTCTTCCAGCATTCGCTGCAGTGTCAGGATGGAAAGGGGGTGGGCTCAGCTGGCTCTGGCTCTTCACCTTGTGCTGAGAGTCAGAGCCAACTGTCAATCAGGTAGCTAAGTGGATTCCAACAATATTGTCAGGATCCTTCCAGAGCCTGGGGCGGCTCTGCCATGTCAGCTAACAGTGGTCAATAGCGCATAAGCTGTGAGCTAAAGTGAGTGAACCACAAGAGAAATATGGCTCAAAAAAAAAGCTTTGGTCATTCATCTCTGTTAATTCACTACTCTAAAGCTAAAAAAGGACATTTTGCCTTAGATCTACTTTAAAGGAGGAAGACCAGTGTAACAACTACAGAAGAAATCATTAAGGACTCACAAACACTGAACACAATGAAGATGGGAAGTAGTTCTTGGAGTGTTATTGGAAACACTCAGAACCTCTTTCTTTAAATAACCTGTACTGAGAGAAATGCAGGACCTGCCACCACTGACCTAAGTATACTATCTACTTGCCTGTCTCTGTCTTTAGTACTTTCTGAGTCACTGACAAGGTAAAAACTTTGAAGTCAGAACTTTTACACACTTTATCCAGGGCAGTGACCCAAAAGGCATAAAAGCTTGATATTTTCAGAAGAAGAGTTTAGCAATGGCAGCTTCCATATACTCTCTGTGCAGGTTGCTTTTATAAGATAACATAAGTGCATGAAAGTGGGAATAGATGAGTATGGAGACCCTAATGATTGTGTGAAAAGTTGATTTTGTTGTAGTGTAGACTCATAAAACTGGCATATGTTCAAATAAATACCTAGCTACATGTTGAATTACCAGGGATATTATTACTCTTCAGATTTCGCAAAGGAGTATTATAGGAGTATTAAATAATAATAATAATAATCACAAACTGTAGTAAAAAACTCTTAACCTCTCAACGGATTATATCAATTTTTATTTAACCATTATACACTAGTGGACTTGATTGGATGCAGGATTAAAATATTACGGACTTTCTCTTTACTTTGTAAAGATGCTCATTCTCACAACATTTGTAAAGAATACATTTGATGCCCTGTTGTGAGAATATGAGCTGGGTTAAGGCAATGCCACTGAAGCAACTGCTTTAAAATGTACCTATTTCTTAAGGTTACATACCAAGACAAAGCCTTCAGGACTGTTATATAAGACTTTTTTGTCCCTGTTCTTAATATTTACCCTAGACCCTACATTTTTTCTTGACTTACTAATTTTTTCAAGCCCAACTGGGAAAAGTAAAAGTCTTCCCTTGCACCGCTCGCTTCTGTTTAGGGGACAGGAAAAGCAATTTTACTAACCTGATCATTTCCCCTTGGATTGCCAGAGCATAGGGGAGAAGAGACTGAAAGCACGAGTCTAGCAGCGGAGAGCTAACCGTGGAAGAAAAGGATCAGTTAAGTAAAACTGCTTTACCCGGTCTCCCTAACTTAAATGAGCAGTTAAAATCTGCAGTGCAGGCAAAACTTAATAGCAAAGGAGGGCTTTTGGTTTTCTTTAAAGTACAACTAAAGCCAAAACGTTTTTAGTTTTGGATGAGATGGAGAAAGATTTGACCACCTATCAAGTTTTTTTTTTTTATTACTACCTGCAGCCCTGGGGGAGTTAACGCTCTGTATTTGTTCGGGTGACTGTTATCAATGAGAGTGAAAGTGGAAGAAAATCCCAAGTTTTGAGTTATCCCCAGAAAAGGAATAGAGGGGAAACCTTCCAATGAGGACACTAGTGCTGGTGACCCTGGTGGCTTCCAGAGATGACCTCACTTTGGAGGGATTCCCTTTCACTTATTGTTGTGGATATGGGTCAGGAAGTGAAAAGAACTGTCCCCAATTGGACACAGTTACAACCCTCCCTTACTCGAACTTCTAATTTGGCTTTAGTCCGACTTTAGGAACAAAAGTATTAAAAGTTCCACAGTAACATTGAACCTGAAAAGAGAAGAGGAGCTACTCTGAATTGTTAAAAGCACATTTATAGTGCTGCACAATCATTTGCTAATGTTACATTTGTCTGTAATAAGTGTGTTTGTAATGTTCCAATAAATATTGCATAATGAATGATGTCAATCAAAATGATATAGTTTATTAATCTCCTTGATTGTTCATTCATTTATTCATTGACTGAATTGTAATATGTTTAAATCTTTGCAGAAAGAAATCCCTAGGCTCATAAAACCTCATACCCTTGTGCTAAATACTCTGACAGATCTTTGTGTGAATAAAATGAATACCGTCAATGGGGAAATTTGCTTGAAGGTGTAAGTCTTGCGTCCGCCAGAAGAGTTGCTCCGCTCATTTAACTCATCTGACAGGCCTTCTTGATTATGATGACAGATGAAAGTTTTCACTGAAGCTCCAGGTTTTGCATTTCAGCTGTGATGGCATTGAATGAGCAAGAAGGAAATGCTATCCTGGCAGATTGTGTGCGGCACATTACAAACAAGGAACGTCGATTCCTGTCAATAATCTGCCTGTGCAACACATGCCACATGTCTCTTTACACATAAGACCCCTCTTTAGCCCTGTGTATTTGCTTCAAAGTCTTGTCAGATGCCCCTCTAAAACAACAAATATATCATTTCAAGAGGACCCCAGTGACAGGTGCTTGTGGGGATTTGCGAACAACACATCAACAGGAGAAATCATTCTGGAGTGTATTGTGCATAAGACAAATATTCAGCTGCTTCAATTACAATTCCTATCAGAAAACAAACAAGGAAACCAAGGACAGGCCTACACGGGCACTTGTATTTTCTTGATGCATGGCAGCAATATGCCATTACCATCTCTGCACTTGTGACAAATGCTGTATGTGCACTTCTCTCAGGTTTCAGATGCTCGATACAGAAGTACAAAGAACATAAGTGACATCTTTGAAAATGTACAGCACGGCGTGAAATGATTTTTCTTGACTGTATACACTCACTTGAAAACAGGCTGTACTTTCTGCGGCACAGCAGTACACTGGGACATCATTAAAATGACAATGGCATCAAAACATTACTTAAGCATTGAAATGTATGACTTGATTTCTGGTATGTCATAATTTCATTTTTTTTTTACTGTGTCGGTAGAAAATGTCAGCTTTGTGCAAAAGAAGAGAGAGTTTCATATAACAAGAGAAAGTAGAATGATTGTGACTGGTTAAGGATGGCCAGGGATGTAGAGCAATGCTGTAAAATGGATTGTTGCTTTGAAGAAGGCTTGGCAGATTATGATTTAACATTTGCCTGCACTGATGTATGAAAGCATACATATTCATGAATAGAAAAAACACACAATATTTTAGAAGATATAATGGCTTCTGTGAGGCAAGTAGGATTTGGGGCACTGACATCTCTCCCAACATGATTTACTGGAAGATTTAGGAGCCTGGAACACTCACGTAAATGGATACGTGTTCTCGGAGTTCACAGAAGTAGTGACAAATGTCTCCAGAACATCTCGTAGGACAATGCACAAAGGAATATTGTCAGATAGCCACATCATTTGGAAGGAAAGTTGAAAGATAGCAAAAGGCCTAAAGAAGATGTAAAGGCTTGGATGATATTTCGCTTTTTAAAGCACAGCAAATCATAACCTATTTCCATTCTGTAAAATAAAATACATGTTTTCACTTTTTATTTTTCCTTTGTTGTAGCTCAGTGCTCGTGATCCTCTGCAACCTCTTCTTAGCCATGTGTTAAGATACAGAATATCTGGAGTCCGGAATTATGAAGATTCTGGAAGACTTCCGCAGAGTTCCGCCTTATATTGAACTGCTTGCTTCTAAAAAATATAGTTTAATAATATGTTCTAAACCTCTTAGTCAATGTTGTTGTGTTGAAGGAAGTGCAATGTGCTGCAGCAGTAGTTACAAGATATTCAACGGGCGGCTTTCCTTATCGTGACAATCGTGGATGGACTATATCTGCATAGAGCAGGGGTCTCAAACTGGCGGCCGTCCAGCTGTTTTGCCAAACTACAAGTCTCATCATGCCTCTGCCTGTAGGAGTCATGCTTGTAACTGTCAGCGTTGCAATGACTTATGGGACTTGTAGTTTTGCAACAGCTGGAGGGCAGCCAGTTTGAGACCCCTGGCATAGAGTGTAATGACTACTTGTAGTCTTCTTCGGAAGCTCACGTGACAGGTATAGGGCACTGTCACACTGTAAAACATATGTCAAACAACCTCTCCTGCAGCTGCAGCAGCCACTTCGTCTCTGCCCCCACCTTGTCCCAGCAGTAGGCAGCAGAGAGAAGGACAGAACTCCTCCTAAAGATCCTGCATCTCTCTGTGCAGCCGCAGCATCCCCTCGTCTCTGCCTCCCATGGTCTCAGCATTCAGCAGACTCTTGCAGCTGACTCCAGCCCTCCTCTGGTCCTCCTCCGGACCCTGCACTTTGTTTTTCTGCTTCCCGTCTCTGCCCCAGCTTCTTGCCCGCAGCAACACAAGGTAAGGGGGGTGTACTGTGATGTAAGGGAGGGTGGAGGACTATTGATGGCAGGGGGCTCCTAACATGGTGTAAAGGGGGGGTTCCTCTGGACATTATTATTATTATTATCATTATACAAGATTTATATAGCGCCAACAGTTTACGCAGCGCTTTACAATGTGTAAGGGGGACAACACAATTACAGTACAGTTCAATACAAAAGGTACAGGAGGGCCCTGCTCGTAGAGCTTACATTCTAAAGGGAGGGGGTGGTGGTACAAAAGGTAATAGCTGCAAAAAAATGATTTGATGGGGGTGGACATCTAGTCTTACAGATACAACCAGCCCTTTGAGGGCAACTATAATGCTGATGCGGCCCACAAATTAAATAAAGTTTGACATCCCTGCTATAGAAGGAAGTGGCAGAACAAGGAACTTTAGGGCAAGATCGCCTAAAATTATTTTAAAGAATGATACAGATATATAAAAAATATTGAAAACTACTCTTAAAATGATATGTTCACGTTTATTTGAGATTTTAGTGATTGGGTTTATATATACTTTAGTTTATATTTTAGCTTTAAAGTGGTTGTACAGCTTATTTTTTTTCTTGAAATAATAAACATATCATACTTACCTGCTCTGCGCAATGGTTTTGCACAGAGCGACCGCGATCCCCCACTTCTGGGGTCCCCCGCCAGCTCTCCTGGCTCCTCCCCCCTGCTGAGTGCCCCCATAGGAAGCTTCTTCTTATGGTGGGCAGTCATGCGGGCTCACTCCTAAGCCAAGTTGTTTACGTCTATTCAGACACACAGTCTGGCTCAGCCCCACCCCCATTCACTGTTGACAGCTTTTGACTGACAGCAGTGGGGGGCCAATGGCTCCCGCTGCTCTCAGCCAAGCCTGGGAGGCAGGGGAGATGGAAGAAGAGCTGCTGCAGATGTGCACTGAACTGGATCAAAATGAGGCTCAAGTAAGTATTTAGGGGGGGCTGCAGGGAAGTTACTATTAAAAAGGTATTCTACCTTAATTCAAAGAATACATTAAGGTAAAAAATCTTTTACGTTTACAACCACTTGAAGGTCTACATACATGCAAACACACTGTACTGACATGAATACTGTACTGTAAAAGTTCTTATTTACAATGTGCCAAAGGCAGGACTAAAACTATTTTTTGTTCCATGTACCACAAAATGTTAGTTGAGAAAATGTTAAAAATCTTTCTAAATGGATCCCCATCCCCTATTTTTCTATTTCATATAAGAATGTAATAATAATTGTACTATATCTTCTGACTCCTGTTCCTGTCCATCTGGGAATTTTGGGTGTTCTAGTGCACCTTTTCCCACATCTTCAGTTGCATTCTCCATTGTATAAAAAAATTTACTCAAGAAAATCAATAGCTGGGCACTATTCCTCTCACTAAATTCAATTATGAGGAATTGTTTATTCTCACTGACGTTGGGGCATTTTCTACTCCCACTGGCCACAGTCTGGCCCCCCTAAAGCCTGAAGGATAGTAAACTGGCCCTTTGTTGGAAAAGTTTGAAGACCCCTGTTCTAGTGTACACGTCATATTGCCCTGCCTCCTCCTCCCTCCCTCTCTCACAATTTAATATAAATAAATAAATATATATATATATATATATATATATATATATATATATATATATATATATATATATATATACCTTCCGTATTTCTCACCTAGGCAAGAATGATGTTTGTTTCCCCTGCCCCAATACGTGTGGGCAGATGTGCTGCAGGGCTTGAATTACAGAGAGAGCGTTGCAGCATATCTGCACAAGCACAAGTTTTTCCCACACATATTGGCCATTATGGAAACGCCATATCTTTAATGTCTTTGTGCATGTGCAGAAAATCTCCAGTGCGTTCGCAAATGTGCTGAAGGGCTCTGTGCACAAAGCGTATTGGCAGTGCCACAGGGTGTCTATGAAAGACAACCAACAACACTTATCAAGACTTTTGCCAATAGCATGAGGATGCATTTCATTGTATAGTTAAAACTTGCAGCTTAAGTGTTTATTTGTAGTAGCCTTTTATAGATTATTTTAAAGCGGAGCTCCACCCAAAAGGTGAAGCTCCGTTTGTTGGCACCCCCCCCCCCTTCCACTGCCACATTTAGCACTTTTTTAGGGGGGGGCCGTGAGCCTGAATTTGACAGGTAACCGCTCCCACTTAAGGATAAGATCGGCGATCTACGACATATTCATCCCCTCCTCCTTCCACCCACTGCCTTCTGGGACCTGTGTGTGTCCTAGAAGACGCAGGATCAGAAAGCGCAGCTCGACTCGCGCATGCGCAGTAGGAAACTGGCTGCGTGAGGCTTCACTGTGTAAGTGTCCCTATATTAAAAGTTAGCAGCTACAGTATTTGTAGCTGCTGACTTTTATTTTTATTTTTTTTCAGACGGAGCTCCACTTTAAGCATACCTAATCAACTATTCAGGTTAAAAAAGAAAATGTCAACAGGGATTTCAAATATTCAAGTACAGATGTAATGAATCCTTTTTTCAATGCAAAAATGACTATATTGTGTGTAGCTGCTAGATATACTCTGACACCAAGCTCTCAAGATTGAAGGTAAAACATAAAACTGAATATAACACATTTTCCTTCACTCTATTAGCTGCTATGAGCAATAGCAATATTAGATCTCATTGACCTTTGCTTTGTCCTACACTGATCAGATGAAAGTTGAATGGATTTCTATTTGCATTACTTTCTGGTGCACAAGTAGACAGGTGATATTTGCTCAAAGCAGACAATTTTGTGTTAATGTATTCGGAAAAGCTAAAGGGAGGTAGGGAATCTCAAGCTCAATTTTTAGACATCTAGACAAGCAGTTAACCTTTATCATATCAAACGTACTTATCATAATAAACAAGAATATTTCAATATTCTACTTAGGTTTGTAACAGCTTATACTTCTATTCTTTAACATCAGTGTTGTAATAGCAATACAGACAATAGTTATTTTTGACAATCCAATATAAGCTTACTTGAAAAATATATTTTCATGTTATGAGTGCTGCCTGTCTGCTGATCATCTCTTTCCACAACTTTCTGGATTCCTTGCACACTTACTTCTCCTCTGCTTATTTCTCTTGTTTACTTTCAATTTCTTAGGACTACATATCCCATGGTACCTTGCTGCCAGCAATCAGTGTTTCCTATACTGTAATCTACCTCCTGAAACTCCTCCTCTCAGCACCTCTGTAGTTCAGAAAGCAGACTCTGTAAAATGTGTGACACAGCAAACTCACATAGCGTGAATACTAGGGCTATTCACACTAAAAAAAACAAGGTTGAGCATAATATAAACAATGCTAAAAAAGTGTCTTAGTGGGCAGTTTGTAAAGGGGAGAATTGCACAGATTAGACTCAATGTTTGGGAAAGATGGTGGGGAGAAAAAGCTATAGCAATGTACTCAGCAAGGTTCTCTTTGGCTAGGTTCACTTCTTTGTGATACGACAACACATGTGGGCTAATTAGTGTTTTAAGGACCATATTGTTCACTTGAATTGACTGCCCAATACATAGAAACTTCAGCACAGACGTGCATGTTCTTTTTGGATAAACTGCCGTGCACCAGAACACATGGTAATAAGTTACCTTGCATTATGGTGCGCTGCAACCAGGGCTGACAAAAAGGCGAGGGGGGGGGGGGGCAGGAGAGACAGCTGCCCTGGGCACATTGTCTTCATGTTGGAAGAGGAGGGTGGTGACATGAGGCATACTGCACCCTCCTCATCACATGCAGGAGAGACTGTCCATAAAAATACCTGGGCTGACAGTAGATGTGCTGCATCCCGCAGTCTGACTACTACCACCCTCCACAGTCTTCAGAGCTTACACCAGGGCAGCATGAGGAGGTAAGAGGTCAACGGGAAGGCTGTATTTGCCTCCCCAATCCCAACCTGCACCACAGTGAGTATGGACATTGAAGGTGTGAAGCTAAATGGCTGCAATAAGCCTCCAGTGCTCTTCCCATTTAACACAATACAGTATCAGCGCTGTGATTAGCTCTGTGTACTAGAAGAGCCATGTCACTGCTGGCATGGATTACGAAAATTGAGGCAAGTATGCTGGAAGTGAAATATAGATGAAAGACCAATAAGTTGTGCTGGGGTTTGGATTTCATTGAGTTGGGGCCTAATCCTATATCGGATAAGATATGGGATTGGAGGGATAGGACACTCTACTGTATCAGGCTACAAAGGTTGTCCCCCCTATAAAGCCTGCTATTCAAACAAAGAATCAGAGATTTTCTTGTAAGCACTTTTTATCTGACTCACTAAAGCTTAACCCTTTGATTATTTTGTTTTGACTGGAAACGCCTGTCCATTTCCATCCAACCCGCAGGACGGATGGAAAATAAGACCACCATCCGTCCTGTCTGACAGGATCGGATTGGATGGTGGTGGGTGTCAGTGGACATGTGTCCATAAAGGAGACTGGAGGGTCCAATCAGGTCTGCCTGAAAAACTGACAGGTGGACCTGATCGAACAGCCCGTGTGAAAAGCGCCCTAATATTAAGATTTTTCACTTTTTCCATATTTATACATAAAACAACAGCAAACAAAAGCGAATGGAATTGAGCTTTAAAAGTCTCTTCATTTGGAACAATATAGTTCGGTATGAAAACCTTTTCCTGAAAACATTCATCACAAATCTATAAAAAATGCTATATTTGTGATACATGCGATATGAGAATAGTATAATAAATATTTGTGAGAGGTCCTATTTGGGAACAAAGATAAAAAATCTTCATTCTCAGTCATGTGACTGTAACTTAAATCTCATTGAATTCAGCTGAAAATAACTGTCACTATTTTGAAAATAAGGACCCATATCCCGCCGTTTTAGCTTTGTGAATTGATCCTATGGTATGGAAAATGATGATCTCATGAGCTGGCATGGTTGAAAAGCCTTTGCTAGTCATGAGTCATCAGAATGACCATTAAAAGCCTATGAATATATCAAGTTATAAATCTTAGTACTACAAATAAAGAATTTAATCCAACAAGAACAAGGGTTTCTAGACATGTATGAAAACCATGTTTATGACAGAGCAATTCTGTGGTCTCTTGCTAATCAGCTTTAATTGTGATCACATGTTTATCCCAGGATGGTAGAACATGAAACACAGATCTAAAAGACAAAAGACTAATGTTTTGTGGCTCATACTTTGGCAGTGGAATAGGAGATGGTGATGTTTCACTGAACTTCATTTCAGTAAAACAGGAAACCAATTTGCTCATCCGCGTTTTATATTTAAAGGATGGGTGTAGTCTAGCTGAACGATACTTCCACATAAGGCTGTATTTTAACCATGTATTTCCATAAAGCAGTCTTATTACATATACCTAAAATTGCTTTAATGAGAAGAAAGATACATTTGAAGTTCATTAAGATGGGCCCAGGCTCTGCTTCACATATTCTTAAAAAGTTTTACACAAATTGTGATTTCATATGAAGCTGAATTTTGAATAAATATTTCCTTAAAGCGATACAATTAAAAATGTCAGATTGTGTTAAAAAAGGAACGGAAACACATATCTTAACCACACAACAAAGTTTATGCTGATGGTATGGGATCCTCCACATCTGTTCCTAATATGTTATGTATCGAAAATGACCTGCAGACCTAAAAACTATTGATCAGCAATGATTTCCACTTTCATTTTTCATCAACAGCAGCACCATGTTTAAAGTGATTGTAAAGGCAGCATCTTGCTATGGTGGCACTCAGAAGGCAGAAGGAGCTAGGAGCGAAGGCAGGGGACCTGAGAAGCTCATTGCAGGTAAGTATAACATATTTATTTATTAATTTTAAAAAAAATTGGACCTTTACAATCACTTAAAATTTGGAACCTCCAGCTCTTGATCATGGAAGTACACCAACTAATTTACTTGCACCGTTAACAAAACAGACAAGCCGAAGCTCAAAAGCAACAAAATTCAATGATTCTGTGAAATCCAAGGTCAACACACAGCCAAAGGTCAGGACAGGGAAGTTGGGCTGTATAAATTGTAGCAGTTCTAGTATATACAGTGCCAGACATGGTCACCTTTGCATGTGATTAGGTATTCTTTGTAAGGGGAGGCTTGACCTCATTTACTAAGCTCTGGAGAAACTGCACTTGCAAAGTGCAGTCTATTTAAACTATTTAAAATAAACTCCAATATATTCTTGCAGCAAGATCTGACTTCTGTGCCTCTGGAAACAAACAAAATATCTGAGTCACTGGGCAAGGATTCTTCTTCAAAGGACCAGAGAACAGCTTGCCTCCCAGCTTGCAACCCTCTTTAGGCAAGAGTATCTTTGTACAACCAAGCTGCTTCCAGGCAGCCGCAGCCTTCACACATTGCACCCTCCCAGGGGGAGAGCACCTGGGGAAAGAGAGTTCTAGAAAGGTTCAATTTCCATTGGTGTCTATTCCATTATTTGACCACTGTAAACTGATAACTGACTGACTGGCATGTATGCCACATTTTGCACATTGTAACTATGTGCAAACAGATGTGTGCAAGGATGACCACTTGCATGAGATTGGACAAGGCAATACTCTGACATCCCAGGTAAAGTCATTGACTTGGGAATTTACCGTATGTGCTGACTACCCAATTTACCTCCCATGGCTTTTTGTTTGTCTTTGAATTTATCAGGCATGTTTGATTTGGTTCCCTTCAGATACCTCAGTACTTCAAACGAAAACTGAATTTCTGCACATACACATACAAATACAGTATAATATAATATAAACGTACCCCCCTGGGATAACAGACAACAATAAAGCCTTATTTTAACCAAAGCTCTTTACAAAATAGGGTGACGTTGGGTTTATTAAAAAAAGAAATTATATACAGTATCTCACAAATGTGAGTACACCCCTCACATTTTTGTAAATATATTATTATATCTTTTCATGTGACAACACTGAAGAAATGACACTTTGCTACAATGTAAAGTAGTGAGTGTGCAGCTTGTATAACAGTGTAAATTTGCTTTCCCCTCAAAATAACTCAACGCACAGCCATTAATGTCTAAACCACTGGCAAAAAAGTGAGTACACCCCTAAGTGAAAATGTCCAAATTGGGCCCAAAGTGTCAATATTTTGTGAGGCCACCATTATTTTCCAGCCCTGCCTTAACCCTCTTGGACATGGAGTTCACCAGAGCTTCACAGGTTGCCACTGGAGTCCTCTTCCACACCTCCATGTCGACATCATTGAGCTGGTGGATGTTAGAGACCTTGCGCTCTTTGACACTCCATTTGAGGATGCTCCACAGATGCTCAATAGGGTTTAGGTCTGGAGACATGCTTGGCCAGTCCATCACCTTTACCCTCTGCTTCTTTAGAAAGGCAGTGGTCATCTTGGAGGTGTGTTTGGGGTCGTTATCATGTTGGAATACTGCCCTGCAGCCAAGTCTCTGAAGGGAGGGGATCATGCTCTACTTCAGTATGTCACAGTACATGTTGGCATTCATGGTTCCCTCAATGAACTGTAGCTCCCCAGTGCTGGCAGCACTCATGCAGCCCCAGACCATGACACTCCCACCACCATGCTTGACTGTAGGCAAGACACACTTGTCTTTCTACTCCTCACCTGGTTGCCGACACACGCTTGACACCATCTGAACCAAATAAGTTTATCTTGGTCTGATCAGACCACAGGACATGGCTCCTTTAATCCATGTCCTTAGTCTGCTTGTCTTCAGCAAACTGTTTGCGGGCTTTCTTGTGCATCATCTTTAGAAGAGGCTTCCTTCTGGGATGACAGCCATGCAGACCAATTTGATGCAGTGTGCGGCGTATGATCTGAGCACTGACAGGCTTACCTCTCACCCCTTCAACCTCAGCAGCAGTGCTGGCAGTGATCATACGTCTATTTTCCAAAGACAACCTCTGGATATGATGTTGAGTACGTGCACTCAACTTCTTTGGTCAATCATGGCAAAGCCTGTTCTGAGTGGAACCTGTCCTGTTAAACCGCTGTATGGTCTTGGCCACCATGCTGCAGCTCAGTTTCAGGGTCTTGGCAATCTTCTTATAGCCTAGGCCATCTTTATGTAGAGCAACAATTCTTTTTTTCAGATCCTCAGAGAGTTCTTTGCCATGAGGTGCCATGTTGAACTACCAGTGACCAGTATGAGAGAGTGAGAGTGATAACACCAAATTTAACACACCTGCTCCCCATTCACACCTGAGACCTTGTAACACCAACAAGTCACATGACACCAGGAAGGGAAAATGGCTAATTGGGCCTAATTTGGACATTTTCACTTAGGGGTGTACTCACTATTGTTGCCAGCGGTTTAGACATTAATAACTGTGTTGAGTTATTTTGAGGGAACAGCAAATTGACACTGTTATACAAGCTGTACACTCACTACTTTACATTGTAGCAAAGTGTCATTTCTTCGGTGTTGTCACATGAAAAGATATAATAATATATTTACAAAAATGTGAGGGGTGTACTCACTTTTGAGATATACTGTATAAAGCCTATTTATCTGCTTTCCCTAGATATCTTAAAATATCAAAATATGTATTTTCCTGGCTTTCTATCCCGGCAATATTCTTTATGCATAAGGGGAAAGGAATATTTTAAGCTTTTGCATTTATTATGTGGAACAGAAGGGGACCTCAGGGTCTAAAAGGTGCTATCTAACACTTATCACTCTTCTGCCTTATCTTAGTTCTGCAAAAAATACTTTCCTGATTTCCCATTTTAAGCTGACCCCTTCGAATTCAGATAATTGAAAGTACTTCATCCTTAATCACATCTAAAGAAAAGTACACTCTCTTCACAGGTATATCATACCTTAAACATGTTAATCATAGAAAGTTTTAAATCCCATGTTTTCTATATGAAATGTAAGTTCATAAGCTTAAAATTAAAGAATGATCTTCATAATTCATGTGTAGGTCAGAAGTGGTCAAAGATTATCAGCAATTCGCAGTCTTCAAGGTTACCAAGGCAATGAGGCACTTTCAAAATAGCTCCCAGTGCTGTGGAAATTTATGTGGCAAAGAATATGAAATGTCTCTGGAGTTTAAGCAGAGCCTCTCTTCAACTAATAAAGAGGTTATTAAGTTTAAGACACTGCTGTAATTGTCATTGTGGTCTCTACTTACCCTCAATGACAATTCCCATTGACATTACTAGGAGTTATACTTGCCATTCCCCAACCAGCTGAAATAGAAACTCCGTTTAAATGTCTTGCCAGTGAGTCATAAAATAAAAAACTGGATTTCTCAGCACAATAACTACCAATAAAAGTGTCTAGTTTCTGGATTCAAAAATAAGTGTTAATCGTTTCTTTGCAGTTGCTAGATCAGCAATATAAAGTTGGTTAAACTCCTGAGAGTTAACCGGAAGGATCATAAATGTGTTATTTAGATTTGAGCTTGCAGTGGAACATCTGTCATGTTTATCATATATAGATCTGAATTAACAGCTAAAAGAGATATAGATCAGCACTGTCAGTACTGGAATAAGTGAGATTACAATGGCAAAAAAAATATTTTTTCATATTATCGGTTTCAATAAAATTTATGTGCAAGATTATGGCGACATATGATTGTCACTATTGTGTCTGATGCTTTACCTGCTGTACCTGCTGAAATGTTTGCCTCGTACAAAAGCATTGGCAGTAAAAAAATAAGTCTACTTATTATTCCGTGTACACACGACCGGACTTTTCGGCAGCAAAGGTCCGACGGAACGAATCCGCCAGACAATTCGATCGTGTGTGGGCTTCATCGAACCTTTGCTGTTGAGAAATCAGACGGACTTTAGAAATAGAACACGTTTCAAATCTTTCCGACGGACTTGAGTCCGGTCGAAAAATCAGTTCGTCTGTATGCTAGTCCGGTGGACCAAAAACGAAGCAAGAGCAGCTATTGGCTACTGGCTATGAAATTCCTTATTCTAGTCCGGTCTTACGTCATCACGTTCGAATCAGTCGGACTTTGGTGTGATTGTGTGTAGGCAAGACCATTGCGTTGGAACTCCGTCGAAAGTCCGTCAAAAAGTCCTTCAGAGTTCAGTCCATCGAAAGTCCGCTCGTGTGTACAAGGCATTAGCCAAAAAAATCTATAGCAAAATAGCAGGTTATGATGATAAATGTTGTCAACAAGTAGGGACAAACGTTGGTCATCTGTACATGTCTACTCACACAATCAGACCCCTGTCAAGTTTTCTGCCAAAACTGTGAGGGGTGAATTTGTTGAGTCTCATCCAACCAAACCAGAAAATGTAAAGCTGCTCAAATTACATATTACTATTCATATTGAATCAATATTCATCACTTTCCTTCATTGCTATTAATAAGCAAACATCACAAGACAAAAACTTTTTTTCATTTTGGATATAGTAAGGGAGGGTTATAGACCCTGTCAGATTTTTTTTTCCACCTATGTCCTATTGCGGAGAGTTCACTTCACTTCCTGTCCCATAGCCAAACAGGAAGTGGGAGGAAATCCCTGTAAATCAATGTAATTCCTTGGGGACCCCCAGGTCACCAGAACTAGTGTACCTGTTGGAAGATTTCCCCTCTATTACTTTTCTGGGGACAACCCAAAATTGGGATTTTCGTTTCGTATCACTTTCAATGATAATGGTAAACGGGACAAATAGAAAGAGTGAATCTCTCTAACGGGGACACAGACAGCAATAAAAACTGACAGGTACTGTAATCCCTCTCCACTCTACTTTACTATTGATATGAAACAAATTACTGCTCTATTATCCACTTCAGCTCTGGAAAGTTTTACCCCCTTCATGACCAGGCAATTTTATATATTTTTTCCCCACAAATAGAGCTTTTTTTTTGGTGGTATTTGACCACCTCTGGGTTTTTTCTTTTTTATTATATAAAAAAAAAATACCGACAATTTTGAAAAAATTTCTGCTATAAAATATATCCCATAAAAAAATTAAATAAATCAAATTGCTTAATAAATTTTGGCCAAAATGTATTCTGCTGTCTTTGGTAAAAAAAATTGAAATAAGTGTATATTGATTGGTTTGCACGAAAGTTATAGTGTCTACAAACTATCGGACATACAGTATCTGACAAAAGTGAGTACACCCCTCACATTTTTGTAAATTTTTTAATTATATCTTTTCATGTGACAACGCTGAAGAAATTACACTTTGCTACAATGTAAAGTAGTGAGTGTACAGCTTGTATAACAGTATAAATTTGCTGTCCCCTCAAAATAACTCAAAACACAGCCATTAATGTCTAAACCGCTGGCAACAAAAGTGAGTACATCCCTAAGTGAAAATGTCCAAATTGGGCCCAATTAGCCATTTTTCCTCCCCGGTGTCATGTGACTCATTCGTGTTACAAGGTCTCAGGTGTGAATGGGGAGTAGGTGTGTTAAATTTGGTGTTATCACTCTCACTCTCTCATACTGGTCACTGGAAGTTCAACGTGGCATCTCATGACAAAGAATTCTCTAAGGATCTGAAAAAAGTAATTGTTTCTCTACGTAAAGATGGCCTAGGCTATAAGAAGAATTCCAAGACTCTGAAACTGAGCTGCAGCACGGTGGCCAAGACCATTCAGCGGTTTAACAGGACAGGTTCCATGTAGAACAGGCCTTGCCATGGTCGACCAAAGAAGTTGAGTGAACATGCTCAGCCTCTTCTAAAGATGATGCACAAGAAAGCCCCCAAACAGTTTTCTGAAGACAAGCAGACTAAGGACATGGATTACTGGAACCATGTCCTGTGGTCTGATGAGACCAAGAAAAACGTATTTGGTTCAGATGGTGTCAAGCGTGTGTGGCAGCAACCAGATGAGGAGTACAAAGACAAGTGTGTCTTGCCTTCAGTCAAGCATGGTGGTGGAAGTGTCATGGTCTGGGGCTGCATGAGTGCTGCCTGCACTGGAGAGCTACAGTTTATTGAGGGAACCATGAATGCCAACATATACTGTGACATACTGAAGCAGAGCACGATCCCCTCCCTTCAGAGACTGTGCCGCAGGGCAGTATTCCAACATGATAACGACCCCAAACACCTCCAAGATGACCACTGCCTTGCTAAAGAAGCTGAGGGTAAAGGTGATGAACTGGCCAAGCATGTCTCCAGACCTAAACCCTATTGAGCATTTGTGGGGCATCTTCAAACAGAAGGTGGAGGAGTGCAAGGTCTTTAACATCCACCAGCTCTGTGATGTCGTCATGGAGAAGTGGAAGAGAAATCCAGAGGCAACCTGTGAAACTCTGGTGAACTCCATGCCCAAGAAGGTTAAGGTAGTGCTGGAAAATAATGGTGGCCACACAAAATATTGACACTTTGGGCCCAATTTAAAAATTTTGACCTATGGTATATACTCACTTTTGTTGCCAGCAGTTTAGACAATAATGGCTGTGTGTTGAGTTATTTTGAGGAACAGCAAATTTACACTGTTATACAAAAATGTGAGGGGTATACTCACTTCTGTGAGATACTGTATACTGGAAGTTATATTTACATATTTATTTATTGTTATACTAGTAATGGCAGCGATCAGCAACTTATAAGAGGACTGCGATCAATCTGACACTAACTGATGCTGGGGGATTCTGATCCTGATCACAGCACAGCCAGGCAGGCAGGCGTGCGCATGCCCCCTGCCTACAAAAGCAGAATCACGTATATATACACAGTAAAGCTACAGTGTGTGGTCGGCAAGCGGAAATACTAATTGGCCATAGATATTGGAGTGACTCTTTTATGTTCAAAGTGTCAAGCCAAACACTATAAGATAGATGAAATATAATATGTGAACAAGTCATAATTGTTAGTCTTACTGGGGGCCATGAAGCAACATATAGCCCATGAGCTATCGGACAAACATGGCTAACATGATAACGGAAATCTCGAAATCTGGTAAGCACAGCTCACCTAAACGGTGTGGCAGCTGTAGAAAAGTTTTGTGAGTTATCTAGCCAGCCTTGTCTCCTTCCTGTGCTGACATCAGTTCTGAAAATAGAAGATGACTTACAATCCACAGCTGGTAACATTAATGTATCAAGTGAACAATCATACTCACATTAAGAGAGACCAAACATACAGTACTTTAAAGAAGCCTTCCAGTCTAATGAAATGGCAGGATATTGCTTTTAAAACTGAGAGCTGTTGAAGTCACTAAATACAAGCAAATAACACCTTCTTTCACTGCAATATGAGATCAGGTTTTTCCCGAAAAATAGCAATTCACTATGTCTGTGTCTAGGCATTCCTGTTCTATAGCCCCCACAATGCACTGCATGATGTTAATAAATCAACCTCAAAAAACATCAAAGTGAATTATCCTAAGATTTAGGGCCACACATAAACTCACCCCTAAACCTCATTAAAGCAGAACAAAAATAAGAAGATAAAAATGAAAAGCTAATATATATTAAAAAAAATGAAACCAGCTTTTTCTGGTTTGGTAGGTTGATTGCTAAAATATTCAACTCAATCCAGATATTTTAATGCAGTATATTGCTTCTGCCACTAAACATCCTTGGTCTGATCGCCATCATCATTCAACCTACTTCCCCTGAGCTTAGGTCAACCTGAACTCAATCTAGTCTGATACTGGACAGTGAAAAGAGAAACAGCTCAGTGATGAGCTCATCTCTCTGTTCACCTGCTTTTTCTTCTTGCCAGCACATGAACTGATTGGCTCCTTGTACTTCTTCATCTTCTCACACCCCAGCTATAAAATAGCTATAGAGGATTACCAGGTGAAAGATTACCAGGTGAAAAGCAGGTACTTACAGACCACAACTTGTTACTGGACATTGAGGGAAAAGAAGCATAGTAATAATCTCATCTTTCTGTCGCTCTGCTTTCTCTTCCTATCAGCATGTGCTGACCACGGTATCAGGGCTCAGCAGCCATGATACACCATGGTCAGTTTACAAAGGGGAGGGCAGAACCAGGCAGGAGCCACCAGATATTTCAGGGGTTACAGGGGGCCAAATTACACAGCACAAGCACTGTGCTGTATAACATGCTTTAAAGGAACATGCTTTATTTATTTTTTTAGAGTAACAAACGCTTTACCTCCTTGGGGCTGACAGTACACAAATATTTGTCCTTTCCGTGGGTGGGCCTTGTGTAAAGGTGGGGATCGGTAAGCTCTCAAGGCATACTTGCGATCAGGAGTTTTCCAATCATGTGACCGCTGTGACAGACAATCACATCGGTCACATGATCTGAATGCCCGCCTCCACCTCCCAGCTTTTAGAACTCCAAGGGGTTACTGATGTATGTATGGTGTATAGGGAAATGAATCGGTCTTCATAACATCTTCAGTACTGCACCAATCAGATTGGGAGAGGAAAGGTTTGCTCTTTGAGCCAAGAAGGCATTGTTGCCTTTCACTGAGTGGTCAGGCTATAACTGAATATGATTGCAAGGATTAAGAACAGAGGAAGACTTTAGCAGTGTGCTGCTGCTCCTTCATTGTCCAGTCAGGATCTGAACAGAAAAGTACAATTTAACTGAAGTGTAGGCCTGTGCAGAGGTCCAGGACTTGGTTTTGCTCTCCAGACTCCACTGGTTCACATTAGCTGCTCCTCACAGCATTGCTGTAAAACAAAGTTTCTTGCTACTCACTGTTTTTGGTATGCGAGGATCTGGAACTCTTCCAAATCTGCCCAAAGCAATATCTCCACCACGTGTAAGATTGGGGTATCAGACTTAAACGGGAATGTAAAAAATGTGACTTCCCAGTGCAAAGCACTAGCCAGTGAGTCAATCAAAGAAGCAGGAATGAGATCTCTGGGGTACTTTTTACACAAAAGTGGCGTTATATCACACAGGCCACTGGAAAAGATTTCTCTGGCGATCCCCTTCTTGGACGTGGATTAAGGTGACAAGGTGATATGGAGGAGTGACCTGGAAGTCCTGGGAGAGAGGATACCATATCGCAGCAACCACGGGATACCTACCAAGAGAACGGCATTGGGATCTTAAAGTGTCTGTCACCCCTGCAGGGGTATTGGGAGCTGGTGAGTGGGGAGCCAAAAGGGAGAGCACAGAAGTCCCGGATATTCTCCTCTGTGGGCACTACAGTCACTAAAGCTTTTGGAACTTTGTCATGTTATCTACATCTTGGGAATATATCACTTTTGAATAGACTCTTGTGCATTTTTTATTTTATTCTATTATTTTATTATTTTCACTTAAAAATATATTTTTTTCCTTTATTATTTTATCGATTGGCATTATCTGTCATTCACGATTTGAACACATTTGTACTCATCACACAAGTTGCATAGTAGTAGCACCTAGTGGTCACTACCTGCTATTGACCACTATTTTACACCTGTTATTATATGTGAACGTATTATAGGGGTGTTTTCATCACATGTTTTTTGGTCTCACTATTTAAAAAATTTTTTAGAGTTTAATCCACTTATGAGGTTTGCACTCTGTCACCTTTTGCGTATGGCATATATTGATTAATATATTATATCCATATCAGCACTTACTGTATCACTTATATACCCCCCATAAGGGAGCGCCATACCCCCATATACATTTTGTTGAATGGATAAAGCGAATTGTAAATCCTTTGTCAGTCAAAAAAGCTCATAAATTTCTGCTTAAAGCAATGTGGGCACTGAAATTGCCACATGTCAATACTGAATATTTCAATTTATTTAATTAATTTATTTATTAATATTTCAATTTATTATAACTTTTTTATTAGCACTAAAAGCAACAAAAAGAGATGTGCCCATTAACCTACAGTAACTTTTGATACACATTATTCTAGATTTTTGGACAAATTGTGCTATCCATTATTCTATAAAAACCTGTGTCCTGAAATCCATAAACTGGCCCACTTATGAAACAAAAATGAAAAGATAGTCTTGACTTAACTTTGCTATAACCTTTACGTGAGCAAAGAAAGGGAACATATTTTAAACTCTAAATAACAGAGATGAAGAAGTTCCCAGTGTACTGCTAGCATGAATCATCCTCAAAACTGGATTTTGTCAGAAATTTCCTAAGATGTGATAGAAAATGGACAGCAAGGTCTGTATCTGTAGCCCAGATGTCTCTTTCTATATTTATTTCCATCATACACTTTGACTCTCTGCAGTGGCAGGGGAGCAGAGAATAGTCAGACTCGTCTGAATTTCTCATGACTGGTATGCCAGGGTCTAGAATCAGGTCTGTGCACACAGCAGACACCAGCACTTTTATCCTAAAGCTGAAAAAAGCCCATCTGTAGGATGGCATGATGCCCAGTGTGGTACATGAACTGTGTATGTCAGTTTAAATCTCCTGGCACAAGTTGATGTTTTCTCTATCTGACTGATTTATCTGGTTGGAGACAAGAGTGTTTGTTTCTACAGAGCAAGTCAAACTGGAAAGGGATCAAGAGCTCGCCCATGTCACAAGCAGGTCTCTGAATGTGCTACACAGCAGGCAAAAATCAGGCAACATGCTTTTTAGCAAGCAGGTCACTAATTACTACCATGTACATGTACATGATAACACTGACCCTTTACATACCCCAAGGGTTAAGGCCTAGGGACAACATCATAAGCTGGGTGAATGAATAGCTATTAGTCTTCTCAAACTTAATGTGTAACACCTTCAAGTAACGTTTTCGTGGCAAATGTTGTATGACATGGTTGCAGATTTTTCAAATCTGTTTTCGTCATGTAAGATTTTTTAACTATTTCCATTTTAGTTACCTTTTGTCATTTCGGAAGGTATATCAGTCATAAACCTTGGAAGCCATTACCATGTTTATGTGAGAAACCTAGATGCCATATATACATTGTCCACAGTCCTGTCAGCAGGTGGAGGACCAGGCTCATTTTCACATTTTCCAGGCTATTCATAAAGTAAATTCCATAAAAAGTAATAATTTGATAAAAGCTTACCCAATGTTTCCTACCTCAATCAAGAGGTAAAAATGAATTGTGCTCCCGTTCCACACTTTTGAACTGATGCTGAGGAGGCTTAACCAGATCCCAACTGCCCCACATACATTTACTGCGGCAGGGCGGCCACTCTGGGCAGAATAACGTACCTGTACGTGATTCTGCATCTCCAGGTCTGGGGTGCGCACGCGAGCCACCAGCCACCCGCTCCCACGGTGACTGGACACAGCAGGAGCCAATCAGCGTGTCCCTGACGATTATTGAGGACACAGACAGAACAGCAATCTGCCTATGTAAACAAGGCAGATCGCCGTTCTGTGACAAGGGATAGTAGAGATCCTCTGTTTCTGCTAAGCAGGAACATGGATCTCTGTCTTGCCACAGTACAAGCACCCCCACACAGTTAGCAAGCACTCCCTAGGAACACAGTTAACCCTTTGATCACCCCTGATGTTAGGCCCTTCCCTGTGACAGTGCATATTTTTTAGCACTGATCACTTTGATATGTGTCACTGGTCCCCAAAAAGTGTCAGGTGTCCGATTTGGGTGCCGCAATATCGCAGTCCTGCTATAAGTCGCTGATCGCTGCCATTACTAATAAAAATAAATAAAATCTCAAAAAATATATCCCATATTTTGTAGACGCTATAACTTTTGCACAAACCAATCGCAATACATTATTGGCATTTTGTTTACCAAATATATGTATCAGAATACATATTGGCCTAAATTGATATATAAATTATATTTTTTACATTTCTTTTATTGGGTGTTTTATAGCAGAAATTAAAAAATATTTTTTTTTTTCAAAATTGTCAGTTTTTTTGTTTATAGCGTAAAAAAAAAAAACTGCAGAGGTGATCAAATATCACCAAAAGAAAGCTCTATTTGTGGGAAAAAAGTCAGTATCGCAAAATATGGCCTGGTCATGAAGGGGGGGGTAAACCTTCTGGAGCTGAAGTGGTTAAGCAGCACTGGGGCATCATTAGTTATATTAAAATGTACATATGCAACAGAATGAGTCAGACCAATGGCCCTTCCCCATAACCTTCCCCCCTCCACCCCTCTTCAGATAGTGCTGTATAAAGCTGCAATTAGGGAGAGGGAGTCTGAAGGCAAACAGTGTCTGCTGTACTTCCTTTGTATAAAACCCATAATACTCTGTGAAGATTATGCCATAGGTATGCCCTGTATACAATGTTTATTTGTAAAACAAATAGTTTATATACACAGCAAAAGAACAGCCATACCACATTAGTTTAAAAACTTCTACATGCAAAAAAATACATTTATGAAATCATTATAGATTTCCATCAAAAATCTACACTATGTACCAATAACTCCTTTTTTTTTTTTTTTTTTTTTTAACAAGAAGACCAATAACTCCTTTATACTTTAGGATTGCATTCGTAGACAAACGCTTGCAAGAAAAAGGATTTATAGTGATGGCAACCTGTCATTACCACTTAGCACAAGTGTAAAATAAAAGAGATTACCTTTTCAAATATGTACACGTTCGGATTTTCCATATTTAATTTACACAAGGTGCCAGAAAGATTTGTTGAAAAGGCACCATTAAAGTGGCCTACTGAGAGAAATAACTAAAATCCTGAACTGATACACAAGTATGAGGGGTTAACACGATTATGAAATGCTCCAAACTGAGCTGTGAGACATGGAGAAGTTAGCAGAATGTTTCAGGAAATGACACCTCTTGTCTTAACCACTCTAAGGAGAGCTGGGAATGGAGCACCGTGTCACCTTAGCTGTTTAACACTACTGCTATAAAGTAAATCAGCCAACTCCAAGTTGACCCAGGGCCAGTACAACACTTCTCACATACAAGATGTGAAAGCCTATAACAATGTTTATATAACGAGACAATGCAGAGCTGTGCTCAGAAGTGATAGAGGTCTCCAGAGGGATACATATCTCTAATATGGCTTTATGATAATATTCTTTGTGTGGGAATTATTCCTCCACTAGCTCTATAATATTAAACCAAACTATGTTTTCATGCTGAGTGTAAAGACTGGGTTTTTTATACACAAATAAATCACTGGTCCTGATAGTGTCATTTTTTACTCTGCCAAAAGCAGCAAACTCAATTTAAAGCTGAACTCTGAGTAGTAGTAATTTCAGAAGCACAGTTCCATCCCCATGTGCTGATCATGGCCCTTCTTAAGGTGTTACTAAACCCACAACAGTAAAATCAGCCTGTATATGCCGTAAAGCATGCTTGTTATACTCACTGGAATCTAAGGGGTTAATCTTCCGCATTGTGTAAAAATGCTTTTTGATCCTGTCTTTTCTGATCCCCCCTTCTTTTACTATCCCCAATACATCTGCTGATAGAACAGATCCTTGGAGGAACTCTGCACATGCTCAGTTTGGTGTGTATTGCTAGAGAGGTTTCTTTTTTTGAGGGGGAGGGTGCATGTGATCAGCACAGGGCCAATCAGCACTGTCCAGACAGAAGGTCAGGGGTCCTGCAGCCTCATAGGACAGTCAGAGCAGAATGAAAATGCCTTCTACAAGCTTTAACCAGACACTGGTAGAAGTCACAAGACTGCTATATACTGCTGATGAGAAGACGTATTTAGCAGTTTATAATTACTAAAACAATTGCATTTCCATATCCTGGGTACTGTGGGAGACCAGATATAGTGAATGCAGGGTCCTGGGTTTAGTTTCACTTTAAATTCACCAAAACTCTGCAGCTGAGCCAAGTTTTTTTCCTTTCAAAACTGATGTCTCTCTCATAGTGCCTCTCTCATAGGACTACATCCCCCATGAGCCCTCTAAGTCTGCTCAGGTATGCTCTTCTGAGTATACTCGACTGGACTGTGAGCAGGAGTATTGGCTGTATCGCTCAGACTCCTGCCATGTAAAAAGTAGCATAGGCTTATCATCAAGAAAGAAAGCCACATGAAGTTTGCCACTGGGATATACCTTGCTTTACGAAAGTCTCTGCACCCCACTATTATCGTTCAAAGCTGCTAGACAACTAGGCACTATTGGGCGCTGGTCAGTGGAGAAGGTAAGTGAGGCAGAGGGAGAAACCATCACATCACTTCATGCTTGGTAAGATACCCAAGTCAATATGGCATTTAAAATTCTTCCTTTCGTGTCCCTTAAGCATCTTCTAAGACTATTCCCAGTCCCCCTTGGAACTGGGATAGCCACTTAAGACTCTGGATAAAGTTTGCTACCAAGCTAGCAGTAATAGTCAGGAGAAAGCATTCTGCTATGAAAGAGCTCATGAAAAAAATGCAACTCAATTTTATTTATGTTCTTATTCTTCTTTCTGTACAGAATAACAAAACATTTTTCCTTTTCCATTTTGCAATTTGCTGCATGAGCTACTAGTTGTTTGTATTACTTACTTAACAGAAATTTCAGTCTAGAATAAGTGTGCATTTCCTAATGCAAATTGTCACAGCTAAATAGACATGGTTTAATCATAATAGGTGTAGTAAAATAAGGACATGTTAACAGAGACATGTCCTATTATGCCAATTACAGTAGACTGACATGTTTCTAGAAATGGGCATGTAGAAACTGGAATATGAGATTGGGGTTAAGGAATTGATTTGTCCTCATGTTTTCCTAGTGATGTGTTGTCACTTCAAAAAAAGGTCATATAGGTTCACCATACTAGTCTAAGCCCTGGCACTGGACCACAATTTCTCTGTGCAGCTTTGCAGAGAATGTTGACAAATATATTTTTAATGGGTGGATGTAGGAATTTGGTTTAGTGACGATGGTTGATGAATGACTCTCAGTAAAACAGGTAAGCTGATATTACTGGTGTATCAGCTAGATCCTAGAGCAATAATGTACAGTATCTCGCAAAAGAGAGTACACCGCTCACATTTTTGTAAATATGAGCGGCTGGTTGGCAAGTGGTTAATGGCTGTGTGTTGAGTTATTTTGAGGGGACAGCAAATTTACACTGTTATACAAGCTGTACACTCACTACTTTACATTGTAGCAAAATGTCATTTCTCCAGTTTTGTCACATGGAAAGATATAATAAAATATTTACAGAAATGTGAGGGGCGTACTCACTTGTGTGAGATATTGTAACCTTACAATTTTTGTATGAATACTGCTGTGCTGAACTCAAGATTCTGGGGGGGGGGGGGGTTAGTTACTCTATCAGCCTTACTTGGCAGTATTTTAAATTGTTACTACCTTAAATGGCTAGGAGCACTATAGTCCTCATCATATCCCATCTCAGTGGTTTATAATGAAGTTCACTTTGTTTATTGCACTTTAAAAAAAAAAGTCAACATACTATGAATTGGTGATAACAAATATATCTGATACAAAGGATGGGTTCTTTTGTAAGGCTTATGTTATAAACATAATTAAAATTAGAAACATTGCCAAGTAAATATTTGAAAGTTAGTAACTGTACCTCTGCTCTGCTCTGCCATATGGCTATATGATGAAACTACAAACTAGCACTTCCCAGTTAAAGGAGAAGTAAGGCCAAAGTTTGTTTGGCTAACATTCCCCGTCTCCCTGCTCATGGAAGACTGAGAACTAAGAGATCAGCAGTCTTTAATCGCACAGTTCTCGGTGTTAGAGGTGGCAGGGGGCCGATGGTGCATACACCTAGGTGGGAATGATTGTTTTTTTTTCTTTTTTAAAATCTTACACTTATTTTTTAAATAGAATTTCTGCTGTTTATGAGAATTGAAAAAAGGGGAGGGGGGGACTTTATATGAAAAGTATGTGAATACGTCTCCATCCCTGATTCAGTACAAACAAAAAAGAAATATTTATGCTCCTGTTCCAGTCCTTGGGTCCCAGTACCTCAGCTCCCATGACAGATGCCTTGAGCAGCACTTTTGTTGCAATCTGACCACTTCATATTTTGTAAGTACCCAAGGGGGAGAAGCCCTTTGGTTAGTACTCAATTTTGTCAGGTACCCTTTCTAGATAGTTTTATACAATAATATTTTCTATTTTTTACACATTAGTGTTTTTTCACAGGTATTTCATGCATTTGCCCCGAAGAGTGGATTAAATCCGTGAAACGCGTTGGGATTATTTCTTGCATCTCATTTACATTGGATAATTTAACCATATTCATATATGCAGCTCATATATTACCCTACAATGTATTATCTTGATACAGCAGTCATATATTTATTATACAATGTATCATTTATTGTTGTTGCCAGTTTTCTACATACTATGTTTGTTACATGTTGTCATTATGGACACAAACCTATGAATACATTTTTCTAACATGTTATGTAATCATCATTTAGCAATAAACATTGTGTTTTTATACTGACTGCGTTTCTGTTGCCGCACATACCTCATACAAAGCCCCATTTTATTTCCTTTTTGTTTCTGTTTATGAGAATTGTCCGCATTGCCCCAAGCAACCAATCTGATTTACATTTTCATACTGTCACTTTTCAAAGCAGGTTCCATTGCCATTAATTAAAGTGAGTAACCTGTGCGCTACACTGTGTATGAATACAAAGGTGCAAAAAATAAAATAAAATAAAAGGATGTCAAAAGAACAAATAGAAAACTAAGAAATTAAATATGAATAAATTGCCAAAATGTGTGTAATGAAACATGGATAAAGCTGCCAACACCTGTAGTGTCACCACATAAACAGTCAATTGGTAAATATATGCATGGAGTGGTGGTATATATGTAAATTTCTAAATGAAATCATAAAAATGATGCTATATAATCATAAAGTGGAAAAAACATATGCAAATTGGATCTGTATATTATATAATAAATATTAAGTAATATTTATTAACCACTGCTGGACCGCCCACCGTCGTTATACGTCGGTACTTTGAAGAGGAATATCATTGTTATGGCAGCATCTAGCTGCCATAACCCCGGTATTCTCTTCTTCAGCGGGTGGTCTGCTTCAAGATGAAAGTGGTCTCTGCAGCGGGTGTCAGCGCCGGTCCTGGTGAAAAAAAAAATCTAAAAATAACGATTTGCTGAAAATTTGAATCGATTTGACCTCTCAACTCGATTCAAGATTCAAATCGATTTTTTCCCCAGCCCTAGTGCCCGCATATGAAAACTGTGTTCAAACTACACATGTGAGGTATAGCGCCGAGATCGGTAGAGCGAGAGCAATAATTCTAGCCCTAGACCTCCTCTGTAACTCAAAACATGCAACCTTTAGAATTTTTTTAAACATCGCCTATGGAGATTTTTAAGGGTAAAAGTTTGTCGCCATTCCACGAGCGGGCGCAATTTTGAACCGTGACGGGTATTAATTTACTCGGCATAACATTATCTTTCACAATATAAAAAAAATTGGGGCTAACTTTACTGTTGTCTTATTTTTTAATTCAAAAAAGTGTATTTTTTCCCAAAAAAGTGCGCTTGTAAGACCGCTGCGCAAATACGGTGTGACAGAAAGTATTGCAACGATCGCCATTTAATTCTCTAGGGTGTTAGAAAAAAAAGTATAATGTTTGGGGGTTTTAAGTAATTTTCTAGCAAAAAAAACGTTTTAACTTGTAAACAACAAATCTCAGAAAGAGGCTCGGTCCTTAAGTGGTTACATTATTAAATCATTATTAAATATTACTTAATATTTAGTTATTATATAATATACTGATCCTTTTTGCATATGTTTTTTTCACTTTATGATTATATAGCGTCATTTTAGTGATTTCATTTAGAAATGTTCATTGCCATTAGTTGCTGTAGAGCATCTCAGTGACAGCTGGGTTGTATACATTAAATTCAAAGTTATATAAGTATAAAATAAAAAAATAAAAAAACAGCATTATTTCGTCATATATACCATGTGTGGGCTAGTCTGTGTAAGGTTCAAAATTAAGTTGTGTATAATCATTAGCTGGTTACATATTCAAGTAAATCCAAAAATGCTGATTAGCTTAAGGCATTTGCTTGTGACAAGCCTGTCACTGTTCTGTTTCTATATTCAGCATATGATATAACTGGCAACAGGAATTCTGCTTTCTCTCTGTCACATAACCGTGTCTGGGATTCTTTCCCTTGCATCCACACAGTCAGAATAAATAACATGCAATGATAAAATGCCAGGATGCTGTGGCTGGCATTGTTGAGCAATGAAACAAAGCAGAAAAATGTGTCATTTGGACATGAGTAATGGGGTGACAGGATGCTAGCTATCACCTGCAGGCAGTTTGGAAGCCATGCTGTGCCGTTTCACATTATTGACAGTGCCAGCGTGTGGCTAATACTAGTGAACAAATATAGACATGTCTATCATCTAAATTCTACTTTTTTCAGCAGCATGCAGTTACTGCATTTATGAGCTGCACTCATATTTATGTCAAACAGTATTTTCCTACACTTGGTGTCAATTTAGAAAAATAAGGGACATGCTGGAAAGCCTCAGAGACCTTTTGGTGACAGAAATCAATAAGCATCGCCTCTATTGTGTTCAGGTAATGCAGTGGAAAGAAGTGATGGACTTGGAGTTGGCACTCAAGTTTATTAAGCAACATTTGCACTAACAAAGTAGGAAATTAAATAGGTTAATATGTGATTGTTTCATAAAAAACATAAAAAACAGCAAGATTCAATACAGGATCCTTGCAGTTCTATTGGGAAAATGAATATCCTACAGAAGTCCTTATATTGTTCTGTATGCTACAAATTTTTTAGCATGCAGGCAGTCACTTGAGGTCACATCCAGGTAACGCTGCCATTTTTCCTGGGAAGAAATATTGGCCTTATGAACCCTTCCCATTTAATAACTTTGGTAACAAGTTCCATCAATACCCCCCCAGATGCAACCCTACATCATGGCCATCTAAAGCGCTGGACAAAACCAACTCAGCTGACTATATCATGAGGTTTCCAAAAGCCTGTGAGAACCCAGGTACAAATAGGAATGCAACCAGTGTTGTCTAGAAAAAGCGCATCGGTCAGATAAAAAAACGTAGTGCTTTGATCCATTAATGAAAATAAATCTTTTATACTAATCAAGGGATCTGGAATGTTAATCATTTGTATTGCCACTGAGACAGTGGGGTCACAGGAGTGTATAGAGGTCAATGAGAGCACCGAGATGCTAGGATCACTGGAATGCAGGGCTGTGGGTCTGTTGTAGCACTGGGTTGCTGGGAACACAAGAGTGAGAGAATAACTGCTGAGAGTCACTGAAGGCACGTGGACCTCTGGAGTCACTGGGGTCACCCAAATGCTCAGGAACACAGCAACTAGGAATTGTTACTTTGAGACGCTAGAAAAACCTGAAACAGGGGCCCGGAACACAGTTCTCAGCATAGATTAATCAGAGAGGTAGATTAGTAAGACTGGACAGACATGAAATCAGCTATATTAATAAGCAGGTAAGATGTGGAACCACCTACAGCTTCCAGTCCTATGCAGCAGGGAGGTTAGACCAGACCATATGTTTGTAGAACTACAAGTGAGAAAACAGTATTGCGTATTTGTGGAACTATAAGTGACAGAATAGCTTTGCTGCTGATGTGGGGAACAACAAGTACAAGGTCAGCTGCAAAGTTACATCAGCCTTGCTTTGAAGCAGACCTATCAATTAAAGACCAACTTTAGGAACAATTTTAGAAATCAAACCGCAAATCTCTAAGGAGCCTACTAATCCTGTTTCCAGGTGGTAAGTTCAGCCTGCCCCCCTATTTTTATAAATCAAGTATTATTGGTGCTGTCCTCACTGCAGTAATCCTCAAATACGAAGATATGAATATTTTAAGCAGGTTAGGACTAGAGAATGATGTTTTGCAGATCATGCTACAGTTTATAATTGTAGCACACAATACATTTTTATCATTAAGCAAGTAAGTTTTTATGATTAACTTATTGTCCTACATTGACATGTACTTTGTAAGATCATGAGGAATAGGTGAGGCATGAAAGCCAATTAACAATAATCATTTTTTTTTACATAAATAGTAATTTTATTTAAAGAGTAACTCCACTTTTGTTGACAACAAATAGAGGAGGGGAGGGGGTTTAAAAACACCCCAGGGACTTTTAAGGTACTCAAATCGGGGTGTTTATAAACCCCCTCCCCTCCTCTATTTGTTGTTTTCATATAGTATGGGATGTGGTGCTGTTTGCTGACTATTTCTGCCCTTATTATCGTTTTTCCACTTTTGTTGAGAAAAAAATTCCCCCCTGGGTGATCTATGTACATTACAAGGATTATAAGAACCTTTGTTGCAGATTCCTACCTTCTGTTATTATGAAAAAATCACTGTTTGTTCCTCTGTGCCTCTGGGCTAAGTGGGTCTAATGGGAGTAGTTTCATAATTACCAACCAGCTGTGCACCTGCAGGGCACTAATGATGAAAGCTGCTGGGTCTGTATCCCTTTAGACGTGTTCCTATTGGGAGTAACTCACCAAAAATGACATTTTTGTTGCAGGGGATGCCGGAAATCTGACTTGTATCTTAGTGTAGACTTCTGGGAAAATCAGTGAGCCAATCACACAAGCAGGAAATGTTTCTGGGGGGCGTTCTGTACACGTTCTGTGTACAGAACAACTCCAGGTAACCTTATTGCATTGCAGTTTTTGAGAATTTCAGAGCTGCAGATTGAAAAGCAAAGGTAGTTACTTATAACATGCAATTACAATATGACTTGTGTTGCAATTGTATACGTTATATTATTTTTTCTTTATTTGCTATTTTTTTCCCCCATAAAAGTGGAGTTACCCTTTAAGCCTTTTGTTCAGATTATACTTTCAATTAAGATTCAGGTAGATGCAGAGTTGTTCTTTGAATTTGCTTTCAACATGAGTTAAATGTGCAAATCTATTTAACATCCAACTGTGGCCAAAACTGTAAAATCCCTCACCTCTCTCACCAACCCTGCTTCCACCCATTCACAATTTCTGTTTTTTGCTTCTGAATCCACCGTCATATGACTTTTCATTTAACAACAAGATGAAAAGTATTTGGTCAGCCTATCAGAAACCCTTACCAGAGTCAGTCGCTGGTATTTCAGGGGAAGTTTTTGGAATGGGACTCTGAAGGCTTCTGTAAGTTTTATTCAGGACCGTTTTTAAGGCAGGGCAAAAGGGGCAGCTGCCCTGGGCCCCATCATTGTTGTGGGGCTCATACTTGCCAACTATGCCAGTTTAAATTCACTTAGTTCCCTTATCTTAAAGTTCTGTTGCTGCTGCCCAGCTCTGCCCTATTGCCATGTACAAATAACTCATCTGCAGACCCTGTGTTTACATGGAAATAACATGCATTGATATGTAAATAGTGGCAGCATTAATATGTAAATAGCCGTGGACTGCGGCATTGAAATGTAAATAGAGGCGGCATTCATATGTATATCATGTCCTCCTGAGGTCATATCTACAATCGCTTCTGCTGAATGCTGCCCACTGAGGAGGTAAAGGAGCATGCTTGAAAGTCCTGCCTACAACTATCGTCATTAAGCCTAACATCAGCCTGTTCTGCAAAGGTAAGCAAATTGGAGGTGGAACCCTTCTTCAAAATAACATGGTGCCACAGCATGTGAATACGCACATCTCAGCAGGTGCATGAGGGTGTCATTAACAATTAATGGCACTGCTGTGTATCTGCTAAAGGGCAGCACGTTTCTGTGGTGTCAGGAAGGCGATTTTGCATGTATTCCTGACACACACAAATGTGAACACAGGCTAAATGTCTCAGTTACATTGGTGGTCAGTGTAAATATTCTCAATACATTGGGTCTTGGTGTACAATCCTTTCATTCACACTAGTGGCCAGTGTGAAGGTCCCCCTTACATTGGTGGTCAGTGTAAATCCCCATTACATTGGTGGCCAATGTAGAAACTCCTCTTTATATTGGTAATCATTAAAAAAAATCCAAACTTGCATTTGTGGTCAGTTTCAAATCCTCCCTTACATTGGTGGTCCATGTAGAGGCCCCCTTTAAATTGGCGGTGAGTACCCCTTACATTGGTGGCCAGTGTAGAAATCCCCTTTCTTGGCTGTCGATGTAAAATGGTTGTCAGTGTAAGTTCTTTATAATATTGGTGATCATTGGTGAAATCGTTGGCAAGTATATAGTGGGGGAATCTATCAATGTAATTGGGAATTTACAATGACCACCCTTTACATTGGTGGTAAGTTCAGAATTGCTCTTACACTGGTGGTCAGTGTAAATACCCCTTTACATTGGTGGTCAGTGTAAACCCCCCTTACATTGGTGGTTGGTGTAGAAGTGTCACCTTACATTGGTAGTCAGTACAAATCTCCTCAAAAATGGTTGTCAGTGTGAATTGCGTCTTACATGAAGGTCATTGTATATTTCCCCTTACACTGGTGGTTGGTGTAAATGCTCTTATTACATTGCTGTCAGTGCAGAAATCCCTCTTTTCTATTGGTGGGTGGTGTAAAATCCCCTGTTACATGGTGGTCAGTACAAATTCCCCCTCACATTGATGGTCAATGTAAATCCCCCTAACATTGGTGGTCATTGTAAAATCAATGTATTACATTGATAGATTCCCCCACTATATACTTGCCAAAGATTTCCAGCTTTGCTCTACATGACTCAGAATCTGCCACAGTGTACTGCCTCCTAACTAATCCCACCCCCCACCACTGCCACTGATCCCATCAACCCCCCAGCATTGCCACTGATCACCCCAATCCCCCAGCATTGCCACTGATCCCAGTAGTCCTAGGATTCCTAGGAGTTTTGATGGGTCCCTTCGACTCCCCAGTCCATGGTGTGCAGGCAGTGAGGAGATGATGTGCCATAACCTTTAGCAACCAATCAGTGAGCAGTAATGCTGTGCACTAACCTCTTGCAACCAATCATTGAGCGGTAAGGATATGCAGTAACCTCTAGGAACCAATCAGTGAGCAGTAATAATGTGCAGTAAACTCTAACAACCAATTAGTGAGTGGTTCAGTAACCTCTAGCAATTTATCAGTGAGCAGTATTGATGTACAGTAATTTCTAGCAACCAATCAACAAGCAGAAGTCATGTGCTGTAACCTCTAGAAAATGTGCTGTAACCTCTAGCAGCCAGACAGTATGCAGTAATGATACACTGTAACCTCTGGCAACCAATCGCAATCGCTGCCTGATCTGATTCAGTAAACTAATTTTGAGTCTAGCTGTTATATATTGTATGTCTCAAAGCATGTGGAGAGTGAAATTGCATGGAAAAGGGGGCCCAAGAAAATGTTTGCCCAGGGTCCAGTCAATATTAAAGACGGCCCTGGTTTTATTATATGCAAGTACCCCGTTGGACTCTGTTCTGGGGTCTAATAATTGCTAATCTCTGCTAATTGCTAAACCAAATTGCTGCAGAACTTCATTTAGACTGGAGGAATTTACATTCTATTCCTGTCGACACACCCGTTTCCAATAACACTAATAATTACAATAATAATATGTATATTTACAACACATATGACCACAGATGCACAGCATATGGCAAATGACACACATTGCTTTTCTGATCTACAGCCACTGCTGCCATCTTTACAGAAGCTCCTCCTACTTTCAGCTTTTTTCTTACTTGGCCTGCCATAGGGCACCCAATGATGATACAATTCCCACACATGCAAAATGCCATTGTGGCACTAGGCTCTATTCTTTAGCAAATAACAGATGCAGACAGGGTACACTGTGTTGCGTGTGTGCTGCAGGCAGTATAAGGAACTAAGCCTACTAGTAATTTTTCTTTTTCAGTCTTCAGTTCCGAGTTAAGGAATCTAGAGGCTATGTACCAACATGAAATGGTCCCCATCTCCCTAGCGTCATTCTTTTCTGGGAATTGGTGTTCATAATCTTGAAGGATAAGTGCACTTTTAAAGAATACTCTAAATTCCTCAGAGAGTGCCTTTTTTGATCTGAGGTATATGCTTTTATTTACAAAGATGCTGTGTCTAGCAAGTGGGGTGAATTTGGAGAGTGTACATAAAAGCTCACTCATCCTTTAAATATCATCTACAATACTACTGCAGTGAAAAAGCCACTACTTTCTCACGGGTCCATCATAATAGATAAAGCCTCCATTACCATTTAGCATTCACCTGAGTTTTTCAACACTACTATTTATTAATATAGTAGTTTCATTCTGCACATTATACTACGTTCTATGATTATTTATATGCTAAATAACTCAAAAATAAAACAGTAAGTGAATAAAAGATTGAAATAACGAGTAGTATTTAGTAGTAATAAGTCGTTTATGCATTTTTTTTCATCATCCACTGTCATAGACTATTGGGTTAGCCTCGTACAATTTATTACAATACACTTACTTTGGTTATTACTAGTAAGCTAAAAAGATAAAACTAATGTACCATTAATAAGCATTCTTGCATTTCACTTGCAGTGGTAGTATAATTTAAAACCACTCTACAGAAAAAAAAAAAAAGGATTTTTGTCAGAGTTTTACTTTGAAAAACTTTGATTCACAGAACACAAAAAAAACCTCATTAAAATGTCACGACAATTGATAACTTTGTTATACTCTAAAATACTCATAATAAAAACCTCATGTGAGATTCAGTTATAAAAAGGACACAATGAATATGTTATGAAGCCTTCTACACTTCTTATTGGCCAGGTAAAGCACGTAAGAATATAAAACAATAGGATATATTGGCATTAAGGCAATTATATATATATTTTATTATAAACACTATTTTTGATATTTTTTTATATCAACACAAAACTACAGTTACTTTGTGAATTGTCATTGCTAAGTAGACAGTTAGATATCAGCCCTACTTTTTCACATATCTAAAGATTATAAATGATTAGTGTTTTATATGATTCCTTTTGGGGTGATACTTCTCCAACATGGCTGATTTTAGGTCAATAAGAATTCAGCCATGTTAATATGAATTTTATTTACAGATTTAATAGATTCCGTAGAGCCTTTTAGTCCCTGCCCCCCAGAAAGCTCACAATATACAAAGTCCCAACTACAGTTATATACAAACTAAGACCAATGTTTAATGATTCAGTTAACACACATAAATATCTTTATACTGCACTTGAAGGAAACCCACACAAACACAAGGTAATCACTTAAAGCAGTATTAAACCCAAAAGCAAATATTTATTATATTGCCAATTCTTAGATGTGGTGGCTGCATTTGTTTTCTTTTTTAGGCTTTCTATTTTCTATTTTTATCAGGTAATCCAGGCAGTAAGTCTGTTGTGTTTCACAAGCCCAAACTCTCCAGCAGAATGTATCAGTTTACATGGATGAGGCAAATCACTTAAAGAGGAAGTAAACTCCCCTGGTGTTTTTGTATCTATAGGCAGGGCTTTTATTCAGGGAGAACTTGGTGGAACTCAGTTCCACCACCTCTGGCTCAGACCCTTTGGTGTCTGCTCACCACAATCACTTGTAAACACAGAAGTCTGGTTTCTGTGTTTACAAGTGAAAGCTCAGCACTCCGTGTGTAACCCATATGAACACTGCACACTGTATGTAATGCAATCCTGATATGTAATGCCCCTTTAAGACCCTCCTACTGTTTGTGAAATATGACCACACCCACTATTTGATGTGATTTGGAGGGTGTGTGGGGGGGAGGAGTTTTGGGGGGTCGTGGTTGAGTTCCAGCACCTATTGTTTGAGAAAAAAAGCCCTGCCTATAGGTAAGCCTATATTAAGGCTTGCCTATAGGTACTGGAAATATCTTCTAAACTTGCACCGTTTAGGAGATGTTTACTGTATACTGCACCAGATACATCATCTGAAGAAACAGATCATCACAGCTACGGCCAATCACAGCGTCAGATCCCTTGAACCCGGAAGTAATTCCGGGAAAGTTGTTGGCCGTGTCAGCGGTGTGCAGGCGCCGCTGCAGGGCTTCGTTCTAAGGTAAGTATTTCATAATGAGCTAGTATGTCTTTGTCTTGCAGGGTTTTTTTTTTTGGAAGTTTACAACCTCTTTAATACTGGTAGGGCTGATTAAAATGATCAGCTTTTTTTTAACAATGCAAAACCTTTATCCCAAAAGGAAAATAAATGGTTTGCTGTAACTACTTGTATAGTGTGAGATGGGGTTTTGCTTCAATTTGTTAGTGGGTTCAATCTGATAATACATTTAACACTACCCCCCACCCACTTCCAGACTGACAATGCTGCTGCCTGCAGTGCCTCCTCTGCTCATTCCTCCAGAACTGTGTATCACTAATACAGGAGGTAGGAAGTGTGTTACTGGCCAGATCACCAGGTGAAAACAAAGGGGAAAAAGCCAAAGAGAAGAAAGCTGATGCAGACACCACATCTAATAGTTGGTGAGCTGCACTTTATTACATTTTTGGTTTTTGGGATTAGAAGTGCTTTAACACCTAAGCACCGACAGTGCACAAATATGCGGTTTCTGGTGCCAATCGATCACATTCATGCGCACCAATTAGCCGACACAGCTGTGCGAAGAGAGCGCACCCTGCTTGCTCCCGTCACCGTGACGGGCGGCTTACCGAAATCTCCTGATCGCTTCATGCAATCGGGAGCTTTCCGATCATGTGATTGCTGTGACAGCCAATCACAGCGGACACATGATCATAACCCCGTCCCGTCTACTGGCATCTGAAACCTCTTAAAACGCCAAGAAGCACCCGCGCAAAGGGGTTAAACTTAATTCAGATGACGTCCACTGGAAATCTACAACTCCCATGCACAGTAAATAAACAGTATATGCTTTTTTGCATTTGCATTTAAAATTAAACTAAGGTATTTATACAAGTCTGCTTCAAGAAAATTGAGGGCCATAGCTAAAAAAAAAAAAAAAACAACAACAAAAAAATTTTTTGTATTTCTCCTAAAACATAGAGGTGCCGGCAATGAAAGTATAGCAAGTACTACACTCCTCAGGTCAAAGAAATGAGCCCAAAGCATACCTGCAACTCTTCCCTGTTTACCAGCCATACAGTATGCTTAGATAACATTCAGACTTCATTATATAAATAAAAAATTCCTTTTACATTATTTTGAAGACCTTTTGTCATCCTTTATATGCTGTGTGAGACCTAATGTTTGCCTATTAAGTTACCACTTTATTAAAATCAGCATTCCAAGGAGGAAACAGAAGTATTAAATGTTGCTTTAAGAGATATGAGAGGGTACTATCAGGAAACTGCATCATGGTCCTGTAACGTATATTTAAACTCAAAATAGAAACCCCAATGTGAATATGCATGCCTCTCTTTTCTAAAAACAAATGTGTGCCTTCTTTTTGTCATTGCGTCCCTTATGGTCTACAATTTTTATGTGGCGAGCTTGCCAGAAGTAGCATTCTGCAGGACTTCCTGTCTTAGGTTGTCAGTGTCAAAGTAGCACATTTATCCAGAGCTCCTTGTACAGATATCCAGCCATTCAATACTTCCTCTTCCACTGCAATCTACCCATGTTCAGATTGACAGCGGCTCCTGAAGGTTCATTCACTCTTGGTTATGGAGTGTGCACCCATACTGGAAACTGAGCTAAAAAAGTGTACTGTCCTTAAAGTGTTACTAAACCCTCAACAGTAAAATCAGTGTGTATATATAGTAAAGCATGCTTGTCATACTCACTGTGGAACCTAAGGATTTAATCCTGCGCATTGTGTAAAAAGACTGTGCAGTGAACGGCAGCTCACGCACACATGTGCGGGGGTGACATCATCAAGTCTCTGGCCAGTCACAGAGCCGGAGCCCGCGAACCCTGAAACAAAACGGGTGAAGATGGAAGCAGCTGCAGCGCTGACATTGCGGTGCTGGAACAGCTTTGTTTTAAGGTAAGTTTCACAAAATGTGCTAGTATGCGATGCATACTAGCACATTATGACTTTACCTTGCATGGAAAAGAAAAAAAAAATTCCAGCAGTATATATCCACTTTAAAGTGTTACTAAACCCATAACAGTAAAATCAGTGTGTATATGCAGTAAAGCATGCTTGTTATACTCACTGTGGAACCTAAGAGGTTAATCCTATGCATTGTGTAAAAAGGCTGTTTCCTCTTCTTCCACTGTCCCCAATCCATCTCCTGATAAGACAGAGCCTTTGGAGTCACTCTGCACATGCTCAGCTTTCTTCTTTTGGCTTTTCCCCTTTCTCCCCTTTGTTTGTATTGCTAGATAGTTTTTTTTTTTCTTGGGAGGGTGCATTTGATCAGCACAGGGCCATTCAGCACTGTCCAGATAGAGGGTCAGGGGTCCTGCAGCCTCATAGGACAGTCAGAGCAGAATGAAAACTCCTCCTACAAGCTTTAACCAGACACTGATAGAAGTCACAAGACTGCTATATACTGCTGATGATAAAAGGTATTTAGCAGTTTATATTTAGTAAAATAATTGCTTTTCCGTGTTTTGTGTACTGTAGAAGACAGGGTTGCCAACCTTCCGCTGCATTTTTTACTGACAAAACATGGTAAATTTACTGGCGGAGCACATTTTTTACTGACAACCTGAGAAATGACAGAACTCCTATTAAAAACTAAAGCAATAAATATTTAAACAGTATAAACATGATATGGAAACACTGACAAAGTAATTTGCTTGATTTACACTTAAAAAGTCAACGCAGCATGACATTATCAGCCCCTGATATTTACTGGTAGTTGTAAACAAATTCACAGATTTTTACGAACTGTCAGTAAATTTACTGGCAGCTGGCAACCCTGGTAAGAGATCAGATACACATTTTGCACTTTCCAGCTTTAGTAAATAAACCCCACTGTGTACTTAAAAGTGGGGTATGCCTGTATAGTGAATGCAGGATCATGGGTTTAGTAACACTTTAACCACTTGCCGACCGCCTCACGCCTATATACGTGAGCAGAGCGGCACGGGCAGGCAAAATCACGTACCTAGTACGTGATTGCCTTCCCGCGGGTGGGGGGTCCGATCGGACCCCCCCCCTGTGCCAGCTGCGGTCGGCATTTGGTTGGGAGCGATTACAGACGAGGGGGAGACCATCCGATCGTGGCCCCCCCCTCGCGATCGCTCCCAGCCACTGACAAACATCCCCTGCCTCTGTATAGTACACAGAGGCAGAGGATGTGATGTCATCTCTCCTCGGCTGTCAGTTTCCGTTCCAGCGCCGAGGAGAGATGACATGTAAGTAAGTGCACAACACAAACACACACAGTAGAACATGCCAGGCATACATTACACCCCCGATCCCCCCCCGATCGCCCCCCGATCCCCCCCCAATCACCCCCCCCCCTGTCACAAACTGACACCAAGCAGGTTTTTTTTTTTTTTTTTTTTTTTTTTCCTGATTACTGCATAGTGTCAGTTTGTGACAGTTAGCAGTGTTAGGACAGTTACTGTAACCCCCCTGTAGGTCTAGGGTACCCCCCTAACCCCCCCTAATAAAGTTTTAACCCCTTGATCACCCCCCCTCACCAGTGTCGCTAAGCGATCATTTTTCTGATCGCTGTATTAGTGTCGCTGGTGACGGTAGTTAGGGAGGTAAATATTTAGGTTCGCCGTCAGTGTTTTATAGCGACAGGGACCCCCATATACTACCTAATAAATGTTTTAACCCCTTGATTGCCCCCTAGTTAACCCTTTCACCACTGATCACCGTATAACCGTTACGGTTGACGCTGGTTAGTTCGTTTATTTTTTATAGTGTCAGGGCACCCGCCGTTTATTACCGAATAAAGGTTTAGCCCCCTGATCGCCCGGCGGTGATATGCGTCGCCCCAGGCAGCATCAGATTAGCGCCAGTACCCCCCCTAATAAAGTTTTAACCCCTTGATCACCCCCTGTCGCCAGTGTCGCTAAGCGATCATTTTTCTGATCGCTGTATTAGTGTCACTGGTGACGCTAGTTAGGAACGTAAATATTTAGGTTCGCCGTCAGTGTTTTATAGCGACAGGGACCCCCATATACTATCTAATAAATGTTTTAACCCCTTGATTGCCCCCTAGTTAACCCTTTCACCACTGATCACCGTATAACTGTTACGGGTGACGCTGGTTAGTTAGTTTATTTTTTATAGTGTCAGGGCACCCGCCGTTTATTACCGAATAAAGGTTTAGCCCCCTGAT
Source organism: Lithobates clamitans (assembly GCA_037952925.1). Taxonomy (NCBI): domain Eukaryota; kingdom Metazoa; phylum Chordata; class Amphibia; order Anura; family Ranidae; genus Lithobates; species Lithobates clamitans. The sequence goes on from JBBGZY010000655.1 coordinate 17,062,561, forward strand.
CGCCCGGCGGTGATATGCGTTGCCCCAGGCAGCGTCAGATTAGCGCCAGTACCGCGAACACCCACGCACGCACCATGCGCCTCCCTTAGTGGTATAGTATCTGATCGGATCAATATCTGATCCGATCAGATCTATACTAGCGTCCCCAGCAGTTTAGGGTTCCCAAAAACGCAGTGTTAGCGGGATCAGCCCAGATACCCGCTAGCACCTGCGTTTTGCCCCTCCGCCCGGCCCAGCCCAGCCCACCCAAGTGCAGTATCGATCGATCACTGTCACTTACAAAACACTAAACGCATAACTGCAGCGTTCGCAGAGTCAGGCCTGATCCCTGCGATCGCTAACAGTTTTTTTGGTAGCATTTTGGTGAACTGGCAAGCACCAGCCCCAGGCAGCGTCAGGTTAGCGCCAGTACCGCTAACACCCACGCACGCAGCGTACACCTCCCTTAGTGGTATAGTATCTGAACAGATCAATATCTGATCCGATCAGATCTATACTAGCGTCCCCAGCAGTTTAGGGTTCCCAAAAACGCAGTGTTAGCGGGATCAGCCCAGATACCTGCTAGCACCTGCGTTTTGCCCCTCCGCCCGGCCCGGCCCAGCCCACCCAAGTGCAGTATCGATCGATCACTGTCACTTACAAAACTCTAAACGCATAACTGCAGCGTTCGCAGAGTCAGGCCTGATCCCTGCGATCGCTAACAGTTTTTTTTGTAGCGTCTTGGTGAACTGGCAAGCGCCAGCGGCCTAGTACACCCCGGTCGTAGTCAAACCAGCACTGCAGTAACACTTGGTGACGTGGCGAGTCCCATAAGTGCAGTTCAAGCTGGTGAGGTGGCAAGCACAAGTAGTGTCCCGCTGCCACCAAAAAGACAAACACAGGCCCGTCATGCCCATAGTGCCCTTCCTGCTGCATTCGCCAATCCTAATTGGGAACCCACCGCTTCTGCAGCGCCCGTACTTCCCCCATTCACATCCCCAACCAAATGCAGTCGGCTGCATGAGAGGCATTTTCTTTATGTCCTCCCGAGTACCCCTACCCAGCGAACCCCCCCAAAAAAGATGTCGTGTCTGCAGCAAGCGCGGATATAGGCGTGACACCCGCTATTATTGTCCCTCCTGTCCTGATAATCCTGGTCTTTGCATTGGTGAATGTTTTGAACGCTACCATGCACTAGTTGAGTATTAGCGTAGGGTACAGCATTGCACAGACTAGGCACACTTTCACAGGGTCTCCCGAGATGCCAGCGCATTTTGAGAGACCCGAACCTGGAACCGGTTACAGTTATTATAGTTAGTTACAAAAAAAAGTGTAAAAAAAAAAAAAAACACAAACAAAAATATAAAATAAAAATAGTTGTCGTTTTATTGTTCTCTCTCTCTCTATTCTCTCTCTATTGTTCTGCTCTTTTTTACTGTATTCTATTCTGCAATGTTTTATTGTTATTATGTTTTATCATGTTTGCTTTTCAGGTATGCAATTTTTTATACCTTACCGTTTACTGTGCTTTATTGTTAACCATTTTTTTGTCTTCAGGTATGCCATTCACGACTTTGAGTGGTTATACCAGAATGATGCCTGCAGGTTTAGGTATCATCTTGGTATCATTCTTTTCAGCCAGCGGTCGGCTTTCATGTAAAAGCAATCCTAGTGGCTAATTAGCCTCTAGACTGCTTTTACAAGCAGTGGGAGGGAATGCCCCCCCCCCCCAACATCTTCCGTGTTTTTCTCTGGCTCTCCTGTCTCAACAGGGAACCTGAAAATGCAGCCGGTGATTCAGCCAGCTGACCATAGAGCTGATCAGAGACCAGAGTGGCTCCAAACATCTCTATGACCTAAGAAACCGGAAGCTACGAGCATTTTATGACGTAGATTTCGCCGGATGTAAACAGCGCCATTGGGAAATTGGGAAAGCATTTTATCACACCGATCTTGGTGTGATCAGATGCTTTGAGGGCAGAGGAGAAATCTAGGGTCTAATAGACCCCAATTTTTGCAAAAAAGAGTACCTGTCACTACCTATTGCTATCATAGGGGATATTTACATTCCCTGAGATAACAATAAAAATGATTTAAAAAAAAAAAAAATGAAAGGAACAGTTTAAAAATAAGATAAAAAAATAATAATAATAAAGAAAAAAAAAAAAAGCAAAAAAAAAAGCACCCCTGTCCCCCCTGCTCTCGCGCTAAGGTGAACGCAAGCGTTGGTCTGGCGTCAAATGTAAACAGCAATTGCACCATGCATGTGAGGTATCGCCGCGAAGGTCAGATCGAGGGCAGTAATTTTAGCAGTAGACCTCCTCTGTAAATCTAAAGTGGTAACCTGTAAAGGCTTTTAAAGGCTTTTAAAAATGTATTTAGTTTGTCGCCACTGCACGTTTGTGCGCAATTTTAAAGCATGTCATGTTTGGTATCTATGTACTCGGCCTAAGATCATCTTTTTTATTTCATCAAACATTTGGGCAATATAGTGTGTTTTAGTGCATTAAAATGTAAAAAAGTGTGTTTTTTCCCCAAAAAATGCGTTTGAAAAATCGCTGCGCAAATACTGTGTGAAAAAAAAAAATGAAACACCCACCATTTTAATCTGTAGGGCATTTGCTTTAAAAAAAATATATAATGTTTGGGGGTTCAAAGTAATTTTCTTGCAAAAAAAAATTATTTTTTTATGTAAACAATAAGTGTCAGAAAGGGCTTTGTCTTCAAGTGGTTAGAAGAGTGGGTGATGTGTGACATAAGCTTCTAGATGTTGTGCATAAAATGCCAGGACAGTTCAAACCCCCCCCAAATGACCCCATTTTGGAAAGTAGACACCCCAAGCTATTTGCTGAGAGTCATGTTGAGTCCATGGAATAATTTATATTGTGACACAAGTTGCGGGAAAGAGACAATTTTTTATTTTTTTTATTTTTTTTTGCGCAAAGTTGTCACTAAATGATATATTGCTCAAACATGCCATGGGAATATGTGAAATTACACCCCAAAATACATTCTGCTGCTTCTCCTGAGTACGGGGATACCACATGTGTGAGACTTTTTGGGAGCCTAGCCGCGTACGGGACCCCGAAAACCAAGCACCGCCTTCAGGCTTTCTAAGGCCGTAAATTTTTGATTCACTCTTCACCGCCTTTCACAGTTTCGGGGGCCATGGAATGCCCAGGTGGCAAAAAAACCCCCCAAATGACCCCATTTTGGAAAGTAGACACCCCAAGCTATTTGATGAGAGGTATAGTGAGTATTTTGCAGACCTCACTTTTTGTCACAAAGTTTTGAAAATTGAAAAAAGAAAAAAAAAATTTTTTTTTCTCGTCTTTCTTTATTTTCAAAAACAAATGAGAGCTGCAAAATACTCACCATGCCTCTCAGCAAATAGCTTGGGGTGTCTACTTTCCAAAATGGGGTCATTTGGGGGGGGTTTGTGCCACCTGGGCATTCCATGGCCTCCGAAACTGTGATAGGCAGTGAGGAGTAAAATCAAAAATGTACGCCCTTAGAAATCCTGAAGGCGGTGCTTGGTTTTCGGGGTCCCGTACGCGGCTAGGCTCCTAAAAAGTCCCACACATGTGGTATCCCCGTACTCAGGAGAAGCAGCTAAATGTATTTTGGGGTGCAATTCCACATATGCCCATGGCCTGTGTGAGCAATATATCATTTAGTGACAACTTTGTGCAAAGAAAAAAAAAAAAAAAAAAAAATTGTCACTTTCCCGCAACTTGTGTCAAAATATAAAACATTCCATGGACTCAACATGCCTCAAAGCAAATAGCTTGGGGTGTCTACTTTCCAAAATGGGGTCATTTGGGGGGGGTTTATGTCATCTGGGCATTTTATGGCCTTCAAAACCGTGATAGGTAGTGAGGAGTAAAATCAAAAATGTACGCCCTTAGAAATCCTGAAGGCGGTGCTTGGTTTTCGGGGCCCCGTACGCGGCTAGGCTCCCAAAAAGTCCCACACATGTGGTATCCCCGTACTCAGGAGAAGCAGCTAAATGTATTTTGGGGTGCAATTCCACATATGCCCATGGCCTGTGTGAGCAATATATCATTTAGTGACAACTTTTTGTAATTTTTTTTTTTTTTTTTTTTTTTTGTCATTATTCAATCACTTGGGACAAAAAAAATGAATATTCAATGGGCTCAACATGCCTCTCAGCAAATTCCTTGGGGTGTCTACTTTCCAAAATGGGGTCATTTGTGGGGGTTTTGTACTGCCCTGCCATTTTAGCACCTCAAGAATCGACATAGGCAGTCATAAATTAAAGGCTGTGTAAATTCCAGAAAATGTACCCTAGTTTGTAGACGCTATAACTTTTGCGCAAACCAATAAATATACACTTATTGACATTTTTTTTACCAAAGACATGTGGCCGAATACATTTTGGCCTAAATGTATGACTAAAATTGAGTTTATTGGATTTTTTTTAGAACAAAAAGTAGAAAATATCATTTTTTTTCAAAATTTTCGGTCTTTTTCCGTGTATAGCGCAAAAAATAAAAACGGCAGAGGTGATCAAATACCATCAAAAGAAAGCTCTATTTGTGGGAAGAAAAGGACGCAAATTTCGTTTGGGTACAGCATTGCATGACCGCGCAATTAGCAGTTAAAGCGACGCAGTGCCGAATTGTAAAAAGTGCTCTGGTCAGGAAGGGGGTAAATCCTTCCGGGGCTGAAGTGGTTAAGGTATCTTGAGCATCAACTTAAAAAATAAAAAAGGCAAATGTGTATAGGTAATTAACTGATAAACAAATTATGCATTTTTTTTTACTTTACAGCTAAAATCAAAGCAGATATAAAAGTACACTTTTTCATACAGGCAAAAAAATGCATTAGTAGCCATGTAGCGTTTATTTATTTCTTTTTTGCGGATCTGAACACTAGTACATTTTTCTATGGAACAATGCACTTTGCTGCATAAGGAAGGGTAATGCAGCAATTTATTCAGAGTTGTAAATAAAATTGAAAGTGTTTATGTTTGAGAGCAGTAATTTACGCTTATATGCCTGTACATGCAACTACATATTGTAAATTGAAACACTGGTAGCTAGAAGAGGAAGAAAAAGAATTGCATGCATTTATATGCGTACGTACATTTACGCCCCCTGTACTTGTGTGTATGTAAGGTCAATATACCTGCCAGCCTCAGCCAGCAAGATCCTGCATATAAACATCAGTAAAGTATTACGTCCATAAGGAAGAGGTCTTATTTTTTATTTCATTCTTTAATATAGTTACTATTAGAATAAGTACCTGAGGTTGAGCATTGTGATACAATCAGGATCTGCAGCACTGCATACTGATTTCAGTGTAACACTAGAGCTTGTTTTCATGAAGAAGAGAGAATTGTGTGTGCAGCAATGACAATGAGTGTGCTGATGCTCCTATATTATACAATCTGTGGGCTGGGAATAAGGCAGAAGTTTCCCCCCCCCTATTCCATTCACTTATCTCAATGCAGCGCTGTGCCCGAGAGCAGTGGCTCTCTCCGCTCTCTCTGTCCTCACAGGGCAGATTAATAGCAGTGGGAGGCAATGGCTCCTGCTGTTGTCAATCAAATTCTGCAGCAAGGTAGCAGGGGTGGGGCCGAGCTGCGCTGTTTGCATCTATGGACACAGGCAGTGTGGCTCAGGATCGAGCCCTTAGGTGTGCCACATCGGGGGAGGAGCAAGAAGCACGAGTGGGCTGCCCTACAAGAGGAGGATCTGGGCTGCTTTCCGCCCAACCATTGCACAGAGCAGGTACAGTAAGTATGACATGATTTCTATTTTTTATAAATACCGTTTACATTCACTTTAACAATATGTACTGCTTAAATAACGCACTTTTGCATTGTGTTCTTCAAACTATATGCAGATAATGCACAGAATAACGGTATTCAGAATGCCCCTTCAAGGGCAAACTTCTTTTATTCAAAAAGTTGCAAAATCTTATCTATAAGCCATCAAATTTAACATCTGGAACAGCGACTCGATTTTATTAAGAAATAAAGATGGATTTAGACATATTGCTAGGAATGTCGTGCAGACATTCATTTTTTTTCTCTGCTACTAAATGCGGACTACATAAAAAAAGTGATTACAATTTACTGCCTATCCTCTCTATAATTAGAGCTTGCGTTTCCTAACCACAACAAAAATCCATCCATATTTATGTAATAACACTATTGTCTGAAAATAAAATAAATACAAATGTTGTGTGTATAGAAGGATGAAAAGCATACACATGAGGCTGATAACAATTGTCGTTCACAGGGTGTTTGAGGCTCTGGGGAATATTTTACTAATTTAGAAAATATGAGTGCCAGAAGGAAGCCGTTACCTTCCAGACTCTTGCAATTCATCTAAAGCAGAGTGAATCCATTTGTGATCCATCCAATAATGTGGCTTCTTCTACACAGAGCGATTCTGTCTAGGAATGCTGAGCTAGGCAAACAGCCAGCAACGGTGGGGAGAACATGAGTCTCTCTCGCTACACATCAAGAAACCAACAGGTTAACGTAGGATGAGAATAGTCAGTCATTTATCCAGGATTTAAGAACACATTATTTTTCTCCATCTACAGACTTGCAGACTCTGAAAAGTAATGAGTTCCAAGACAAAATATTCACCACAAAAATAATATTCTGCAGCCATCCTGACTACCTGCATGATGAGTTCAAGTCTCATAAGCACACAGCATTGGTCAAGGGTTGACCCTTGTGGAATCTGACATCAGCAGACCATAGGATGTACTTTGAAGTTATATAACGATGAAAGAAACACAGGCCATAGGCATAAATTAGTAGTGTAGAACAGACATATGCAGCAAATGTTATGGGACTATGGATGCACAATTAACCCAAACACTAAATATATGCAATTCTGCAACAAGCAAAGAAGACCCTGATGCTTGTCCTACTTTAAGAGAATACCAACAATGACTTACAGTTAATTGTAGAATTCCACCGATTAAAGGTTCAAAGGATTATAAGAGAGCAAAACAACAATGATAGATGTAGCGGGCACCTACTTTTAGGTAGGTGACCGTTTTTGCTAGCTTTCTATGTCAGGTAAATTTGGACAGGCTTATGCTATTACAGCAGGCCTGTTGTTGTCAATTCCCATTTGAGTGGCAGGTAGTTTATGTGATAGTCTCGAACAATGATTGATTTGCTTGGTAATGCCCAGGACTCTCATATAAAAAGGGGGTCACGTGGTGTCCGGAGAGTTCGAATCCAGTCCTGCTCTGAGGAGCGAGAGAGCTAGCCTGGTTCCGGGAGGGGGAGGTGGAGGTTTTTCCCCTCCGGGGAGCCAACGGAGCTTCACCTTTGCGAGAAGGGTGAAGAACTGGTCCTCATGGAGGAACAGATGACATCTTACAGCATGTAGTCGCTGATGTCGTTGGCCGCCCCTGCGGGGAGGGGAGTGGGCCGGAGAAGGAAAGGAAACTGGGTGATCGATTGCATAGGAGCGACACACGGGCTGTTGATCAAGTTAGTGAAAAGCCCAAGGGAGGGGTACTGTCCAGAGGCTGAGGGATGTTGGTATGCAAGTCAGCAAGACAGGTGGTTGTGGCCTGTGAATTTGGGTTCAGCCTTGCCCCAGGATTCCAATCAGTCAAGCGGGAGAGGTCATGCAGAGTGACTCATATCGTTTATTCTCTGTCAGAAATCTACTTCTATCTTCCCTGATAAAGTAATCATCCAGTTTTGAATCGCTGTCACCCGTAATGCTGTGAGTCTTTGCAAGTGAAGCAAGGAAAAGATCAGCAATTAACCAAAGAGCATCTCAAAGAAAGTCCTTCTCCCATCCCAGTTTATGTTGATGAATAAAACATTAAGAAAAAGCATTAAGGACTGTGACTTTTAAATCTATGGGCTGCGAGGGTTGAGTGGTAAACGTGAATTACGGATATAACAATTATTTAGTCGCTCCTCCGGGGGTAAGCGCTTCATAGACAATGTAAGGGCAGCTCAGTGGCTAAGTGATTAGCACTTACGCCTAGTAGCATTAGGGTCATTATTTCAAATACCAACCACAGCACTACCGGCCTGGAGTTCGCATGTTCTCCCTGTGCCTACGTGGATTTCTTCCCACACTTCAAAGACATGCTGCTAGGTAATTGGCTCCTGTCTAAATTGACCCTACTATGTGTATGTATAAATTTGAATTAGGGACATTAGATTGTAAGCTCCTTGGGGCAGGGACCAATGTGACTGTATTATACTGCTTAATTGATGGTGCTATATTAGTACCTATAATATATAAAAAAATCTTATTGGACCCGCAGTGCAAGTAAAAATCTCCATGTTTCCACTTTTTTTTTTTTGTGGATCTATGTTTCTCTAAATTCCTCTACTGTTTCTTAATCATTTCCCCACCAGCCATCAGGTCCCCAAACAATAGAAAATAGCTTTGACATGAGAAATCTCTACCAAGATGGCCAATTTTACACAGAGACACAGTGTGGAGCAAGACATGATAAGGAATGAATGTGGAAAAGATCAGCTACAGGGAAACCACAGGCAATACTGATAACTATTCATTTGCCCCCCACTTGCCTTTTTTGCACAGTACAGGTCTTTAAAGCCCATGTTTAGACTTTTTTTTTTAAATTATCTGTCTCCTAAAACACTACCTCCCCCCCACCCTGCAGCTGTACTCTTCTGGTGCTGCAGAGGTTAATACGAGCCAAGAGACCTGCCGACTATGCAAGACTTTTCTGCCTTCCTCCACCATTCATACACGCTACTCTACAGCATCCATAAATGGAGGAGATGGACGGAAAGGGTAGGAATAGATGGCACTGTTGACAAATGCCTTTGATAGGTCCCTTGGCAGGTATTAATGCCCACAACATCAGGAGATTACAACAACGGGGTGGGGTGAGGAAATTATAGGGCAGGGGAGTTCAACTAAAACAGCAGCCAGTAGAGAAAGGTAATTCACATTGATTGCAAGTACAGTCCCTTGTGCTGATTTTTTAAAAAACATTTTTTACTAAACTTAGCCATTACAGTGATACTGGCACATACAGGCACCAGGTTGTGTGTGTATTTTCCAAATGCCATCCTATGTATACGGCCAGTATAATTTATTTATTTTGGCATTTATTCATTGGACTCATTTTCCTAAATGATTGGCTTTTCTAAATACAGTATAGTGGACCTGAAATATCTTTCTAATACTATTTAGACAATAAAACCCAAAAGAAATAGAGGAGAATTATTATTTTTTTGAAAGAAAAGGGGAATAAATCATCTTCCGTCTATTTTCCAACAAACACTGTCCTAGCTTTAATCTTCAGCCATTCTTTTGTATCTGTGAGACTACCCATGTTTTATTTTTATAAATTTCTTTTTTTTTGTTGGTGTCTGCATCTGTGATTGGGACGTCTGGTATTATTTTACAACCTGCTTTGGTTACTTGACCTCTAACTTTGACATGTGTGATCTTCTAGTTAAAGCCATATCGCAAGCCCCCTCCTGCCTGTCCATATGAGTCTGATATTTCCATCTATAAAAAATAATTGAATTTTTTTTGACATTTTTTGGTTTTGATTAATAAATAGCAGCAATCGAATTTCCAAAAAACTGATAAAACAAATCACTGCATGGCCAAGTAATTGTCAGCTAAACTATCACAGCACTGAAAATTGAAAAAAATGAGGGGTGTAACATTTTGGTGTTGAGGCGATTGAGGCTTAGCATGTAAAATATAAACCTCCCATTTATGTCTACAATGAGTGTATACACAATTTGTGGACAGCACTTTAGTGAATTATTACAGACAATGTGGGCATAGGGGTAAATATAGGCAGTTTTACATGAAATAACACAGATTCATCAATTTGCCTGTGTACCATAGGCCCTAACAGTACACATCCACGTTTAATAAAGCAAAACTTATCTGTATCTGAGCACCACAAAAATTAATTAATTTTTAATATTCAAAGCAAACGCACCCATCCATCCATGCATCCATGATTTATTTTGTTGAGAAATCACTTTAACCTCTTAAGAACCGGAAGGATTTACCCCCATAATGACCAGGCCATTTTTTGCAATATGGCACTGCATTCATTTAACTGACAATTGCGCGGTCATGCGACGTTGTACACAAACAAAATGTATGCCTTTTTTTTTCCCCACAAATAGAACTTCATTTAGGTGGTATTTTATCACCACTGCGGTTTATATTTTTAGCACTACCCTGTTTCCCCCGAAAATAAGACCTAGCGTGATTGTCGGTGATGGCTGCAATATAAGCCCTACCCCCCAAATAAGCCCTACCCTGTTTCCCCGAAAATAAGCCCTATCCTGAAAATAAGACCTACAAGGACTTTAACTAGGGCTTATTTGGGGGGTAGGGCTTATATTGCGGCCATCACTGACAATCACGCTAGGTCTTATTTTCGGGGAAACAGGATATAAACAAAAAAACAGCGACAATTTGGAAAAAAAACAATATTTTTTACTTTTTGCTATAATAAAAATCAACAAAAAAACTAATTTCTTCATCAGTTTAGGCCAATATGTATTCTTCTACATATTTTTGGTAAAGAAAAATCACAGTAAGCGTATGTTGATTGGTTTGTGCAAAAGTTATAGCGTCTACAAAATAGGGGATATATTTATGGCATTTTTATTGTAAATTTTTTATTTTACTACTAATGACGGTGACTGCAACACTGTGGCGGACAGATCGGACACTTTTGACACTTTTTTGGGACCATTCACATTTATACAGCAATCAGAGCTAAAAATAGCCACTGATTACTGTATAAATGTCACAGGCAGGGAAGGGGTTAACACTAGGGGGCGATCAAGGGGTTAAGTGTTCACTAGGGAGGTGTTTCTAACTGTGGAGGGAGTGTAGTGACAGGGAATAGAGAGAGATAGCTGTTCCTGATCACCAGGAACAGCAAATCTCTCTCTACTTCCCTGACAGAACAGGGATCTGTCTGTTTACATTGACAGATCTCTGTTCTGGCTCTCTGAGGAGCGATCGTAGGTCGCCAGTAGACATCGCGGCTGCGCGTATCGTCTTTGTAAAGGAAAGATGTCTTTACTTACCTATTCTATGAGTGCTGCGGTCCAGTTATGTGATCTCCCCAACTCCGGCTTCAGTGGAGATGAGAGATCACCGACAATGGCTGCAATGCCTGGACAGTGACATCACCCATAAGCATACTATGAGGCATTCGTTGTCATCTGTCCCTTCTCTACATTGACGCCAGCGCTGAAAGCCAATCATGTGACCAGACCAAGGCACCCTCAGAATAGGTAAGTGTAGACAGCTTTCCTTTACAGGGTAGGTAAGATAGGGCCTAGAATGGGAATGAAGGTTTAAGTTTAGGAAGGATTGTACTGGACTTTAACCTAAAGCTCTAAAATATTATGTATTGGAAACACAGTTCATTCATACAGCTGGTACTTTCCCTGCTGCCGGGATTTCCAACTCCATGAAACAAGCCACAGGATTCTGCTGATATCTGCACAATACAGTAGAGCTTAACAATAACACCTATGATGTTCACCTCTGGATAGGAACTATGGGAGTTCATTTTTCCACCTATATAACGAGCACACATTACATCTGAAATAAAAATAAAGTACTCACCACCATAGGGAGCATTCAAATTAAAATTCTAGCTTTGTAGACTCTATTTTCTTTGTAAAGTCCTTTTAACAACATTTTTTTTTTCCAAGAATAAAAAAGTACCTTTGTAAGTGAAGCCAAAAGTATTTTAGACTCAAATAGGTTGAAGCTAAGTGAACTGGCTCCATAGCTCTGACTAATGATAAGCACACAAACGCCTGAAAGAAAGCTACCTATGTGTGTGGAAGTTGGTCAGCCAGCCAGGGAAAATATGTGGAAATGTAATCACTTTTTCCCTGTCTAGCATGCAGAATTTTATATCAGTGTTGCTGAAATAAATACCTACAGCGCATGTTCTGTGATACACCTGTGAAAGTCATTTTCTCATAAAGACAGAATTTCTTGATGTATAAAAGAGAAGGCAATGGGAGGTTACCATGATCCGGGAAGTAAGAAAAGCCGGTCACTTTCCATTCACTTATATCTCTTTCAATATTAGTGCAGATGGTGTATTTTCCAGATATAGTATGAACCAAGTTTCTGTTTCAAACTTTCAGCAACACTTAAAGTAGAAGTCCAGATAAAACCAAAATAAGCTTAAACCTAAACCTTAATCAGGATGGTGTGTTCCTGTCCTGATTAATATCCATGCAAGCATATATGCAGCTCCTTTAGCCGTTGCTGAATATGTGCAATTACAAGTGACTATGTCTATGGATCGGGGTATTGGACTACACTAAAATGGCCGCCAATACCCTACTTCTATTTGTTGAACCAACCGTCCAAGAGCAATCCCCTGAGGAAGACACGTGATTCCCTGTGTCGACACACGTTGGGGAGGGGACAGGACAGTGTTAGTGGTACAGCAGCACTGTCTGCGGTGATCATACAAGTCGACCAATATTTCTACTGGTTTATATACAGACCGGCCAGATATAAATTGGTGCGCTTCAGCACCTGTATTGTGTGAGTACCCAATCTGGGGATTTTTAAATAAAAGTGTTTTTTTTTTTAACTGTATTATACTATCCAGCTTGTTTCCTTCTATATTCTATGAGGATATCACTCTGGATGATCCAGGACATCTGAACAACTTTATTCATATAGAGGGGTGGTTCAACTGCGTGTTTAGACCAAACGTAATTGTGCGGTCACACGCCCTGAGGTGAGGATAAGTACAAAGGGGGGGAGCACGAGAGTCTTGGCACTTATTATCAAATTTGGAGCACTTTTTACAAATGACTTATTGGGGACTTTCAAATAGATCATTATTTATGGATTTTCACTATTGAGCATGTTTTTTCACATAGGATGTAATGAATTGTTTATAAGCACAACAGCACTTTATTGTATATATGTTTGCAAGGAATATTTTTATATTGGTTATTGATAAGTCATGTTACTGCACGTTAGCACATGAACGTTTTTTCTATATGTAACCTGTAACTTATTATAGTTTTTTTTTTTTTTATGTGGCTATTCAGGTCATTCTTATTTACTTAAATTAGTGTTTGTTCATCATTTAGCGCAACACTTTATATTTATTTTGATTGTTTGGCACATTATGGGACTGTGAACAGTGTCAGCAGCTGATCAGTATATGCCTGTGTAGGTACACATGTATATATTATAATTTCTATTATATTATTGTGTTGGTTTTGGTAGCTCACAAGACTCTTTATTTGTAACTACAACAGTTATCGGCACTCCCTCCTCTCCCCTGAAGTCGGCCACTGGGAAGAACGCGTGACCAGACCAAAGCTCCTTATACAGGGTATATCATATTATTTACAGGGTAGTTAGCATAGGGCTTAGAATGGGGGTGGGAGTAGGCTTAAGCTTAGTTAGGTTTTAACCAAACTTCTACTTTAAAGTGGAGTTTCAGCCTGGGGAAAAAAAAATAATATATGTAGCTGATGACTTTTAATATATGGACACCTGTCCAGGGAGCCAGTGATGTCGGCACCCCAGCCGATTTTCAGATCAGCCGTCGGGTGCTGCTGCCGCCATTCGTTGCAAGGGAAAGCTACGCTTTCTAACTGGCCCAGCAGCGGAGGAAGAAGAAAAGAGGAGGGGGCCAAACTTCTAAACGACTGCGCCGCAGCGCTGTTTCCCGGAAGTGGGGAAGGGTACTTGTCAAAAACAGGTACTCGTTTCCCCCTCTCCCCTGAAAGGTGCCAAATGTGGCACCAGAGGTGGGGAGGAAGCAGATAAGCGGAGGTTCCACAGTATACAGGATCTCACAAAAGTGAGTACACCCCTCACATTTCTGTAAATATTTTATTATTTCTTTTCATGTGACAACACTGAAGAAATGACACTTTGCTACAATGTAAAGTAGTGAGTGTACAGCTTGTATAACAGTGTAAATTTGCTGTCCCCTCAAAATAACTCAACACAGAGTCAGTAATGTCTAAACCGCTGGCAACAAAAGTGAGTACACCCTTAAGTGAAAATGTCCAAATTGGGCCCAAAATGTCAGTATATTGTGTAGCCACCATTATTTTCCAGCACTGCCTTAACCCTCTTGGGCATGCAGTTCACCAGAGCTTCACAGGTTGCCACTGGAGTCCTCTTCCACTCCTCCATGATGACATCACGGAGCTGGTGGATGTTAGAGACCCTGTGCTCCTCCACCTTCTGTTTGAGGATGCCCCACAGATGCTCAATAAGGATTAGGTCTGGAGACATGCTTGGCCAGTCCATCACTTTTACACACTGCTTGCTGTGGGGGGCACTTAACAGGAGGGAGGGACCAGGAGGTCCAATGAGGGACCTGAGAAGAAGAGGATCCAGGCTGCTCTGTGCACAACCAACTGCACAAAGCAGGTAAGTATAACATGTTTGTTATTTTTAAAGAAAAAAAACTAGACCTTCTTTAATTAAAGCATATGCCATTGTTCATAATATACGTAGGCTTAGGTAACTTTTGTGTACCATCACTGCTTCTATTGCCTGTATCTCCTTCATAAACACATATTGAAATGCTTAATTAAAATCATAAGTAGCCATAAATAAATGCTATAGGATTAACATTTAATTTTGGATAGCTGGACGGCTTCACAACTCAAGGTATGTGAAATGATGCCATGAATGCAGGGGCTGACCTTTTCCTCCTGTACAGTAATAATCTCAAAGTACTGCAGGTGGCCTTTTTTCAGACTCCCCATGGGCAGAAATGGCTGAGAATAACATAAAACAATAGTTTGCAGTCACCCACAAAACAGAACCACAAAATTCATTATATGTATTATATAATAAAAAAGTTTGTTATTGGGGATAGAAAGGCAGAGCTTTGTTAGCAAATATTGCCCCCCACTATGTCATATTGGTTTTTAAATCTTTTTTAAGCTATGCATTGCATTAATGATTATTTGTTAATGTAGCATTAAGGCATGCTGTGTTAAGGCGGCCTTTAATTTTGAATGAGTTGGCAGCATGCCTTAAGGCACCGAAAAACAGATCATATCCATACCATAGCCTGTAAAGTGTATTTCTACTTTTGCAGCCAAATTAGGAAAACACCTTTTTTATATTTGTTACATGTTTCCATTAAAGTATAACTAAAGGCAACATTTTTTGGGGGGTTTTGGACAGAGTGCAGAGGGATTCCAACACCTGTCAGTATTTACTGCTGTCTGTGACCCTGTAACGGAGTATCACCCTCTCTATTTGTCCTGTTTATCATGATCATTGAAAGTGACAGTAAAAGAAAATCCCAAATTTTCGGTTGTCCCCAGAAAAGTAATAGAGGAAACATCTTCCAATGGGGACACTAGTTCTGGTGACCTGGGGGTCCCCTAGGAATTCCTTTAATTTGCAGGGATTTCCTTTCATTTCCTGTTTGGCTATGGGACAGGAAGTGAAGGGAAATCTCCGCAATGGGACACAGGCAAAAATCTGACGGCGGTTATAACCTTCCTTGCTCTATCCAAAATGAAAAAAAAAGTTTTGCCTATAGTTCTACTTTAACATAGCATAACTTAAAATATTTACAAATTACCTTTCTAAGTGCAAGCTATGTGCTGAAAAATCCTTACATACTCTCCCTATTCTGTGATGTTTAGGAGGGGGCTGTAGAGGAATGTTTTACATACAGTAATTAACCATGTCTGAACTATGTTTTCAAGTAATTATGAGCTGTAAACTAGATTTGAACACTGTCTGTCCTAACAAAGGGTTACAAATTTAGAAACTGTCCCCCAGCATTGTATACTAATGAGGGATAGCGCATTCTGTGTGGGCACATGAGACTTCCCAAAAAATACCTAGAATTAACCATTACACCTTTTCTTTAGAAACATCGAAGGCCTTACGCACACTGGTCATTTGACTAGCTCTTCTGAACGCGTTTAGACGCGTTTACACATGTTTACATGCGTTTTTTGACCTGCTCAAATGCTCGTCTCTTGAATGTGCAAGTGATGTTTCTTTTTTTCTGCCTCTAAACACTCCTCTTCAAATATGCTTGTAAATGCTAATGTGTGCATAGACACATAGGCTAACATGGTGTGGGCATTTAGAGGCTGAAAAAAAAATTGCAAACGCCTCTTAAAGCCGTGTTTTTTACACCCAGTGTGCATGAGATCTAAATAGTATGAAATGATAAAATATATATATATATATATATATATATATATATATATATATATATATATATATAGTGGGGTTTTCTCAAATGTCACTGCAAGAGTGGAAATACGCTTTAAAGAGTAACTCCACTTTTGTTGAGTAAAAAAACCTTCCCCTCTGGGTGATCTATGTACAGTGCAAGGATTTTAACAAACTTTGTTGCAGATTCCTACCTATTTGTTTTTATGAAGAAATCCCTGTGTGTTTGTCTGTGTCCATGTGGTAAGTGAGTCTAATGGGAGCGGTTTCTTAATTATCAATCAGCTGCTGCACCTGCAGGGCTCTAATGAGGAAAAATGCAGGGTCTGCATCCCTTTAGACGTGATTTCCTATTGGGAGTATCTCACCAAAAGTTACATTTCTGTTGCGGGGGGATGCCTGATATCTGACTTGTATCTTAGTGTAGACTCCTGGGAAAATCAGTGAGCCAATCACACAAGCAGGAAATGATGTTTCTGGGGGGTGTTCTGTACACATTCTGTGTACAGAACTCCTCCAGGTAGCCATATTGCATTTTCAGAAAATTACAGAGCTGCAGATTGAAAAGGAAAGGTAATTTTTAATAACATTAAATTACAATATGACTTGTGTTGCAGTTGTATATGCTATATTATATATTTTTTTATTTGCAATTTTTTTTTCCCATGAAAGTGGAGTTACCTTTTAAGATAGTAAAAAAGCTAAGTAGCCCCATTTAAAAAAACGATGTGACAAAAAACCTGTCGAAAAACATACTTCTGTTCAGACATCTTTGCCAGACAGCACAGCTAGTTTTGACCTCACATTTCCCTATACAGCTTGGTTAAGAATGCCTGTGATTGAATGGTAAAGGAGCAGCAGCACACTGATGAGGTCAACCCTGTGCACTCCACTCTCATAAGCTAGCTCCCTGTGCTATGTTGTAAAGCCTGATTGCCTTGCAATGCTGTCCCTTCCTCTACTAGTCTAAATGCTGCTATACACGGAAATGCAGGGGGCTAATATGAAGACAGACTGAGATACTGTCTAAAATATATCTAAATGTAACTCCACTTTTGTGAAAAATAAAATCGCAAATAAAAAAATAATACTATAGCGTATAAAATTGCAACACAAGTCATATTGTAACTGAATGTTATTAAAAATGACTTTTCCTTTTCAATCTGTAATTTTCTGGAAAATGGAATGCAATATGACTACCTGGAAATGTCCTGTAAACAGAATGTGTACAGAATGCCCACCAGAAACATAATATCCTGCTTGTGTGATTGGCTCACTGATTTTCCCAGAAGTCTGAACTAAGAGACAATTCAGATTTTTGGAATCCCCTGCAACAGAAATGTCATTTTTGGTGAGAAACTTCCAATAGGAAATTGCATCTAAAGAGATGCAGGCCCTGCAATTTTCCTCATTAGAGCCCTGCAGGTGCACAGCTGGTTGATAATTAAGAAACCGCTTCCATTAGACTCACTTTTGCACATGGACACAAACACACAGGGATTTCTTCCGAATAACAAAAGGTAGGTATCTGCAGCAAAGTTTGTCAAAATCCTTGTAATGTACATAGATCACCCAGAGGGGAACATTCTTTTCTCAACAAAAGTAGAGCTACTCTTTAAGGATTTAAAAGGAAAACCTAACTGGAATAAATGTAAGAAACGTTATGTCCGCCTATACTTTTGATTTAAAGCATTCATTTTACTATATGATACATTGGAGTACACATCTGTAAACAAAGCTTTAAGGATTTATTATGGGTGTACTTAAAAGAAATATTTCTTTCACCAGTAGGAATAAATAAATGAATCACTTTTCAAGAAGTGATGTATTTATTTTAATGGAAATTTGCCACAAATTTTATTTTGGGTTGTATTACCTTTTGCCTCTCTCCCAGAGAAAAAAAAGTGTGGTTTTGGCAGGATTGGGTACATCTGTTGTATCCAGGAAGCCAAAAAAAATGTCTTTATGACTTGATTGCTGTCAATCACTTAATTATATATTAGATTTTTGGCACCAAATACAGTAGGTACATTTCCCATTAAGCCTTTATATATATGAGCAGCTGCAAAAGCATATGCTGAAAGCACTGAATTTACATCCTTTCTTTATGGAGGTTATTTGAGCTAGGCAAATATTCTGTACAGAGGGTTGCACTGATTGTCTTCTTAACACCAAATGGCTACTCACAAGTTTTAAAAGAAAGTAAAGAATGGAATATTATACCTTCTATTAAAGGGAAACTTTAATAGTTTGAGGTCAATTTTATTTTAGTAGTAGATGCAAATATTAACTGAAAGGCAAATATTATGCTAAAGCACAGAGCGGTAGATTCACTAAAACTGGAGAGTATCAAATCTGGTGCAGCACTGCATAGTAGCCAATCAGCTTCTAACTTCAATTTGTTCAATTAAGCTTTGACAACAAAACCTGGAAGCTGATTGGTTTCTATGCAGAACTACTCCAACATTTGCACTCTCCAGTTTTCAGTAAACCCTGTGTATCAAACAAATTCCCGACATTTGTAGAAAAGACGGTCTGCATTACTACTACTTAGGCCATATTCACAATGTGAATAGGCCAGACTCATTACATGTGAGAACCCCAGCAGGGGTTCCCGGCGATTAGATGTAGGAGGCAGACCCATTAAGTCCCGGTTCACACTGGTGCAATGTGGGAAACCCTGCGATTCAGTGTCGTTTCCCGCAACGCACCTAAAATCACACACTGGTTCAAACTGCCCTCTGCGAACCACTGGGGGTGTCAATGTAAAGTTAATGACACCCCCGGATCGGTTCGCAGATCACAGTGTGAACTGTCAAATTGTGCACGAATCGGATTGCATAGGTGTGAACACCCATGCGATCCGATTCCAGTGTGGACCAAAAAAAGCATCCTGCGTCATTTTGGTGCGAATGCGATGCAATTTCAGCCATACAGTTTGTCGCACAGACATCGCACATGATCTGCACAGCAATGTGGTGCAAATTGCATGCGGTGTCTGGGATCGCACAAGTGTAAACCCAGCCTAAAAGCTATGGGAGGCTGGCGACTCACACAGCTAATCGCAGCCACTGACATGTAATCGATCATGCAGCAATCACCTGCAAGTGATAGCTGCGTCTGTGCCCTAATGCATTCAGAGCTAATTACTTGAAGGTGACTGGTACATGAGGCGCAAGACCCCTTTCACACTGAGGCGCTTTTCAGGCACTAAAGGGCTAAAAATAGCACCTGTAAAGCACCTGAAAAACGCCTCCCCTGCGACCACAATGTGAAAGCCTGAGTGCCTTCACACTGGGGCGCTGCACTGGCAGTTAAAAAAGTCCTGCAAGCAGCATCTTTGTAGCGGTGGAGGAGCGGTGGAGGAGCGGTGTACACCGCTCCTAAACCGCCCCTGCCCATTAAAATGAATGGGCACCGCTGCTGAAGTACCTGTAAAGCGCTTTGGCAGTGGCGCTAAACGGGCGCATTTAACCCTTTCTTCGTCCGCTAGCAGGGGTTAAAAGTGACCCGCTAGCGGCCTAATAGCGCCACTGAAACGACAGTAAAACGATGTTAAAACTAGCGGTGCTTTACCGCTGACGCTGCTCATGGCTCAGTGTGAAAGAGCTCTAAAAGGTAACAATTAGTTAAAGGAGTCGGCAGCCTCCCATAGCTAATCACTGAGAACCCCCCACTGGGGTTCTCACATGTAATTGGTGTCGGGCTCATTAGCAGGTGTGAACGCATTTTTGAGCTGGGTACACACTTTAAGAAAATCGGAAGAAAAATTACGTACGAGCCACGATCGTTCGATTTACGTATAGTCTGAATTAAACTTTCCAAACAAAAATTTCCAAAGGGACCAACTCAAAAATGTTTCACGTACATGAACAGAACTAACCATTTTCTTTAATGTGTAATTTTTTCGTGCAGTTTTTGAAAATCGTATATGCGCATAATCAGAAACAATAAATAACCAAAAACACCTTTGTCGTAGAAGAATTTTTGTACAGTTAGTACCATCCTCAATTTCGACTTGCTGTGAAACATCGAGAAAAACGGGAAGATCGTTTGCCCAATTTTCTTATAGTGTGTACCCAGCTTTACTTTTCAAAAAAAACTTTGTCTTTCAAGTGTCAGCATCCCACAGAACATGAACTCTTCTACTGACGCATTTCACTCTGATGTAAGGCTTAATCATAAAGTTTAAGGCCAGTCTAAAATAAATACTGATTCCTTGCTATAGGAACTGCACTTTGCACTTAGTGGGTTACTTAATAATAAAGTCAAACACAGAAAATCAGAGATATCAAATGAGAAAAGCAGAGCCAAAGTTATGGGGCGTACACACGGTCGGACTTTTTGGCTACAAATGTCCGACGGACGCCGACGGACAAAATCCGGCGGACAATCCGATCGTGTGTGGGCTTCCCCGGACTTTTCCAGACGCAAATCTGACAGATTTTAGATTTGGAACTTGCTTCAAATCTTTACGTCGTAACTCCGCCGGACCCAGAAATCCGCTTGTCTGTATGCTAGTCCGACAAACAAAAACCCACGCTAGGGCAGCTATTGGCTACTGGCTATCAACTTCCTTATTTTAGTCCGGTGTACGTCATCACGTACAAATCCGTCTGACTTTTGTGTGATCGTGTGTAGGCAAGTGCGTTCGTTAAAAAGTCCGCCGCAAGTCCGCCAAAAGTTAGTCGAAAGTTTGTCGGACAGGCTGTCGAACTTTTGTAGCCAAAAAGTCCGACCGTGTGTACGCCCCATAAGGCTATTGATAGATTATTAGAAGATCGGTTTTTAGCTAAATCTCCTCCTGTATGCCACTCCACTAATGCATTTCATCCTGCCTTGGGCTTGATACAGGAGAAGATGGAGCTGAAGCCGATCTTCTAATAATCTATCACTAGGCTGACTTTAAATTTGTCGCTCTGCTTTTCTCACTTGATATTGAGCTTTGAGCATTGGCACCTTGTTAGAGTTTTGGAGTCTGCAGGTGGATGCATGCAGCGGCTTTAAATGGTACATTTCTTTTCATGGGATCACATAAAATCAGAGGTATATATTATCATACAATATAAAGAATCAGACCCAAATGCAGCTATTGGTTGCAAAAGATGACAGTACAAAGATATCAACAACAATCCATTGAGTGGCTTGCATAATTTCAAAGTAATCTGCATAACAATTAAAGTGATTGTGTTTTTTTTTTAAATAACAAACATATCCTTACTGCCACTGTGCAGCTCGTTTTGCACAGAGTGGCCCCGAACCTGCTCTTCTGGGGTCCCCCGGCGGCTCCTCCCCACATCAAATAACCCCCTGGGAGAAGCGCTCTACTGCGGGATTACCTTGCGGGCGCGCTCCCGAGTCCAGCATTCAGCATCCATAGAGGCTGAATGCAGGAATTGGCCCCGCCCCCAGCGCCCGCATAATTGGATTTGATTGACAGCAGTGGGAGCCAATGGACAGAGAGACAGCGCGTCCCCGTGCCGAGAACCCCGGGCAGAGAGACAGCGCGTTCCCATGGGTCAAGTTCCAGGGCTCAGGTAAGTAAACCAGGGGGGCTGGGGGGCCGGTCACTGCCAGGTGTTTTTTCACCTTAATGCATAGGATGCATTATGGTGAAAAAACACGTATGTTTACAACCCCTTTAAGATGCAAAAAACAAAGATTTTGAAGTAACTTGAGTTCCTGTAGGCTGATGTTCAGCAGGGCATTCTTGTGCTTTGATTGTTTGTCAGTGGTTAAGATAAATGGAATAGGCATAAAGTTGAAAAGTAGATTGCGGAAAACACTGGTATATAAACATATCATGTAAATAAGTGTACAGCAAGTTCTGATAACACAGTGGAAAACTCTTGTTTAGCGCTAATGAATATCATTTGAAATTTTAGACATGCAATTAAAATTTTTGACATAGATTGGTAAGGGATTTGACATAGATTAGTTAGGGGTTAGACCTCTGTTAGGTTTTTATTGCTGTTGTGTCCTCACTAATGTGATTCACCCTCCCTCCCCATCCTATTTTTCACTAGAACAGGAATAGATGGTAAATATTCCAAAGTGGACACTTGTTCTAATGATAACTGTCTTACAGAGGATTCTGATAACTTTGTATAGACATCCCTCACTTCCTGGTGTGTTTACGCAAAATAAAGTGATGGGAAATCTCCCCAATGGGACACAGATGGAAAAAAAAACAACAGTTAAACATTAAATCCCAATGAAAAATTTGTTTTATGATTTTTGATATACTTAATGCAGAGCATTCACTTATAATTAAATAGTAGAAGCTATTTAAAAATATATAAAGCTGATCTCCACCCCCCCCCCCCCATCAAAAAATCTACTCTTTCCTTGTCTCTTTATGTGTGTGAGTGTACTACTACTCACTAACACTATATCAAGAGGCTTAGAGTGATCCAGCCAGGACTATTTGTTGCGTAATTTTATATTTGGTTATAAAGCCTATATTTATAACCCCCCATGACATGCTACTATATATAGCGGTGTAGCTACAAAGCATTAATAAGAATTAAACAAATCGAATAATTGTGTTTTTTGATGTGAGATAAATGTTATTATTCTAATAGTTTTTCAAATGTAATATATTTCTATGACAATGAATAACTAACATCTATATTTTTTATCTTTTCAACACAATACCGTTGTTTTCAATGATGATTTAAATTAAATTGAAAAGGGGACTTCAATTTGCACAGTTTATGTTATACTACAATAATGGTTCAGTAATAAAAAAATGAATATTATGGTTTAAGCAAAAAAGCAATACAATAAAAAAAATAAAAAAAATAGAACTGATTTATCTACCTAACCTGTAGATAACATTTAAACTCAACCCCGTTAGTGTGCCAAATTATATTTTGCAGCAAATTAATTCGGACAGATTTCCAAAAACTAGACTTGGAAAATATGTAAATAATGTTGAGGTGAATAAACAAAGAGCAATGACGGTAATGCAGACTGATGTTTAGAGCATTTCATGTGAAAGATGTAATATTAAACAAAATACATGTATGAAATAAACCTTTCATGCACATTCAGTACTGTAAGAGTATTTACCATAAAATGGTTTTAAAATAAACTTGATTTGAATATGTCTTGAGGTTTCATGATAGCAAGATTCTTGCACCGTAAAACCTTTCAAAACAACTTTTTGTCCCCAAAATATGTAGCCAAGTTATTTTTATAATACACTGCCACCATGACAACTTTAAGCACTGGTGATTAACATAAATAGTAATAAAATTGTAATTCTGCTGATAGTGCCATTAATATTAAACAAGGGAACCTGTCCAATCAATATATGTACATGAGAAGATACATTATAAAACAAGGTCTGCATTGAGGACATGCCAAGGAAGGCCTGCGCCTTTGAGAACGGCCCTTGAAACACAGTCATAACTTTTACATCCTTTCCTCAATGTTACTTGGCACACTCTTGCAGGAGGGAAATTTGTAACTGAATTATTATTTCTCGCATTAATCTCTAAGTTAAATTTTTGTGTTTTACTGTTCTAGCTTCCGCCATAATATTTTTTATTGGTGCCTGTAAATCCTTTATGATGTAACCGAATGCCTGTATATTTCTGCTGCTCTTTTGACCCAAACCACAAATTAATCAATGTCCTTGTCTTCATACCAAGCTATAAGTTGCATCCTATGTCACTACCCAGCTTTGCATATTGAAATGACCTACTGTAAATGGAAAGAAATATGTGTGTATATACATATATACGGTACTGTGCAAAAGTTTTAGGCAGGTGTGAAGAAATACCTGGAATATGTCATCTAGATTAAAAGTAACAAAAGCAATCTCTCCTGAAAACTAAACCTATTTTTGAATATCATTATTAAAGGAATTCAATATATACATATATACAGTAATATGCAAATTATTAGGCAGGTGTGCAGACAAGCTGTAAAGTAAGAATGCTTTTAAAAATATACATTTTAATTGTTTATTTTTTAGCAATTTACAAAATGCAAAGAGAACAAACAAAATAAAAAATGTGAATCAAGTCAATATTTCGTGTGACTACCCTTTGGCTTTATACCAGCATCAATTCTTACACTTGCAGAGGTCAGGGATTTTATAGGATTAGAGTCAGGTGTATGACTAATCAATTATACCAAGCAGGGGCTAATGATCATCAGTTTCATTTGTAGGTTGAAACACAGTCATTAACTGAATCAGAACCAATTGTGTAGTAGGCTTATAACTGAGTGAGGAACAGCCAAACTCTGCTAATAAGGTGAAGTTGTGGAAGACAGTTTCATGTCACAGATCATACACCACGGCAAGACTGACCACAGCAGCAAGACACACGGTAGTTATACTGCATCATCGAGGTCTTTCCCAGGCAAAGATTTCAAAGCAGGCTCGGTTTTCAAGATGTGCTGTTCAAGCTCTTTTGAGGAAGCACAAAGAAATGGGCAACGTTGAGGACTGTAGACACAGTAGTTGGCCAAGGAAACCTTATGCAGCAGATGAAAGACACATCATGCTTACTTCCTTTTGACATAAGGAGATGTCCAGCAGTGCCATCAGCACAGAACTGACGGGAACCACTGGGACCCAGGTACACCCATCTACTGTTCGGTGAAGTCTGGCCAGAAGTGGTCTTTATGAAAGAATTGTGGTCAAAAAGCCATAGGTTTGACATGGAAACAAGGCTAAGCGACTCAACTATTCAAGAAAACATAAGAACTGGGTGCAGGAAAATGGCAGCAGGTGCTCTGGACTGATGAGTTTGTTTACCAAAGGGCTGAAGCAGTTTGTATACCTAAGGGCTGGAGAGTGGTACAATAATGAGTGTCTGCAGGAAAGTGAAGCATGGTGGAGTTTCGATCCAAGTTTAGGCTCGCATTTCTCCAAAAGGAGTTGGAGATTTGGTTAGGATCAATGGTGTCCTCAATGCTGAGAAATACAGAGAGATATTTATCCATCATGGCGTATCACCAGGGAGGTGTGTAATTGGTCCCAAATTTATTCTGTAGCAGGACAATCACCCCAATCATACAGCCAATGTCATTAAGAACTATCCTCCGCGTAAGACGGACAAGGAGTCCTGGAAGTGATGGTTTGCCCCCCAAAGAGCCCTGATCTCAACATCATTGAGTCTGTCTGGGATTACATGAAGAGACAGAGGAATTTGAGGCAGCCTACATCCACAGATCTGTGCTTAGTTCTCCAAAATATCTGGAACAACCTACCTGCCCATTTCCTTTAAAAACTGTGTGCAAGAGTACCTATAAGAATTGATGCTGTGTATATATATATATATATATATATATATATATATATATATATATATACAATCTTCCAATGAGAAAAGTTGCAGTGGCAGCATCCCGTTAGAAGTAATTAACCCTTATGGTGTATCTCACCATAACTATAATTCCTTTTGCAGAAGATGGCCAAAATGTGATCTGTATCTTAGTGCAGACTTCTGTAAAAATCAGTGAGCCTGTGTAGCAATTTTATATGTTATTTTTTTTTTTTAATTGGAGTTAACCTATGTTATTACACATGATTCAGTTTTCTAAAGAAGTGAACGCTGATCTGAAGAACATGTTAAAATCCAAGCCTGTTTGAGCTGAGAACCAGTTAATCAGAGGTTTCGTTGTGAAAATTATATAAATTTTATAAACAGGGTGTTATCAAAAGGCCAGGGTTGTTATGGACACAAAGAAAGAAATAGATGTTTTCATATGAAGCTGTGACTTTTTATTCTTTAACAAAATTCAACAGCTTTTAGTGAAATGACACTGATTGACATATTTAAGGACACAGAAAGTCCAACAAAGAGCAATGTATTTGATGGGCTTTTAAAAATTAGCAAAAATGTTCCCTGTTCTTAAGGCTTCTGCTGTAAATGCATGATTACATGGTGAAGCTATAGTTCTGCTTCACTTTAACTGAACAAAAAACAGAGACAATGAACAGGTAGGCTGGGTTTGCATTTTACGACTATTTTAACATTTTGACTGCCACTGGTACTTTTAAGATCGGCATTAGGTGCTTTTAGGATCTGCATTAACTTGTGTTACTGACGATGTATCTACTCTGCATAATAAGGACACAGATTACAGTATTCGCTGAAATATGCAACTATAATGCTAGCCCACAGTAACATAACTTTATCATTGCTTCTGAAATATAATCCTATGTGATTACACAATCCATGACATCAGCTTTATTGAAAGTGTTGAAACATTCAAGGGCTAACGTGAAAGCTTATCCTCCAAGATTCTGCCAAAACCAATGTACTATTCCAGCTCAGCATTCTACTTCAAGAACCACATATTCGAAATCAGAAGAAAGGCTCCCATTTCTGTTTTAGGAATTGGCTTTGTAATGTAATCTGGGCTAATTGTTCTAGATAAACAAGCTAAAGGATTTCTTAAAACAGAGGATGACGTTTATTTGAAATTATGAGGCACCAGCATCCGTTGCTAAGACAGATGTTCTTTCGATATCGTACAGACCCCCATGTCTAGGAGAGCCGTACATCACCTCTATATAGAATAGATGTGAGTTGCTCTTAATCCACACAAGGCTTGCTGATGTCACCAGCTTCCTGAGAACCTCTCAATTTATGGCCCACTGCTATACTTAACAATACAGGCCTATTGAATAAGGCTGATGACCGGCTTGTAGTTGCAGAACATTTTCTGTCTTAACTTGCAATGTAAAAGAGTTACTTTTAAAAAGTACATAATACAGCTAGTATTATTTGAAAATGCTTCATGTCATGTTAACAAATAAACTCTGAGAAGTGCTTATTAAAAATAAATAAACAGGCCTATTGCTCATAAAAAAAATCAAGTCTACCTGTATAGTTTGAGCAAACGTTATTCTACAAAGAAAGATAGCAAGGAAAGAAAATCTTTTATTTTTTAATTTTTTTTTTAAAGGTTTACTGTTTTAGAGAGTGTATTTTAAAAGGCTTCAAACAACATATTTTTTCCGATGAAGTATGTAAAAACCTCTTCTATCCCCCTAGCTTCCCCCCCCCCCCCTTCTCTCCTTCTTGTCTTCCTTTCTTCCTATTCTTTCGTATCTTTTATCTATGTTTAAATCTCATTTGCTTTCTTTAGTTTAGTCTTTTAAATCATTTACATCCAACAGTGATGCATAGCAGTGTCTATCCTTATTATAATTAAAGATAAGATGTTGCCGTTGGTGTGACCCACCAACAATGGGCAATATTAAACTATATGCACTGATTGCTAAAGACTATGGCACCAGTGAATGTAAGAATGAGTTATGCTGACACTTTGCAATTATTGCACTTAATCTAGGCTAATGTTATAAATGTGGTCCTTATATGGGGTTATAAATACTGCCTAATTTTACTTTCAGAGTAGATATACCACTGTATATTCTTCTGTAATGTTATTGAAGCATGTTTTCGAGTGGGAATACAAGATACTGTTAGATTGTATGAACACTGATCCTCAATATAAATGTATTGTAACAGAAAAACTTCTTCCATTAGAACTAAAGACATATCAAATTGTTGTGAATTCATGAAGAAATATATTTTATATTTCCTGGCAGAAACATGAGAGATGCTTAGGCCTCACCAAGTAGATGAACTGTGATGTTAAATAGTTGAACTGTTGCCCTCTTGGGGACTTTTAGGATAAAATGGACATTCTCATGTTTGACCAAGCCTTTCTCTACTACCTCAAATATTGAAGACTTTTACAAGCATGTATTGTAAAGGAAGCTGGAACAAAGACTATTCCTGTCACAAAACAAGGAGATATTTACATGGTATTGTGAATAAACGAAAGCTGCCAAAGGACACAAGATGACATAGATTTTTATAGCATAGAGATAGCCTCACTCATTGTGTTTGAGTGGAGAACTGTTTAAATAGCTAACACCTTGGCTAAGAGAACCCATTGTATGAACTTTTAAGATGATTTAGACAAACAAGTCAGTTCTAAACACCCAGTGAGAAGGTTCAAGGTCCCTCTCAACACATTAGTGAAAGTTGAATATTGTGCTAGTCAAAAATAATATAAGGTATCAATAAGGTTATCATAAGTCATTTTAAACTATCTCTGACATTGTAGGTCACAGAGACATTATAATGTTGGCGTCGGCGGACCCAACCTCTTTGCTATGAAGAAAATGTATATGAAAGTGTGATTTTATAAGTAGAAGTGTTTTAGGTAACGAATTAGTATTAGGAAAAACATATAATCATGATTATAATCATATAAGATTGTAGCCTACACTTAAGATAAACAAATGTTCAGTGGAGATACCAGAAGTTATACAGGTATCCATATAGATAATCATTTTATGTGGTATTGATGAAATATATAACAATGTGTGTGTTTCCTAGATAGACCAGTTTACAGATATACATTTATAGAGATACAGTTATATAACCAAGTTATGTAATGATGATTAATCAAACTTATACTGAGTGTATTTTACATTAGACCGAGTACCAGAATATTTAAAAGTATATACTTATCCTTACCATTATACACCTTATGAAAATAGGACGTATTAATTTAAAAGGATGGACTCAAAACATGTGTGAGACACCTGGTGGTTGAAGGTGGTATTATTTGAACTCACTAAATTTCCAGAGGAAGTTAATAATTAAGTCTCCTAACCCAATGGGAAGTGAGCCACCTCCTTTTGGGCAGAGCCATTATAATTTTTATGGTCTTATTATCTGAAATGGTATTTAGAGGCAAGGAAGATGGGAGACAAGGACCAACGGACGAACCAACCAACGGAGGGAAGGAGGAGAGAGCTCAGGGGGAGAGCTCAGGGATCCACCCTGAGGGGGGACACTGGGGGACACACACACTCCCAGACTGACACTCATGCACCATGCATGAATTCATCTCTTTACATTCATGAAAATTCCTCAACACCTAATACTTAGAACTCAGAGGTCACAAGAAGTAAATCCTCTTTAGGAGTATCCATTTTGAAACTACGGCAGCCATCTTAACTCTGGTAACTAGCCCATAGGAATTGCAGCCATCCTGGAATGGGTAATTATGTCATGTTGATTTTATTTTGCATGTTCTCTCAAATATTGATATGTTCTCACAAATATTGATGTATTGAAAATTATACAGTTGATAATCATTCTCCCGAATCAATAACCGCCTTGTAGATTTTTCTCTAAAGATTCAGATTTTTCATTATATTTTTCTTTTTGCATAGTTGCCACATTTATTGACAAAGCAAACGTCTAATTTATTTCACAATTTTAACCACTTACTTACCTGCAGCAAAGTAACGGTTGTACGTGTGAAATACAGATGTTCTGTTTAATTGTCAAGTTCACAAGGTTATTGATTCTACCGAGAAGTTATCATGGTGGTATTATGTCAAAGGGACGGTACGCCCATTTTTGCAAGTGTTTTTATTGATTTTCAAGACGTTCATGTAACGCAATCGGTATCTTAATTTCATGTGATTATTTGTGTTTGTTTACCAATAAAATTTCTATTTTGTGTGACCACACGTCTCCGTGAATAAGTTTCACAAGTATAGACGGTGTCACATAGATTGATTTGGTATCTTAAAAATATCTTCGTTAAAAATTACTCAAGGATAATTATTGTGCGGGAAACCTGTCCTTAAAAAAGGCACAACTTATTCAGACTGAAAATTCACGACAAAATTATGGTGATAGGCTGGCTATTTTAAACACAAAATCATCCAAAGAGAATATTGTACAAAAATATTTACCCAATACTAGTAGGCATATGTAAAAGATAAAAAGGTTAGCTCTGTCACTATAAATCTAACTTTAGTAAATCAAACACTCTGGGGTTTATATATACTGTAAAATGTTTTCACCCAAGATTCACACATTTTCTAACTGAGTTCAAATGGAAAAATGTATGACAGTTTATTAGTAATTGTTATGTCATCCATTAAAAAAAAAAAGAAAAAAAGTGAGCCGAGAAATTTCAAAAGGGAAATAAATGATATTCTCAGTCAAAAAATAGGTGTTTTCTTTCATGTCTCGTGAAATATTTTATGGAAAAAACGTTATCTTCTGTTGGTCAATAATGCATTAAAATGATTTAGAATTATCCACCTTCATCCCATTAACAGTGGATGACTACTAACAGTGTTAAAGCTTACTAAAAGCTAAAGCCTGCTAAAAGTTTGCAGCTGAAGGATGTTTTAAGAGCTTTTAGAAACCAACTTAAAGCTTGTTAAACATTTCGCAAATACATTTTGAATCAAATACTCTTCAAGCCAGTATTACCAAGCTATGATGCCCATGTAGTAAAGATTTTAAGAAGCAGTTTGAAAATGTTTTCTGAATTGGATGCTTTTTAGTGTCTACAAGCTCGTTTTGAACAATGTTTATGTATATAGTTAAATCTACATTGCAAAATAGTGTGTCCTGCAGGGTACCTTCTCACAGTTATCCTACATATAGATATTGTAGAAGTCACATTGTTTAGTGGCATATTATAAAAACTGAGACACAAAAAAAAAAAATTCACAGTGCATCACAATGCATGCAGACACGCTGTTGAATTACTTCTTGGTTACACTTTTGTCCTTTAGCTTTACAATGTATGCTACTGACTTGAGTAGGGTTCACTGTAATTCTTTAAACCATATGATATGTTGTTTCATTCTTTAAGGTACATTAGTACTGATATATGAGGGGGAGATAAGCTATTAAGGTCAGCAATTTAATGAATACTGCAAGAAAATAAAACTTGGTAGAAAAGGCCCTTTCAATCGAAGATTTGTATACGTGTTATACAGTATGACAAATTTGATACAATTATCATGCAAAAGCACTAAATCTTTAATTACATTGTTTATTCTGCCCACACACATCGCTAAGCAAGTGTTTAAGAAGCACTTTGTTTTTTTTTTTTGTTTTTTTTATATAATATAAAATGTAGAATTCAGAGTCAACATGTTTTGTGTTATATTATTTGTATCTCAAGTGGTCAAGCTAATTCAGATAATTTTCACATGCATGACACAAACTTGAAAGTTTGTAAAATTCTCAACTCCCCATACATTTTATCGAAATACAGAATGTATATGATTTAAACACGGTACTGCTGATTCTGTATTTCCCATGAACGTTATAACAAAGGTTTAGCAAAATATTCTCAATAAAAATATGCAGACTAGAAAATTGCTGTGCTCAGAATAGCAGCGGCAGGATAAACTCTTGTGGCTTTTAAAACAGTATACAGGGCTTGTAAAAGAATTTCTAAACTACCACAAAACACAGTAGAGCTTTTTTAAAACAGCAGGTAATTTCATTTCTCATTCCACCCCAAATCCCCAAAATAAGGGTATTCTTTCTCATTATAGGACAGTGGGCAGAGCCTTGCAAATAATTTCTTTGTGACCATTTGTGCCAACTGTCCATCTAGAATTGTAGATTTATAGCACAGATACAGCCTAATATTATAGAGCCATTTATTCTTAGTTCACTTTGTTTTAATTACATTTTCAAACTTTCAAAAGAAAAGTAAGTTTGATAATCATACCAATACAAGTAAAAAAAAAAAAAAAAGAACAAAATACTCACATTAACAAATGTTACATAGAAAAGCGCCATAATAAAGCATTGCATCATCAGAACCAGAGCTGTCATGAAAACACGACGTAACAGATATAATACTGGTGTACTAGGTGTGACCCATGTTTTGGAAGAGAAAAGAAGGGATATAATAGATAACTAAAAATAACTAAAGATAACTAAAAGGAACCCCCTTTCCCCTCGCCCCTAACAAGAACTGGGAGGGGGAAAGAAAAAAAGGGAAAAAAGGGGGGGAATAAAGAATTTTCTCAATATCCACACAACTGTTTCTTCTGTCTTGTACAGGAAAATTTGACTGTGGTGGCATATAGGATTCTATTCATGGTTCCCAAGTATTTAAGCTTGTTACACAGATTCTGTTTTTTTTTCCTGTTCAGTAGGAGTGATAACATAGAAATAAAGTTTTTATTGTGGTTGTAAAATACGTGAACAGCGGAAAACATATTTGCAGGAACAGCCGCAACATTAGCAAAAATTCAGAGAAATGTATTTGGTTGAAAGAGATCACATACAACATATTGTACATAATATGACAATAAACATATTGTTATGTTGTACACCTGGTACGACTAAAATATGAAGATTCCTATGACGGGAAAGAGAGTAATAGTGAGGGCTTGGAGGACACTGATCATTGTTGAAGTCAAGCACTGAGTCTCTCAAGTGATGGTCTTTGAGAAAATGACCACTTGACAAAACCATAAGATGATTACATATTGTAAAACTTGATAGCCATTTATTCAAACTGCAAGATGTCCCCATTGCCCAAGAAGTATATGAATAAAGAAAGATTTGGATTTGGTACAGTGATACCAAGGAATTCCTCACTCAGTTTCTGTCATGTGTTAGGCACACAAAATGCAGTACAGGCAGGCAGCTGGAGGGTGACAAGAGGGTGTGTCTATGGGTGCATGTGTGGATTAACAAGGTGACAGCATTGGCTTCTCCACCTCCACTACTTCCTCATTATCAGGATATGGCTCTGACAACCTCTTCCATCATGTGCCCTATCATCACCGCCTAGCTGGAGACTGTCATATTATCAAGTCCAAGCTGCTACCTAAATCAGGGAAGCTAGGTAAGAAAGAGAGGAGGCCCCCATCCCCCATAATACCCTCCACCATCTGCAATGAAAGTTCTGATAATTTGGCCAACTGCTCTATCAACATTGTTGGAATGCTGCTGCTTATACACTGGCCACACCAGGCCCAGGAGCAGCCCTCCAATGACCTTTTTTTTTCTTTTGAAATTTTGTGCCCCTAAGAATTTTGTGCCCTCTGGCCCTGTCCATGCAACACCACATACATATTTGCATGCCTCACCACACTGTTCAAAAATGAGGCATGGTCCTCTTATTTTGTATTTGTAATGGAACAAACCATGTAAATATCTTCTGCTCTAAGAAGGCCCTGCTGTGCTTTGCACTAGTTTAGTAAAGGGCTTTCTGGTTCCTATTAGTCCACTTTACCATAACTTATGGGTAATACTTTCCAAATTACTACAAACTGTTAGTAAACGTTACATTAATACAAAAGAATTGTCCAAATTATTCAGATTTGCACAACTGCTAAACTGAGGTGGAGAGGATGTTTTATATTTACTTATCTTTTTCAATAGATTTTAATGGAAAAAGATGAGTGTTCATATTATTGCTTACAGCGATTCAGCCTTATCCTGATTGTGGTTAAGAGAGAGGAATGCAACTTTACAATCTAGGCCATTGCTAAAAAGTATTATAAATTCTATATCTGACAGGAACCTACCAGGGACCAGGAAGAAACTTCAGTAAAAACTTCAGTAATTATAAAACGTGATAAAATAAACATGTAGCAAAAGCCATGACCCTCTTTTAGAGGCGTCGGGAGGGGTCCCCCCTCCCGCCGCTTCTTGGTCATTTCCAAGCTTACCGGAGCCATCGGTAAGCCCGGAACCGATCCAGGGCAGCCGATGGCTAGGCAGGAAGTCTAGTGAGGGCAAAATAACCCCCACTCAGCTCTATGCCCTTGGAGGACCGGAGCGACATCTGACATCACTTCCTGTTCTCGGGCAGACAGACAGGATTTTTTTACTTTTTTTAAAGGCCATATTTCTTTTTTTTTTTTTTTTTCCGAGCTCGTGTGCAGAAGGGAAAGCATACGTAAGTCACGCCTGCATATGTAAACGGTTATGTAAACGGTATTCAAACCACACATATGAGGTATCCCCGCAATCGTTAGAGTGAGAGCAATACTTCTAGCACTAGACCTTCTCTGTAACTCTAAACAGTAACCTGTACATTTTTTTAAAGCATTGCCTATGAAGATTTTTAAGTACCGTAGTTTGTCGCCATTCCACGAGCATGCGCAATTTTAAAGCATGACGTGTTAGGTATCTATGTACTCGGCATAACATCATTTTTCATATTATATAAAAAAATTGGGCTAACTTTACTGTTTTATTTTTTTAAATTCATTAAAGTGTATTTTTTCCCAAACAATTGTGTTTGAAAGACTGCTGCACAAAAAGAGTGCGACATAAAATAATACAATGACCACAATTTTATTATCTAGAATCTCTGCTAAAAAAATATATATTTTAGAATTTTCTAGCAAAAAAATACTGATTTTAAACAAAATTTTGTAAACAACAAATGTCAGAAAAAGGCCTGGTCTTAAAAAGTCTATATATACATCATTATTACTGTTTATTAACTAAATAAGTGTGTTAAACATTGTATCTGGTTTTACTGTTGTATAGTTAAAAAGAAACAAGGAGACATTGATTTCATTCCTATTCATTTTCATGCAGATACAACATTCATTAACAATATTTAGTGCGGTCCACATTGAGGAGCTGACATTATGGAATGCACCAACACTAGGGATGACACAAGGGTTATATTGTGTAGGGCCTGTCCAGCACTATTGTTGGAAACAAAAAGTATAAACCCTACCCTAGATTTAGTAGTTTTGAAAACAATGACATTTCAGAGGTTCAGAAAGAATTCTAAAGACAGATGTGTTTCATGTTTACAAAGACTGCCTTTCAAAGTGAGTGTAGCTTTAATCACAACCAGAGACCCCAGAAGCTGGCATTGCTTTTAGGGGAAGGGGTACAAAGGTTCAGGCAAACGCTTCCCAGTCAACACATTTTCATCTTTTCAACAATACTTGTGTTACTGGAGTCAATCGTGAGCACTTATTAACAGATGTATCATTTATATGTGCTAAAACTCACTCTTAGGTTAAAGGTGAAAACTGACTTTTTGTATTCGTGTTCTATAAATTCAGTTAAAGCTTATCTATGGTCAAAATGTAAAATCATTACATTTAATTCCACATTTCATTGAATTAATCTGAAGGATCATGAAGTTTGCAAATTTACTTTATGAACATCCCCACCCATTTACTTCCTTGAATTCTGTGACACATATTCATTAGTGCATGTCCTGTGACTAGGCACTGCTGTGTCACACATTTCACAGAGCCTGCCTTCTGAACTACAGAGGTGCTGAGAGGAGGAGTTTCAGGAGGCGGAGTCAGTACAGGAGTCATCCTCGTGGCTTCATTTGGAGTTTTGCCCTCTGGATGAAGCCCCCAGGATGGTGGCGTAACGCGTAGAGGTAGAGCCTGGCGGTGATATATACATACTGCACGTGAGATCTGCTGGACTTGTTTTTATATGCTGTGTTTTTTCTCAATAAATGTGAGTGCAATGCATTAAGCTGGGGGGTGAGTTTTATTCAGACTAACAGCCAGGTACTGCACTATTGGAAGCATTCTTCTCTTTCTATGTCGGTTTGGAGCTGCTAGTGATCAGTGCAGAGCCATTTTTAAAGGAGAGTTACACTGTGTTCAGAGTGTGTTTGACCCTTATGCCGCGTACACATGACCGCTTTAGCCGTCGGGATAAACTCCGAAGGTTTCTCAGACAGAACTCCGACGGAATTCCATTTAAGCGGTCTTGCCTACAGATGGTCAATCCAAAGTCCGACCAAAGTCCGACCATCCAGAACGCGGTGACGTACAGCATGAACGACGGGACTAGAAAAAGGAAGTTCAATAGCCAGTAGCCAATAGCTTCTGTCTCGTATTCTCTTCAGAGCATGCGTCATTTTTGGTCCGTCGGAACAGCATACAGACGAGTGGTTTTCCCGATAGGAATTGGTTCCGTCAGAAATATTTAGAGCATGTTCTATTTCTAGGTCCCTCAGGATTTTCAAAGAAAGAAGTCCGATGAGACCTACACACAATCGGAATAGACAATGAAAGGCTTCCGTCTGACTTTTTCTGTCGGACATTCTGCTCGTGTGTACAGGGCATTATAGGGTCAATAAAGAAGGTGAGTTTGCATTTCACCTGGTGAAGGGAGCACAAACCACAGATTGGAATTTGATGTTAGGCACGTCTTACACAGTGAAGTTTGGTGTGCACTGTCTATAAGAAGATCTCCATTTATCCATCTAATTATGGACTTTTTATGAATTTCATATGCATTATTTGCACATAAGGATTGTTTAGCACCTCATCCAAAAGTGTATAAAGAGCCACGCCACAAGGTGAGGAGACTCATATACCAATGTGATGCTTATTTTCTATTGAGAGCTTTCCTTAGAAGCACTTTCCCCCTCCTCTATCTATTAGACATTTGCATTTATATAGGAAACCATAAAAAGGAAAACCCATCTAAGAGAAACACAGAAGATGCTATTCCCATCATGACTTAGCCAATGCTAGTTGTTTGGTTCTTATAGTAAGCCTCTTGCCTCACTGCATCACTGGCCCAAAACAAGTATGCAGATCAGGAGTTATGACCTTTCTCTGATCTGCATACTTTTTTATGTCAGAAAGTATAGAAACCATCGGGTTCTCATTGAAATAAAGCAACTATCATATACAGAAGATAAAGCAATTACAACATTTTATTTTGTTTTGGATAGATAGCTGGGAAGGGTTAGAGCCTTGGTCAGGTTTTTAAAGCTATCTGTTTCCCTGTATGAAAAACTTTTCTACAGCATCCTAGGACAGAAAGTGATAGGAAATCTCACCAACAGGAACAACAAAAACACAATTCAGTAGAGTGGAGAAGGGTTAGATATTTAGACAGTTTATTGCTCTCTGTGCCTTCCTGCCACAGAAATAATGTATGTAAATAACAGGGACCCAATGGTTTTATGGACAGAAAAAAGAAACTGGCAGAATTGTATGTCTTCCCACTATATGCAAAACTTAAAAAGGTCGCTTGAGGTAATTTTTAAAGATCCCAACTGTGGAACCACCACACCTGTGGTTTCAGGTCTACCCATCCAATGTGGACATTACATGGGATCCTTACTCTTCCTGATAATTCACTTGTTATTGTGGTAGAAAGGGGACATGAGGCTATTTAAACATATGTCTAACATCCCTACAATTCCCGACACCTTTGCATTGTTTTATTTTTTTCCTATTACCCATTTAACAGCACCATAAACAGAATTATTTAAAAATTCTCCTTAAATTTGCTATAGAATATCAGGATTTATTTTAAGCCACATAGCATTTAATAGCAATCAAACTGTACACAAACAAAGTGAATCTGGGTCACTTCACTCGGCCCTTGCTATGGGAAAGGAAGAGGAGGCTAAAGGCATCCACTGCAGCCGATAGACCTCTAAACACTAGAGGCCATTGTCTGCATATCTGTCAATCTGTCACCACCTCTCCATGCATCATACAAACATGAAATAATAACAATGATTAAACTACAGAAACATGGAGACAGCTAAATGGCTCTCAGATACCTGACTCCTTAAAACTGTGGAAAACAACAGATATGCTATGGAAGTTTAATTAAAATGGCAAATCATTTCCTAATTATAGTCGTCTGCAAAGTGTTTTAGAATTGACAAATTGAGGAGAAAATTGCCACCAACAGAAAGGGCTGTAAAAGATAAACAAACACCACCTTTTGATATTTTTTTTCAAACTAAGCTCTAAGATTTGAAATTGTATGCGTTAAAAAAAGTATCATATGATTTTTATGTATTAGAAAGTCACAAATGCAGTTCTGTGAAATAAATGAAAATGCACATTTGTGTAGAATGCTCTAATCCACATTGTCAGGACGTTATACACTCTTTGTATATCTAATGCTGTTATAGATTAAAGCTCAACTGCAGCCATCACTTTTTTTATTTTTAACTTCGGACAGAGTAGAGAATAGAATCTGTCTGTTTTCCTACATCTATTTTTGTAGTTTTTGGGAAGATTCCCCTCACTTCCTGTGAGCTCATTAAATCAGGAGCCAAATCACATACTGGGGAAAAACATTGCAAAGTTTTCATTTCCCTCTATGCCCCTGCTGGGGAAATCTACTTACTTCCTCTTTGATCACCAGGACAAAAAGTGGAGTGAAATTTCTCACAGAGTCTCAGATGGCAAGAAGTGACGTTTTCCCCTCTCTAACAGTACATTATTTTGAATAAGCTTTGAAGCGCTCCACTAACTTTTTCAGGTACTGTTTTGCAGAGAGTGGTTTTTAAAAGCTTTTCCAAAGAATACATTTTAGTGCAAATTGAATATTAATCATGTACATGTACTGTTTTGGTGACAACTATGACTCTATGGATTACCCTTCACTTTCTGTTCAGGCGAATACTGTCAACGGTAAATAATATAAATGCGAACCTTCAAAATGTACATACAGACAGCAATAAAAACTTGCATGAGGTTCTAACCTCTCCTTGCTATAAAGAACTAGAAAAATGTTGGCTAAAGCTCCATTTAAATTAACTGCATTATGAAAGAACAGAGAATACTACCAATTATTACACCTGACACCATTATGACACCTGACCATCACACCTACCTGTATATTAACTTGTTACACATCCTATTCCAAAACCATCGGCATTAATGTGAAGTTGCCCCCCTTCAGTACTCTTTGCAGCTATAAGGGCCTTCACTGGTAAGACTTTTCACAAGACTTTACAGTGTGTCTGTGGGAATTTGTGCCCATTCAGGCAAAAGAGCATTTGTGAGATCAAGTATTGATGTTTGCCGAGAAGACATGGATTCTTTATCTTAAAGGTGATCAGCAGGGTCAAGGTCAGGGCTCTGTGCAGGTCACTTAAGTTACTCCAAATCAAACTCGGCAAAGCATAACTTTATGAACCTAGCTTTATGCAGAGCAGCACAGTCATGCTGAAACAGAAAGGGGCCTCCCCCAAAATGTTGCCACTAGTAAACAATTTTAAAAAGTGTCTTTGTATGTTGCAACATTACCAGTACCCATGGCTTTTTTTCTCAGAGAATAGGTGCAGCATCGCCGACCTTCACCCTTCGTTTCTGCTGCCTACCCAACCCTGAGCACCGTTCCTTGGTTCCACCTCCTACCAACCTGCCCATTTTAGAGAATACAGAACCAAGAATCGTTTTTGCTACTAAGTGATTTGCACAGAATTTGTTAATGATAACAAAGAAAGCCAGTAAAATAGATCCCCTGCAGTGAGAAACAATCGACCCTACCCTAGCAGCAGTAGACCCTCATCCCAGCAAAAATAGAGCCCCCACATAACAATAGAAGACCCCCTGCAACAAAATACCACCCCAGCAACAATAGACCCCCAGCAGCAACAACAGATGTCCCAGCAGACTGCATCAATAGACCCTCCAGGAGGCAGCAACAATAGGCCTCTCCCTCAACAGTAGATCCCCCAAGAAACATAAGACCCCCCCACTAGCAACAATAGATCTACTCAGCAACAACAGACCTCCGTGCAAAAATAGATCCCC
This sequence comes from Lithobates clamitans, assembly GCA_037952925.1. Taxonomy (NCBI): domain Eukaryota; kingdom Metazoa; phylum Chordata; class Amphibia; order Anura; family Ranidae; genus Lithobates; species Lithobates clamitans. Next base: position 17,102,098 of record JBBGZY010000655.1, read on the forward strand.
ACCAGTGACAATAGATCTCCCAGCAGCAAGCATCAATAGACCTTCCAGCACACCCGAGCACTCCTTGCAATTAGACACATTCATTGCTGGAGGTGCCGGAACTGCATTCCCCCGCGTTCCTGCTGAAAAAAAGCCCTGCCAGTACCTGTTACTGAAAACACTACTACTACTACTTCTACTTTGACTGCATATGTACAAGCTGAGTACTTTTTCTACTATATAATGAACACACTGTTCAGGGTATTTTCCTCAGCAAGGGTTACTTTAACCTAGTCAAAAAAGGGCTCTATTATATCCTCAACCATCTTGTCCGAGGAATGATGTAGCAATGTTCTGATCCTAGCTTTTATTCAGTGTTTTTTTCTGCAGAGAAAAATTGCTCAGAACACAAAGGTAGCATATAGGCCAACATTATGTTTGCCTTTTGCATGATATACAGCTGGTTGGTCTTTAGCCAACCTAACAGCAATTTGCACAAATTCATCACAATTAAAGTAAACTATGCCACCTTCACCATGAATCCATTACTTCCAGATGATAATTTGAAGAATAACAATTTGAGAAAGTGGATAAAAGGGCAATTTAGAAAAGTGCCTCATCCAATGTGAAAATGTTTAGCCTGTTTTGCTAGATAAAGTGTCTGTTGAGAATTGTTCCAAGTAATCATGATTATTTTAAAAGTTTTACTTCCATTTATATATATATAAAATTGAAAAGATAATTAAGCAATGGAATGGTCAGATGTACAGAGATTATTACCACTGGGAGAGAACTATGGGCAGAGGTTCTCTAAGTAATCATATTTGTTTTCATGATTACATATACAGTAAAACCTTGGATTGCGAGCATAATTCGTTTCGGAAACGTGCTTGTAATCCAAAGCACTTGTATATCAAAGCGATTTTAACCATAAGAAATAATGGAAACGCAGATGATTCATTCCACAACCATTGATTCATAAGTCCTTCAGTTTATAGTCCATATAAAAAAATTATAGCAATGTGATAGGTTGTGTAACTATAAAATGTCCATCCACAAATGGAAGCCTCCACATGGGGATTAAAAGCAAAATCCAGCCGGAGCTACAGAGTATAAAAGAGGAGAGGCACCTCTAAGTGTAGCAATATGGTTACATTTAATACAGGCACATCTAAGTATGCAGGCATCCGGGGTGTCCACATAGACCCTCCTCCGCACTGCTAGCTCCCACCGCTGTCAGTCTTCAATCGTGACAGGGAAGACTACTCTGCAGTAGAGCGATCTGAAAGTGAAGCTTGAAGCACTTGTGGAGCGCAGCATGGAAGGGATGACGTTGATGGTGGTGCGGAGGACGGTCTATGTGGACAGCTTTACCCCGGATGCCTGCATACTTAGATGTGCCTGTTTTAATCATCAACCATGTGAGTTGCTAAATGTTGTACCTTCATTAAATGTAACCATATTGCTACACTTAGAGGCACCTCTCTTCTTTTTTATACTAAGTTGTGACGTGACGCTACTTGTCACTTTATTTAAAATTTTTGTTTGTCTTGTCTTTGCTCTCTCAAACCAAGGTTTTAATGTATACCCAACAGGGAGGATGAAAAAATCATTAGAAATCTCCAAATGCTAGCTTATCTCAGGAGAAAGAATAGCAGTCATGCCTATAGATAGTTTAATAGTAGTAGTACTAGTAGTAGATGTAATAATATTAGCAGCACTGAAATACCTAGCAGGTATGTAGATGATGACAGGTGAGGGTGTAGCATAGAGATAGTAGTGAATGTGCGACCGTTATGAAGATGCTCAAGAATTTCCACATTGAATTAGAGCTTGCTGATTACTGTATACTGCATCTTTCTAGCATTTTTACATTCTGGTGTTGAACATATCAACAAACAGTTGTGTAGCTGTTAATTATTTGAGCTTTCAGATAATTTCCATTTAATAGTTAAACTTAATTATTATCTTTCAAGGAGATCCTACTGTCATCTCTTCATTCCTCCCCCTCATATAAAGTACATGCCATAAAGGAAAGATAATGATAATTCCATTAATGAGACTTCTGTAATCATTTATTCTGTTAATTGTCACTGTGCAATATTTATACTTTATAAAACATCCAATGTCTCTTTATGACTGCCCAGCCAGCCTCATCAAGAACTTATTATTAGTCTCTATTATGTGACCTGGGTTTTGAAATAGCATCTGACTGTCACTAGTCAATTAAGGGTAGAGATGAGTGAATGAACTCATAATGAATTCTTTGTACTGCTTATTCAAATGATCTAAATTGGTTCATTGGAGTATGTGCACTTAGCTTAATAATTCATCACAAATTCAAATTCTAACTAAGCCCAGTAAGTGAAATGTAATATATATAGCATCAAGGTAAAATGAACATTCTGTCACACTGTTACCTTTTGCTAAAACTTCATAAGTATAAGGGCTGATTAAATATTTCCTTCTCATTTACTGGACTGTGTATTTTTTCTCCAAAAGGGATTTTCTAGTTTTTAGCAAGCCTGATCCTGCATTCTTAAACAAGCCTAAAGTAGGCAAAAACATGGGATAAAAATGCCTTGCCTATCATAGTTGCATAGTTAGTCCAGTTGAAAAAAAGCACATGTTCATTAAGTGCAACTAAAAGACAAAAATCAATAAAAACCTGCATCTTCAGAACCCTAGACCTGCAACTGATTCAGAGGAAGGAATTGGTGTGGTCCAATTTGCTCTCATAGAGAAACAAAAGCTTTCCTGGTCCCTCAAGGCATTTGGACACTCACTGAATGAACATCCTAGTGATATTTCTTTAAATTCTAGCACCACATTTACTATATGGACCATTTATTCAACACTATAATATAATCATCTTGTATAAATATTCTAATGATCTCTTCTGAGGGGGGGAATCGTTTTTCTCATAGGTAAGTTGATCCTCCATGTCCCTTTCTAATTAGGCCGAACTTGTAATACATTTTATATGCACTGTAACCATGAATCAGGCCAGTATTGCATGTTTTCCACCTTAAAAGTTGTTAAGCTCTATTGATTTTAAAAGGAATTTTTTTATGTTTTGAAAAAAATACTTTTCCTTTAGTCGGGTAAATATGTAATATTACATATACTGTATATATTTTGCATTCTTGTATGCAGCAGTCAGGTGGAGCTCTCTTCACATATTTACTTATCTATTTCTATCTGCTTTGCTGAAAAGAGCATGCTGTTTAAAGAGTTCAGTAGCACAAGCTTAAATTTAGTGAACACAAGTGAGTGAGAGTAGTGACTTCTCTCCCTTCCTCCCTTTACCTTGCTGTCTATTAAAGACTTTATGCTCTTTTTTAGAACATTATGTAAATGCATTGCCTGGGTGAACCTTATACTAATCATTTATATAAAAATAGAAGTGTCCTAAAAACAAATATAATTTTCTTTCAACTGTAACAATGTAGGGTGAGGTTGTGTGTTATGATTGCTTGTACAAACTAAATTAACAGATGCTAAACCCCCTTACATCTGAAACAAACTTAAACCATAACATTCCTAAAGTTAACTTCCAAATTCCCTTTTCAGATACAAATGAATGAAACCAAAAGGCTCATTTCTTATCTGTGCACCCTGGAAAGGTGCATGCTGCACATTGGTATGCTGAGGTGCCATTCATCCTTGATAACAAACCAACGCACCTTGCCAACAGAGGTGCATTGCAGCACACCACAATGCATGGTAACACACTATCATATGGTGTAGTGTGTTGCATTACAGAAAAAGTACATGCACCATTTTGGTTAGGCAAGTAGCTCATTCAAATAAATGGGCTGCCTTAACTCAAGGTGTGGTACCACACCGCATATATATGTACCTAGCCTAAGTGATGGATGACTGTTACCGGACACCTGTAATATGAACAGGCTTCAAAACAGTGCATTCCATAATTAATAACCAAGGTGAGACAATTGGGCTCATTTACTAAGAGAGCTGAAAACGTTCACTCAATAAACTGTATGAGAATTCACTTTAATTATTCATCATGTGAAAAAAAAATTCTTGTTTACTTATTTTATCTGTACATTATTGGATAACTGAAGTGAATATCTAGTTTAATTTACAGTGTAAATCAGCCTCAATGTCCAAATTAGGATTTTTCTGCTTAGTATAATACAATATTGGAAGAAATTTCAAATAACATGATTAAAAAGATAGAAATCTGCTGATCTATATTGGATTGTCTAACTAAACATTTTATAGGGCATATAGAAAAAACTTAAAGCAATATTAAAGCCTTGTTTTTAGTTTTTTTTAAAATAACAAACATACTTACCTGCTCTGTGCTGTGGTTTTGCACAGAAAAGCCCCCATTCACCTCAAAGGTACAGTGCAACCCCCCAATCAGTCAAGCCCTCCAAACCCCTTCTGTCCCAAGGGCCTACATTCATTCACCTGTTCCCTGTCAACACAACACAACCTGATCCCAATCATACTCCCTGAAGTGCCTGCTTTCCTTTCCCTGTCACCACCTCACCCGCAGCACTTTGCTCCCAGCCACTGCACCCCAGCTCAGATTATGCCACTCTTGGCAAATGCACCGTGTTCAAACCAATCCCCTCCTGGCCACTGCAGCCTCTTAAACAGCTCTCTTCTCAGTGAAACTGCTCACAGTATTTTACTTGATGTTATCTGCCCACATTACAATGATAGGGAATAAGCAGTGCAGCCTAAACACTGTTCCTGTGCTCCCACAACTCCACTGTGTTTTCCCTTTCACGCCGTTGGCCACTTTTGTGCCTGGTATCATGGTGGTGTGGAGAGGACCTGAATGACAGCACCCTCACCACCCTCCATGGCAGTGATCCCCTTTCTCTCATCACCCTTCACACCCACACCCTCCATTTTTTCCACTTACTGCGAACAGGATGGCAGGATCCCCCTTCTCTTATCAACCATTGTGCCTGCCACCCCCGTGCCTGCGTTTCCAATTCTTTCAGCACCCACCTTTCCTCATTATCCACCTTCCCAGTGCCCTCCCTTCTTTTACCACCAACTGTGCTTGCGGCCACCTAATCTCTTAACACCTATTGTTTTTGTGCCTGCCCCTTCCCCCCCCACCTACTGCACCTGTTGTCTCTCTTCCCTCACTGCACCTGTGCCCCCCCCCTAGTAACCACCCACTGCACCTGTTGTCTCTCTTCCCTCACTACTGCACATGTGCCCCCCCCCCCGTTACAACCTACTGCAACTGTTGTCTTTCTTCCCTTACTGCGTCTGTGCCTGTGCCCTCCCTCCATCACCACCCACTCCACTTGTGCTCCACTTCTATCACCACCAATCAATGCTGTGCCATCCTTATCTATCCACCAATGTCCCTGCATACTATCCTTCTTACTGCCCAATACACCCATGACCCCTTCTCCCTTCAGCCACTGTGTCCCCCTCTCTCTCCAACCACTATGCCCCCACCTCCCTTCTCTCAGCATCCAGCACACCTGCTTCTTTCAGCGCCTATTGCTCCACTCTTCTCTCATCACCCACAAAGCCTGCATACCCCCTTTGCCACTGCAATAGTGGCAATAGGGCATGCTTACCCACACTGAATCGTGCCTCTTTCTCACCATTGCACTTTTCACACCCCCACTCAATGCCTGCCTGCAGGTATACCCCCCCTGCTCTCAACAATACACCTATAGAGGCCCCCTCATACTTTCAAACAATTACTGCATACTTCCCTCACCCCCATGGTGCCTGTGCACACTTTAGCCCACTCTCACCAACGCACACCGGCAATACTACTACCAACACCTTGTCCACAGACCCATCGCTCACCAAGTTCCCCCCAAGACTGCACTTGCCCACCTTTACCCCCCACCCCCAGCCATCCTTCCCCAACCAGCACTCACAGCAGTGAACCAGGACTAGCCCCACTTTCTAAAGCCTCACTTTCAAAAAGCTTGTGCATGCTTCCTCTCTATCTCCATGTCCTCCCCCTGCTTTCAACCCATGCTTGCAAAAAGCAACCCCTCTTGAACCACAAAGCCCTCTACTCTTACCACTAATTCTATATCCCCCACCCCACCCTCACCCCAATGCTCTTACCACCCCAGCCTTTCCCATTCAATATATGGCTTCACTATATTCTGGGTCACTGATGCAGTACAAGCATACAGACCAGAAAGTCAGGAGGAACTCCTGATCTGTATACTTGCTTCTGGTCCTGCCTGTATTCATCATGGAAATATTTAGCTCACTTAAAGGATTCTAATCCATCTCTGCTCTATCCCCCCTAAGGTTTTTAGCTGACTTTTAGTTTAAGCTTGACAGACAGATAACTGACATTTTCAAAAGTAGAGGTCAGTAATTGCAGCCTATATATTTCACTCAATACAGACTTCCTCTAAAAACCATAAATTAAATTCATGAATAGCTGGTTTTTAGGTGTCCCTATTAAAGTTTAAAAAAGTTAAATGTGACTGTGAAACCACTTGTGCTGCATGTGTTATGAAGCCATTGGGTTGATTTAGTAAAGGCACATAGACGGGTTGATTTACTAAAGGCAAATCCACTTTGCACTACAAGTGCACTTGGAAGTGCAGTCGCTTTAGATCTGAGGGGAAGATCTGAAATAAGGAGAAGCTCCGCTGATTTCTGTCATCCAATCATGTACAAGCAAATGCTGTTTTTTATTTTCCTTGCATGCCCCCCTCAGATCTACAGTGACTGCACTAGTGCAAAGTGGATTTTCCTTTAGTAAATAAACCCCAGACTGTGCACTTTTCAAGTGCAGTTGCACTCTGCAAGGGAGAGCTTAGTAAATGAGGAAAAGCTCTACTGACTTCCGTCATTCAATCATGTGCATGCAAAGCTGCCGTTTTTTTTTTTATTATTATTCTTGCATATTATTGGGAATATTATGCAAAGTGGAGGTTTATCTCATTAACTAAGCTCATGAGCAAATGGCCTTGCAGAATGCAACTGCAAAGTGCACGGTTTATTTGTCTTTAGTAAATCAACCCCCATGTGTGCTCTTTTACTTTAGGTATTTGCCTGCATTACTTTAGGCTTCTAGCATCATAAATATCCCTGGTCTCTAGCACTGGTATGAATGTTAACAAACCATCCATATTTAGGAGCTAGATAAAGGTATATTATTCAGGATCAATTTTAAATGTTGTCCATATTGATTTGCAGTTGCTTGGTGATTCTGCACTGGACAATGATCCTGGCAGGGCTCTTACCATAACAATTGCATACTTGTATAGATAAATATATCAAAAACGAATGGTGCTCATAAATGGTCCAGTTATGGCATAAATACATTTTTCAGATATTATCTGATAAGGAATGGGCAGTGTAAGAAAAACAAGTATGTGATAAAGTCAGCTTCCTGGAAATGAAGTCACGTTAAAGGAAACCTACAAACCTGATACTATTATAGTGTAGGCATTATGCTTGAACTAAATTAGGATATAGGTGTGATTCAATTTATTTTAAACACCCAACAGCAAGTGGCTGAACACAGTCAACCAATTTAGGAGCACAGAGTTTAGAGGCAGTCAAAACTCCACTCCCGAACACAGAACAAACGCTAAACTTACCTAAACTGGTTTGAAAAAATGCAGCTTAGGTGAATATTTAACATTGATTTTCTCCTGTCAAGAGAAACAGCATTTACAATACACCAGTGTGCATGAAGCCTAAAAAGCAGAAATATGCTTCAGCAATGACACTTACATCTATTTTTGTTATTCTGTCATATGTTAAAATGTAGCAGAAGTAATTACAATTAAATGACTGCTGAACCAAAATTTAATTTAATCATATTTTTGAAAACAATTTTATAATATTAAATGTTTTCAGGGGAAGTTGCGCATGTTGTACTTTTAGCTGTAGGAGTAAAAAAACAACATTTATAAAATTGCTTAAAGTGATTGTAAAGTCTTGTTTTTTCTTTTTAAAAATAACAAACATGTTATACTTACCTCCTCTGTTGCAGTGGATTTCCACAGAGCAGCCCAGATCCTCTTCTTCTCTGGTCCCTCTTCGCTGCTCCTGGCCCCTCCCTCCAGTCGAGCGCCACCACAACAAGCAGCTTGCTGTAGGGGCACCCGAGCCGAGTTGCAGCTCCGTTTGTCCATTCAGACCCGAGCTGCTGTTCTGCCCTGCCCCCTCTCTCTCCTGATTGGCTAACTGACTTTGATTGCCAGCCACAGGAGCCAATGGCGCTGCGGGTGTGTCTCAGCCAATCAGGAGGAGAGTCCCAGACGGCCGAGGGACTTGTGTACATCGTTGGACAGAGAGGGCTGCTACACACAGAAGGCTTTTGATCCTAATGCATAGAATGCATTAAGATAAAAAAATCTCTTGCCTTCACAACCCCTTTAACTGTTATTTTACTTAGATAAAATATTGCATATAATTATTTACTATTTGGCAACCAACAGAAGGAGAGTGCTAGTATGTTGTGCGCACAAACCTGAGTAACTCAGAGGAGAGGCACTGCTCCCTATCCATTGATGGGGCAGAGTCAACAGGTGTACAGCTACTGGTGGCAGGGCCATCATCAGAGGGGACAGCCCATACACATGTAGGGGGTTATCTTTACGTGGGCAAAATTGTTGTTACTGGGCTCAAAGCAGCTGCCCCTTGAGCCCACGCCAGTGGCGGAACTACCACCAGGGCCATATTAACTGGTTTCCCCCTGTAGATTTACCAGTCTTCCAACTTAGTGCTGCCTAAACTATTGGTTGTTAGGCCCGCCTATCATCCTAGCAACCAATCAGTTGCATGGAGGCCCTAGCATTCAGAGGAGGAGTAACTTCCTCCTCTAGAGCTGCTCTGCCTCTGCCTCTAGTGCTGGCTTCCTGCTGACAAGAGAACGGGCCGGGAATCTGAGGAAACCTGTTGTCTGGACCAGGATACTGTCACTGAGCTGACTGAGTCTGAGGGGACATTGCTGCTGATGTGAGTGAGGGTCCTGGGGGGAAGTAAGCACAAGAATCCAGCTCTGGCGATACCTGCACACCTTCACACAGAGGAGGGATGGGACAGGGATCACACAAGTGTATTCTAGAGGAGGGAGGACAGGCTCCCCGGTATTAGAACTGTGTACACTGACTGCAACATCACCCCCTCCACTGAGATGTGGGGGGGGACCATCCATCACCACACCATCCACAGTACCTGTAGTTTGTCTGCAGTCTCTGATCATCTCCTGTAGTATGCCTGCAGTCTCTGACTGTCTCCCGCAGTATGCCTGCAAGTCTCCGCCCATCTCTTGTAGTATGTCTGTATTCTCTGACCATCTCCTGTAATATGTCTTTATTCTCTCCCCGTCTCCTTCAGTATGTCTGCAGTCTCTGACCATTTTCTGTAATATGTCTGCAGTCACTAACCATCTCCTGTGGCATGTCTGCAGTCTCTGACCACCTTCTGTAGTATGTTCGTAGTCTCTGACCATCTCCTGTAATATGTCTGCAGTCTCTGACCATCTCCTGTAGTATTTCTGCAATCTCTGACCATCTCCTTTTGTATGTCTGCAGTCTCTGATCATCTCCTGTAGTATGTCTGCAGTCTCTGATCATCTTCTGTAGTATGTCTGCAGTCTTTGACCATCTCATGTAGTATGACTTGGAATACACTTTTCATTTTTATATGTTAAGTTGTAAGTGTTAAAATAAAAGTGGGTGCCCTGAAGGACTCGGTGGGATGGCCAGTGGGTGGATTTCTTGGTACTGCCAGTGGATGGGCGCTGGGCAATGTGGGTGGTAAGGTCCGAGGGGGCCCAGGCCTAAAGCTGTGTAAGGGGCCCCAAAATTTCAGATGGCTGCCCTGAGTCTGGTGGCCAATCTTTGTAGACAGTGTATCATGCATTGCAAAGAGTAAAGCATGGAAGTGCTTTGTATTTAATGGTTGTTCATAAAATTAGGTTTTACGACAATGCAGATAAAAATATAAAATACCAGTGTAAACATTTTAAAATGTATTATAAGTTTACCTATATCTTTCCTTGACATTATCCAGCTTTATTTTAAGCAGAAATTAGCTATTTAGTGTTTACACTTAAACATCCATCATGCAGCATGAAGTATTACCTCACAGTTAGTGGTTTCATTTGAAATTACTATAAAGCCCAAATGTAGGTTGGGCACAGGGAAAGTAAGATGAATGTTGCTGAGCAATTACATAGTTACATAGTTACATAGTAGGTGAGGTTGAAAAAAGACACAAGTCCATCAAGTCCAACCTATGTGTGTGATTATGTGTCAGTATTACATTACATATCCCTGTATGTTGCGGTCATTCAGGTGATTATCTAATAGTTTCTTGAAGCTATCAATGCTCCCCGCTGAGACCACCGCCTGTGGAAGGGAATTCCACATCCTTGCCGCTCTTATAGTAAAGAACCCTCTACGTAGTTTAAGGTTAAACCTATTTTCTTCTAATTGTAATGAGTGGTCACGAGTCTTATTAAACTCTCTTCTGCAAAAAAGTTTTATCCCTATTGTGGGGTCACCAGTACAGTATTTGTAAATTGAAATCATATCCCCTCTCAAGCGTCTCTTCTCCAGAGAGAATAAGTTCAGTGCTCGCAAACTTTCCTCATAACTAAGATCCTCCAGCCCCTTTATTAGCTTTGTTGCCCTTCTTTGTACTCGCTCCATTTCCAGTATATCCCTCCTGAGGACTGGTGCCCAGAACTGGACAGCATACTCCAGGTGCGGCTGGACCAGAGTCTTGTAGAGCGGGAGAATTATCGTTTTATCTCTGGAGTTGATCCCCCTTTTAATGCATGCCAATATTCTGTTTGCTTTATTAGCAGCAGCTTGGCATTGCATGCCATTGCTGAGCCTACCATCTACTAGGACCCCCCAGGTCCTTTTCCATCCTAGATCCCCCCAGAGGTTCTCCCCCCAGTGTATAGATTGCATTCATATTTTTGCCACCCAAATGCATTATTTTACATTTTTCTACATTGAACCTCATTTGCCATGTAGTCGCCCACCCCATTAATTTGTTCAGGTCTTTTTGCAAGGTTTCCACATCCTGCGGAGAAGTTATTGCCCTGCTTAGCTTAGTATCGTCTGCAAATACAGAGATTGAACTGTTTATCCCATCCTCCAGGTCGTTTATAAACAAATTAAATAGGATTGGTCCCAGCACAGAACCCTGGGGAACCCCACTACCCACCCCTGACCATTCTGAGTACTCCCCATTTATCACCACCCTCTGAACACGCCCTTGTAGCCAGTTTTCAATCTATGTACACACCCTATGGTCCATGCCAACGGACCTTATTTTGTACAGTAAACGTTTATGGGGAACTGTGTCAAATGCTTTTGTAAAATCCAGATACACCACGTCTACGGGCCTTCCTTTATCTAGATGGCAACTCATCTCCTCATAGAAGGGTAATAGATTGGTTTGGCAAGAACGATTCTTCATGAATCCATGCTGATTACTGCTAATGATACCGTTTTTATTACTAAAATCTTGTATATAGTCCCTTATCATCCCCTCCAAGAGTTTACATACTAATTGTAATATAGTAATTATAGTAATTGTAGTAGTAGTAATAGTAATTGATGTTTAGCTATTTTTAACTGGAGTTGAGCTTTAAGTACATCCTGTAGTATGATGTCTTAAAATATCAAAAAATTATGAGTTGAACATTTTGCAGCTGAAGAGAATATATTAGCGTTTGATCTAAATCTGAAAATACCTTGACTTTTTGTGATAAAAATGTAATAACAAAATTTTGATTTTAAAAATAATAAGCTAAAGTGATCTGTACCTAAAGGGGTAGGCAGGGTCTCTAGAGCTCACAGAAAGGCTCAATACCATTAGAGCATGTCCTGATTAAACACAAAGAGAAAGCCTTGTGTTGCACTCTGTAGCAGGATCACAAGCCCAGAAGCCGATCATTACCGTGACGGCTAGCAACTCGCACATTAACACCCACCGAGACCAGTTATAGACAAAGAGCCCATGTATTGCTGTCAAATGACTCAGGGACCAAAAAATGTAAGTCCAGCACCTAAATGGCACCCAGGACTCAAGTGGTTAAAGACAGCACATTCAATTTCACCTCAATTTAAATCAGTTACCTTCACCAACAGGAGACTTGGAGACTTGGAGACTTTTTCTGCCATTCTCTAGGGACAGGATCAGGGGGCAACACGCAGAAGATATACAGAAGATGTCAATACCAATACGCTAAAACTAGAAATGCTGTTATTACTGTACCAGGGCCTACATTATCACAATAACACAGGGCGAGCACAATTAGGTACACAGTTCAAATCTGCTCAGTGGTGGCTGGAAAACAAAGAGGCTGGCTTGTTCATGTTCTCACCCATCTGTTTCTTGAAAACTATCTATATATATTTATAGGCGACTATATATATGCATACAAAATCACTTGCTTATACTGTATTTTACCCTTTGAGATTTTCATTGATTTTTCCTTTGAACTTTTCAGTGACTAAGGTGTTCATCCAGCAAATCTCTGCCAGGAAAACTGAACGGCAAATGTAATAGAACTACATTTATCACCCTATGCTGAAACAGCATCGGTTTCAAAACTTGAATCAATTTAAGTGTTGACATCTAATCTGTTTACGAAGAACTTGTTTCCTCAAAGACATGTGTTTTATCTAAACTCAAGATGTTTCAAACGGCAACAATCATCTGGAAATGTTTCAAGATTGTTCTGCATCGATGCAAAATGTTTATTGTGCCAGCACCAGTCATAGCAAACGTCTGCAAAACATTTCATATTACATGCCCCATTCACACGGTTAAAATGTGGCTTTGTAGTTATCCTTAGCATCATATTTCAGCTCCACAGATTTTTCCAAAATTGTGGTCTCAAGTACCCATTTTTATATTCAATTGTTGCCTCCAGCCACAAGTTCAACATGGATTATTAGAAAAAAGTCTTTCATGAATAAAGCAAACCTTTCGTAGTCATTCTGAACAGTCTATTGCATAGGTAATGCACACCTAATACCTGTTTCCACTTAGCAGTTGTTATTGACATTTATTTTATTGTAGGCATGCATGCCATGGCAAGAAAACACTAGATAATGCACTTTTTAGCTTGTATGCTTTGTTAAGAGCAGCATCCATGCTCTGAAATGCCAGACTTGAAAAGAAAATACACCAGTGAACTGCATCCACTGTGTCAAATACACAAGATTGTTGAAAATCAGCAACGGGCACCTGAATGGCATTACTTGGTTTTCAGTTTTTTACTTGTGGTCTCTCCTTGTCAGAGCCATCTGTGGGGTCTTTCTACCTCTCGCCTAATTTCAGTATTGATAACAGGCATTTAGAAACTGTTATTATACAAATGTACTGTCAGCACTGGCATTAGGGTGCACGGGCGCCGCGCCCTCTCTCCAGCCAACCCCTCTATCACCAATAGATAGATTCATCCATGGCCGCTGCTGCCACCCCCTATTCAGGGGTCTGGCCCCTCTTTGGGCCTGAATTACAGTGGTGGGGGGTGTTTTTGTAGCACCTGATTAAAGCCATATGCTCTAATAGGCGTCAAAAAAGGCAAACAGCGAGCGCCATGCTTGGCGCTCGCAGTTCACTCAGGTGCGTAAGAAAAGCGAATGAATATTCGCTTTCCTAACACTGAACCGCTTCTCCGCCAATCAGATACTCGGGTCTGTTAACGGGCACAGTGGCAGCATTCGATGGGCACAGTGGCTGCATTCGATGGGCATAGTGGCTGCATTCAATGGGCACAGTGGGAGCATTTGATGGCACAGTGGGAGCATTTGATGGGCACAGCGGCTGTATTCAATGGGCACAGTGGCAACATTTGATGGCACAGTGGGAGCATTCGATGGGCACAGTGGCAGCATTTGATGGCACACAGGAACATTTGATAGCACAGTGGCAGCGTTTGATGAGCACAGTAGCTGCGTTTGATGGTACAGTGGCTGCATTTGATGGCAGCAGATTTTTATCAAGAATGTCTTGGTACAATTTTCCATTGATCCTTCTTTCAATGATATGAAGTTTGCTAGTACCAAATGCTGAAAAACAGCTCCACACCATGATGTTCCCACCTCCAAACTTCACTGTTGGTATGGTGCTTTTGGAGTGATGTGCAGTGCCATTTGACCTCCAAACATGGTGTGTATTATGGCATCCACAGAGTTCAATTTTGGTCTCATCAGACCAGACTATATTCTCCTAGTATTTCACAGGCTTATATAAATGCTGTGCAGCAAACATTAAACAAGCTTGCTTTTTCTTCAGCAATGGAGTCTTACATGGTGAGCATATATACAGGCCATGGCAGTTGAGTGCATTACCTATTGTTTTCTTTGAAACAATTGTACCTGCTAATTCCAGGTCTTTCTGAAGCTCTCCACCAGTGGTACTTAGTTCTTAACCAACTCTTCTGATAATTTGTTTCACTCCTCTCTCAGAAATCTTGCAAGGAGCACCTGGAAATTATGTTCTTTCCACTTCCGGATCATGGCCCCAACAGTGCTCACTGGAATATTCAGAAGTTTAGGAATCCTTCTGTAACCAATGCCATCAGTATGTTTTGCAACAAGGTTGAGAAGTTCTTGAGAGAGCTCTTTGCTTTTACCCATCATGAAATGTTTCTTGTGTGACACCTTTGTAAGGAGACACCATTTTATAGGCTGTCACCTGAGATTGAACCAGCTGATATTAATTTGCACTGACATGATTGATTTCTAATTACTGATAGATCTCAGCTGGTGTTTTGGCATTCCATGCCTTTTTGCACCTTCCCTTCTATATGTGTTCAATACTTTTCCCATGTGTCCTTTTTATATACACTTACCTAGAAAAGTGGTGACGTGTTCAATACTTATTTTACCCGATATATATATATATATATATATATATATATATATATATATATATATATATATATATACACAGTTGTGCTCATTAGTTTACATATCCTGCCAGAATTTATGATTTCTTGGCCATTTTTCAGAGAATATGAATAATAACACAAAAGCTTTTCTTTCATTAATGGTTAGTGTTTGGCTGAAGCCATTTATTATCAATCAACTGTTTTTACTCTTTTTAAATCATAATGATAACAGAAACTACCCAAATGACCCTGATCAAAAAAGTTTACATACCCCGTTCTTAATACCGTGTATTGCCCCCTTTAACATTAATGACAGCTTGAAGTCTTTTGTGGTATTTGTAGATAAGGCTCTTTATCTTCTCAGATTGTAAAGCTGCCCATTAATCTTGGCAAAAAGCCTCTAGTTCCTGTAAATTCTTGGGCTGTTGTGAATGAACTGCACGTTTGAGATCTCCCCAGAGTGGCTCAATGATATTTAGGTCAGGAGACTGAGATGGCCACTCCAGAACCTTCACTTTATTCTGCTATAGCCAATGACAGGTCAACTTTTCTGTGCCTTTGTAGATCACAAATCCCCAAAACATCAGCAATCCACCTCTGTGTTTCACAGTAGGAATGGTGTACCTTTCATCATAGGCCTTGTTGACTCCTCTCCAAACGTAGCGTTTATGGTTGTGGCCAAAAAGCTCAATTTTGGTCTTATCACTCTAAATGACCAGAATATTTGAGGCTTGTCTCTGTGCTGTTTGGCGTATTGTAAGCGGGACACTTTGTGGCATTTGCATAGTAATGGCTTTCTTCTGGCGACTCGACAATGCAGCCCATCTTTCTTCAAGTGCCTCCTTATTGTGCATCTTGAAATAGCCACACCACATGTTTTCAGAGAGTCCTATATTTCACCTGAAGTTATTTGTGGGTTTTTCTTTGCATCTTGAACAATTTCCCTGGCAGTTGTGGATGAAAATGACATTTTAGTTGGTCTAACTGACCATGGTTTGGTTTCAACAGAACCCCTCATTTTCCACTTCTTGATTAGAGTTTGAACACTACTGATTGGCATTCTCAATTCCTCGTATATCTTTTTATATCCCTTTCCTGTTTTATACAGTTTAATTATCTTTTCCCGCAGATCCTTTGACAATTCTTTTGCTTTCCCCATGACTCAGAATCCAGAAAGGTCAGTGCAGCACTGGATGAAAAATGCAAGGGTCTGTCAGGATTCCAGAAACTCATTGCCCTTTTATACACACATGCTAATTATAAACAGGTGAGTATGGCTACCTTTAATAGCTATTCAAACCCCTTTGTGTCAAATTGGGTACATGTTATCAGGCCAAAATCACCAGGGTATGTAAACTTTTGATCAGGGTCATTTGATTAGTTTCTGTTGTCATTATGATTTAAAAAGAGTAAACACAGTTGATTGATAATAAATGGCTTCAGCCAAACGCTAACCATGAGTGAAAGAAATGTTTTTCTGTTATCATTTATAGTCTCTTAAAAATGGCCAAGAAATCATAAATTCTGCCAGGGTATGTAAACTTATATATATATATATATATATATATATATATATATATATATATATATATATATATATACACACACACATACTGTATGGTTGCACCATTATCTCCACATATAAAATCTTAAAGTGTCCTTATGTGTGTCATGTTTCACTGGTAATGAAGATGAAGCCAAGGGTAATATGTTCATGCACAACATTCTCTTATCTGATTGATGATACATAACGACTGTAATTAGGTGTGATTGCTTAAAAGTATAGTCATCTCATGATACAAATTGAGATAAATTGCAATCATTCTTGACCCAGTAACAAGAAGAGATCATCCATTAGATTACACTTTAGAAAGGTGCTGCTGACAAAAGAATGGATAATGGCCTTGTCAAGTAACTTCATAAATGAGATCCAAGATGCTTCTTATAAGAGTTAAAACCTGCCAATGTTTAAATTGTGTTTTATAGCATTTATTTTCTTATAACTACTGTATATTTTGCACCATAAGACGCACCTGACCGTAAAACGCACCTAGGTTTTAGAGGAGGAAAACTAGAAAAAAAATATTCTGAACCAAATGGTGTCCTAAAATATTTAATATTACACTACTACTATAGGTGGGTAGTGGAGACACAGTAATACCACCCCCTATCATATCAGCTCAGCTACACTATATATGGTTCAGATCAGCTCAGGGTGACAAGGCAGACACAAATACCCCTTCAGCCTCTTCTATCACAACAGCTCAGGTGACTGGGCAGTGGATAGCATGCCAGTCCACACCTCCCACCCCCTTATCACCAGCTAACCTCAGGCAGTGGAGGACACTGCCATTACAATTCACAACTCCCTCTGGCTGGCTGGCTGGCTGGCTCGCTGGCTCTCAGCCTCAGATACACCCGGGCAGCAACTAGGAAGCAGGACTGGGGACATAGTTTGCAGCAGCAGCTGCCGGTGGAAGGAGTAGGAAGTAAGACTGGACCAGACCACGGCGCCGGTGTTCTGGCTGAAAAAAAAAGCAGCCAGGGCTCTTGACGCCGTGGGATGGTGTCACATCTGGCGGGTGTCAACTGACCTGGGTGCGGTTGCACCACCATAGCAACGCCACTGACACCCCCCATGTTTTGGCACCCGGGGCAGTCCGCCTCCCCCTGCTCCTACATGGTATGCCCCTGCAAGGATCTGCTTCACATCCTGTTCTCTCTCCTCCACGGAGAAGCCGAGCGCCGATATTCTGATGTGGCGGCAGAGACGGGGGGGTGGCGGTGCCTGGTTAGTATTCGCTCCATAAGACGCAGGGACATTTTCCCACATTTTTTGGGGGAAATAAGTGCGTCTTATGGTGTGAAAAATACAGTACTGTTCAGTGGTTACAAGTAGTGCAGTACATGGATGTTTTCAACTGTTTGGATGTTCAAATTATTTATAATCACATGTTTATTGCTTTTTTCTAGAAATACTCAAATGTGACTGCAAATAGTACAGTGTACCTTGCAGTTATTTAAGGTGATGAAATTTATATGTTGAGGAAGCATATGAGACTAGTTAATCCTACAGGAATCATCTGTAACCAGGTCTGATTATTTATGCTGTGTGCTGCTCATTCTCAAAATAAAACACGATGGTATATCAGCCCAAGAATTACAGTATAGCATTTGACATACCTTTCCCTATATTAGTCCTTTTCATTTGGGAGGCTAATGATAGCTGCCAGACAGTAGCACATCATTAGGATCTTAGCACCTTGACCTCTAAGCCAGACTATATGTACCTTAAATTGCAATTGCTTCCTGTTAAAAATTCTCAGTTTCTCAATCAACCAAATATTCTGTATGATAATGTTGATTGCACCAGATGCTTTTATTTGAGTTACCCATCTGTACTTTTGGTGCTAAGATCACACTAAAAATTACTGACAGTGGAAAATTAATTTCAGGGTAGGAACAGATTTTAACAGTTGTGTTCTTCTAGTATCCTTATCATTAAATCCCAAATCAAATGTTTATCATAATGATTAGACCTGTCAAATAGCTACTGTGCTGCACTCATTGGCAACTTTGTGTGTTTAATAATAAGGCTGGTTCAATGACTTGGATTTTCAGAAGGAACAGTAAAGCACAGCCATTGTGTAGCACCGCAAAGGAGGAAGGAAAGCCTGAGTATGCAATAAGCAAATATGGCTCCCTTCATAAACACAAATTATTACAAACAATATTTACAAAGGATTTTGGGCGCTTTAACTTAATTTCTTGTTAACTGTAGAAAGGGGCGAGACTACCCAGTAACATCATTTCCGGCCAGTGGAATGCACATTGCGGTAGAGCTTCCTGGTCCTATATGCGATCTTACTAATGCTTACATTTGAGGGGAATGGAAATGTTTTAATGGCTTATTTTAAATAAAATAGAATTATGCTATGTGGGCTCCCCTTCTGTTTTCTTATATGAAATCTGAAGATAAAGTATTTTTTGCACTGAAGGAGCGTGGTGGGGGAATGGAGCAGCTAAGGAGAGAAGGAGTTGGTTGATTCCTGCAGAGACCCGGGAGGGTAATATCCATATGCCTTTGGAAACTTTGTAGCTAAGTACAAAGTCAATAATATCTGGTGAGTGCTATAAATCACAAAGTGTTGTACAAAGCATTGGAAAGTCATAGGAGCTGCACTGAAGCACTTTATGTTTAAAGCACTTTATAAAGAATGTGTAAAGCACTTTGAATTAAGTTATTTCATTGGAAGGAACTCACAGAAGAACTGTTTGGACTTATAATAGTAGCACTTTCAAGTTGGTCTATTATATTCACTGCACAAATGTATATATGATTTCATGCATGACTTGAACTATGTAACTTTATTATATAGATCTCATTTGGAGCTCTACGCATATATATCTTTAAAGGACAGCGCTGTGGGTGAAATAGAGGTATTTGTTGACAAGTGACTAGGATAGGGGCACTTGATAAACAGCAGCAGTCCGGATAGAATACATGGAGCTTTAAATTGATACTAACGCCTTGTTTTTTTTCATTTAAAAATAACAAACATGCAGTGGTTTTGCACAGAGCAGCCCGGATCCTCCTCTTCTCGGGTCCCCCTTTGGCCCTTCTGGCCCCTCCCCCCTGCTGAGTGCCCCCACAGCAAACAGCTTGCTATGGGGTCACTCAAGCCAAGCCGCAGCTTTGTGTGTCCATTCAGACACAGAGCCGCAGCCCGACCCTGCCCCTTCTCTCTCCTCATTGGCTCATTGACTTTGATTGGCTGCAGCGGGAGCCAATGGCATTCCACTGCTGTCTCAGTCAATCAGGAGGAGGAGTCCCGGCCAAGCCAAGTCTCTAATGCAACATCGCTGGATCGATATGGGGCTCAGGTAAGTATAAGGGGGGCTGCTGCAGACAGAATGTTTTTTTATCTAAATGCATCAAAATAAAAAACCTTCTGCCTTTAGAATCACTTTAAAGTGACAGCGCTGTGGAATAGATATCACAACTGTGGAAAGTTACCTACACGGGCAGATTGAATCCACCAACTTAGTCATACATTTTGTTGCAGAAAAAAACCCACATAGGAGGTGGCAAATGTTGTGCCAATTTTAGGAACTAATATATTCATAAGGTTGCCAACTCATCTCCATAATTATTGACATAAATTACATAGGTACTGTGTCTGATTAAATGCAGATAAGGCATTGGCTGAATCTAATCAGCCTGAATAACCTGGATATGTCAGTAATTAATGTGATACATTGATAACTCTCTTTATTTGCTAACTTTGCCTTTATAAACTAAAAATAAAAAATAAAAACGATAATGAAATGCTCATGACTTCCAGTGACCATGACTGGCTTGTGCACAAGGGCACTGACAAAAGTCACACTGCTATACGATCCATCAATATGTCAATCTGAAGGTCTCAGAAAATGCTTTCTAAAAATTAAACCAAGTGCACATTTTTCTTTGACACGATCCACATCATTTACACAAGCAGAATGTGATGGTTCTACAAAAACAAATAGTTAACAAGTCCGATTGTGGATTTCCATTATACTTTTATCTTTTCATTTACCTGCCATTCTGTAAACAGGGAAAGAATATATATATACTAAACTGAAAAGAAGTTTAATATTATATTCTATTTGAAAGCCAAAATATGCATTAAATAAATGATACTTGTGCTTTTTGAAAACTAAAATAATTGTTTATTAAAGAAACGAATAATGATAATAACTGGCAATATTTACTGCAATGAAATTGGCTAGGAGGGACAGAAGAATGGAAGCGCCCTCTGGTGAAGGAACAAAAAGAAGGGTTCAGTGTTTACTGCAACTCATTTTGGCATGTTAACACTTTATGATTCCATTTAAAGGTTAAAAAAATTACAATAAATCATTACAAATAAAGCATCCTGCTGCTCCCCTGTAAGCTTTGCCTCTTTAGGCCAAGGTCCATGAATACACCTAAGTTTTCAAGATGGGCTCTTTTATTATCAAACATGAACAGTAGAAGTAGTGAATTAATAAATGTGGCAGAACTGTATTCCAGCAACTGGACCAACTTGTCCACATAAACACAAAGCAATAAATCTTTTTCAAAATGCCCATTACCAGACTCATAAATATAATAATCTCAGCATGTCTGCTCAACGTACAGTTCAGTGGAAGAAATGTCTCTTGCTGCTTGAGTCAAACAGTAGGAAAGTCAGGGAACAAGAGGATCCTTTCAGCTTCATCTGGCAGCACACGGTTCACTAAGACATTTCTAAATATATAAGCATCCGAAGGGCGAGATTTAAACACCATTAAATTAAAATATTTGTGCAATAAAATGTGATAGCTTAAATGCTACAATGTGTTCCTTGAATATCGTCACATTAAAGAGCAATTTAACAAAAAACCTCCAGGCTCCCCTCAAGGGCATGTCCCACAAAGATCCTCATTATCGTCATTTTCAACTTGGAAGCCAAACTAAATAACAGGGAGTAATTTGCCAATTAGGACTTCCTTTTCTTTTCCCTTTATTCCTTAAATGCCATTCAGAGGTTTTGCCAGTCAAATACATTTAGTTTCAAAAGAGCAGGAAGAGGATAGCTATGGGTACCATGACATGGTCAGAGTGGAAAGCGGGTGTGTGGAGGTGCACTTCAGACAAGTAAAAACATTTCAATGGTGGAATCAGCCTTCTCCTTTCATTGTCTTCCGTGTCACATCCAACCAACTTGCTTTCTTTTTACACAAACCTAGTTTAAAAATGTATACTAACGCACTAGAAAGCATCTCATAACATTTAATGGTCAGTTTTCCCAAAATTGATATTTTATTTCATGTAATCAGATGTCTGTAGGGCTTATCCTATGCTTGTGTGCCACATATAAAATTGCGTGTTTCGCCTATTAGACTGTATTCAGCCTTGTATTCAGCCTAAGCATTGTTTGCATACTTTAGGCTATGCAAGTCTGCCCTATATTTAGAGGGTTTGATGGTTTCTGCCTGTTATTGCGAAGGAGGTTCTAGTAATTAGAGAAGGAAGGAGTTATGAATATGACCCAACCAATCCCTAAGGTCCTTGTTAAGAGGTAAGATTGGTAAGTATTTTCAGGCATAAGTCCAGAGTGATATCTACCTCCTGTGCTTTTTTCTGTAGAGGATATGTGTTTCGAGTGTATCTCCACTTGAGCTTTGCCTCGGCCTGGAGCAGGTGCTGTAGGCCCAAGAGCTGAAACTACCTGCTGGAGTGGATATCCGGAGGTATATGTGCTTGTAAAGTATCTTGCTAAATAGTGTCACAAAGGAGCTGAGTAGAAGCTTCTGCTGGAAATTGTAATAAGGATTAATCGCCCATCAATGTTTTTTTTTTTGACTACTCTATAAAAGGGCCATGATGATTAGAAAGAAATCCACTACTAGTTAAAGTGGAAATCTGGGCTAAACGTAGCAAATCTTAAACCTGCTCCCACCCCCATTCTAAATCTTATATTAACTAGCCTGTAGATGAAAGAATTCTATACTTGCTTATTCTAATGGCAGTCTGGTCCAGTCATGTGATCTGCTCCCAGCACCGGCTTCAGGGGAGAGGAAGGACAGCTGACAACAGATGTCCTATAGTAAGTCTATGGGTGATGTTACTGCCATGCATTGCAGCAATTGTTGCTCTCTCCTCTCCCCTGAAGCCGGTGCTGAGAGCCAATTACATGACCGGACCAAAGTGCGCTTTGAATAGGTAAGTATAAACATCCTTCCTCTACAGGCAAGTTAGTATAGGACTTAGAATGGGGGTGGGGGCAGGTTTAAGATTAGATAGGCTTAGCCTGTATTTCCACTTTAAGGAAAGGCGTGCGACTACTTTAAAAAGGGCACTAATTCTGTACGACTACTTTGACAGGGCCAGCAATTACCAAGAAGCTTCTCTTAAAGGACGTACTACCACTATTACTTTCACAATAATTATCTTATTTTTGTACTTTTTTGGGGCGTGTTCTACACCCCTAAACCCTCTCTCCTAGAATTACATCGGCCAATAAATTGTAAAAAGACTAAAGTGACTGGTAGTGGAAAGGTTAGCCTGCTACATTGCTTAGGGGTCATTCCACATCATCCCAAGAGAGGAGCACTACATGCCTTTCAGAGTAACAACTGAGGTATCTCTTTTCTCTTTTGGCTGTTGAAAGAGATTCAGTTCCAGTTATTATCAGATTTAGTAGGACCCTTCCAAATGCTGACCGCAAGTGGGATAACATGAGAGGTCTAGTGCATTGTATCACTGGAAACCTTGTGCCTGTTATAAGGGAATGTCAAGCCCACAGTTGTCGGTTTGTATCACAACCATGGCACTACCTGCACGGAGTTTGCATGTTCTTCTTGTGCCTGCGTGGGTTTTCTCTCACACTCTAAAGACATGCTGGTAGGTTAATTGGCTCCTGTCTAAACTGACCCTACTATGTGCAGGTATGAATGTGACATTGGAACCTTATATTGTAAGCGCCTTGAGGGCAGGAACTATATGTGAATGTAAAATAAATCTGTGTAAAGCACTGTGTAAATTGACACTGCTATACAAGTACCTCTAATAAATTATAAAATAGGTAAATTAGATACATTAGTAGTATGAAATGCTACATTTCAAATAATCAAAAATCCATTGATAATTTTAGTATCAGTTGCTTACTCAGCTTCAAAGCGATTGCTTTTTTTTGCATTTATATCTTTGTAACTGATAGACATCTTTAGCTTACACTAAAAGAGGACATTTCTCTCATTTGTCAAAAAGCCTGCTATTGATGGTCAACAAGCAAGTCTAGTAAGTTCTTGCAGTGGCTGAAGGACTTGCATGTGTAATGTGTATAGGCATTGTGAATATTAATGATAGGTACAGTATATGATCTGTTTCTATATATTTAATGTTTTCTGGTATAATTAAAGTGAAGAAAAGGTGTTTTATATTAGAAATCAATTGTTTCCTGAGCAAATATAGATAATTTTACCTGCCATAATAGCATTTCCAGATTTCAGCTATGTATAATCATAAGATATTACCTATATATTATATTAATATTGTAAAAATTACAATTGGAAAAACATGATTTTAAAAGTATAATCATGCCATGGGTTAACATGGGATTCCGATATTCATTTTTTTGTCTTACTGTTTATATACAAACATATACTATGCTAGAAAATTACATTACTTAAAAAAAAAATAACAAAAAATAAACTGGCATTAACACACGTGAATGATTAGATTCAATACTGAAATCTCTGTCTGCCTACTCCTGAAAAGTAAGTGACTGTATACACATAAATTGGAACTTCTGCCCATGGCAACAGATTTTGTGAATTTATTTGAGTATGTTCTTAAACCAGGTAAAACATGCATTAAATATTCCTGCCTATGCCATTTTGTGTAAATAGAATTATATCTTGGGACGCATCCATGCTCCATTCCTTCAGGCCCTAAGAGCAAAGTTAAGGCCTTAGTAAATCAGGATTTAAATTTAAAGGAAACCGATCATAAAGGAAATAAGTAGTTTTTCATCTGTCCTCTTTCTGAAGATGCTGACTGTATGTGTCAAAAATATCTTCTTAAGCTGGCTAAACATTGATCTTTTTTTTTTTTTAAGCCTCTAGACTATACAGTGAGCATGAACGAATCTTCCACTTTGGCTATTGTATGATGACTAGAGTTGGGCGAACGGTTCGGGCCAATCAAAAGTTCAGCCCTAACATCGCCTGTTCGTCCATTCAGTGAGCACCCGAGTTTGCAGGGCATTCGCCCCACCGAACGCCCTGCAATGCAGTGCTTTTTAAGCCCTTATTGGGCCAAGCTTTGCCCAACCAGGGCACAGTGACTAGCTGGTTGTTAAGGAGCAGGCCGGCCATGGCGTCCCTAACAACCGATGAGTCTTCAACTGTCAAAGGGCTTCCCCGCTGATAGCTGAATTAAAAAAAAAAAAAACATTGACGGCAATAAAAAAAGTAAAGAAAACAAAACCACGTGGGGTCCTCTTTTCAATCCATACCAGGCCCTTCGGGTCTGGTATGACTTTAAGGAGAACTCCATTCTAAAAAAAAAAAAAAGGCGTGGTGTCCCCCCCAAAATCCATACCAGACCCTTATCAGAGCACACAGCCTGGGAGTCCAGGAAAAGGGGAGGATGAGCGAGTGCCCCCCTTGCTGAACCATACCAGGCCACATGCTTGGTTGGAGGGAAGCTTCAGAATGGCAAAGATATTTTTTTTACAAATAATGTGAGCAGACTGCAGTTCCTCTTTATTCGGCATGTCCACAAGCCAGCCACCATTTTCAAAAGCCAACATATTTCTTTAGGTACAGGCTTAATTTAAATCATGTAGGAACATGCCCTGGTTTCTTCTTTCTCTCTCTCTCTCTCTCTTGGCCATCCCGAGATCTCATCTCTTGTATGGCACTGTGATTTGCATTAAAGGCATGCTAATAATTATCCAGATGGTTGGCAGATGATACATTTCTCATTAATAAAGTGGACAGCATAAGGCAGGAGGGTGGTGCAGACACAAAGGAATTTTTTTGCCAATTTTGGAAAGGGTAACTGAGGTACAACATTCCTTTAGATAAGTCATTAACACAAAAATAATATTTGGGTAGCTAGGATTAACAGTGGAAAAAGTGGGGTAATTTATCTTTATTTGCATTTGTAATTTAGTAATCTTCTTTATTTTTGTTACAAGTATGTACAGAAAACATTCTCAGAAAGAAAAATAAAACATAATGGGTATGGGCCCACACACAGGCAAGCACACAAATACAAATACACATGCATGGGCTGATTTCAAGCTGAAATCCAGGCAGATATCCATTATTACAGCAATAAAAGTACCTGTATTTGTCTTTTATTAACCTCTTGAAATCACCCAAACAGCATAAATCAAACTGGAAGAGGGAAAAGTGGGACACAGAGCCAATCTGTTGTACTGCAGTGCAAAAAGCTTCTGATAGGAGGAGAGAGCAGAGTGAAAGAAAGAAGAGCTCATCAGTCTACTGCTTCTTTTTTCATTGTACAGTCACAGGTTTGGGGAGGGACAAGACCTGTATCCGTTACTTAAATGCAGCAGCCACGTTACTAACAGAACTAGGTGGAGAGCAATACAAATCCATTGGCAGGCAAAACTGGTCCCTTATATGTATTTCCTCTGTGTATTTAGCTATTTGCCTGGAGTTTAGCTTAAAGAGGAAGTAAACCCTGCAACTTATTGCTGTTTTTTCTAATAATGAAATGCTTTTAATCCTTGCCAAGTGAAAGATATAGAAAGTTGTCCAAAACAAGCTTCATATATACCTTTTTTAGCAGTTATATTCTTTTGGCTCGTCCGCGCCATTCTTCCTCCTGTATGCTGAAGCCGATGTAGACGTCATTTCCGCCCTTAGTTCGTATCCCTGTCAAAATCTGCGCTATAGCGTCGTATACAGTCACAAGGGGGAGAACCAGGAAGGAGGGGATCACGCTGCAGCATCGCGAGGCTTCGCTTTGTGCTGTTCTGAGTGTCAAATAATGACACGGCAAGCAAAGGAAGCTGAAACGGCACACAATGTGTGCCGTTAAAGGAGATACTTAGTGCGCAAGCACGGGCGACGTCACAGCACCTAGAAGGACGATTTACATCGCAAAGACAACTGTGTGTGCACTTTCACAGGCAGCGATCAGCTGCCTGTGCTATCCAGATTAGATTGAGCTAAAGTAGTAGAGGAGGGTTTACAATCACTTTAAGGACCAGTTCACACCATAGAAACGCAGTCCGGATGCGTTCCAGATGCTTTTCTGCATGCGCGTTTTTGAGGCGTTCCAGTGCGTTTTTGATGCAGTGCAGTGCATTTTTTACCCCTCTTTTTTCTTAAACTTAAATAAGGACGTGTGTTTCAGTGCATTTTTGATGCTTTTTCAGCGTTCCAGTGCAGGAAAAATGCAGCATGTTCTACTTTTTTGTTTTTCTGGAACTGCACGCACTGGTGTGAACTATGCGATTAAAGATCATATAACCTACTTTCTATGCGTTTTTGTTGCAGGAAAAAAAATGCACTGGACTGCATGTGATGTGAAATGGCCCTCTAGATTCCGGAACAGGTGGGAAATGACAGTTTAACTGTCTGATATTATTAGTGCTGTACACACACAAAAAAACCTAAATATTAACAAATGATTGCGTTAGATCTCTCCCCTCCATCTTTCTATTCATTAGTAGTTCCGCTAATAAGTAGACACTGTAATTAAAACTTCACAATTTCTCTTGATCTGAACGATGAATGAACATTCATTTTTAACTGACCTCAATGACAGGGTGGATTTGATTTAAATTAAGTCGATTTAAATCACTAGTAAAAAAGCTTGATTCAAATCAACTCGATTTAAATCATAATTTTTATAGAGCAACTGTCATCTCTGTCCTGCAGTGGCTCCTCCTCTGACCCGCTGTTGACTCACCGACAGTCCCATTCACGTTAATGGGAAGTGAATGGGACTGTGACACAACAAGGTGAGGGACGTGGCGGCAGCAGGTGCCCGCTAACAGGCGCTGCCATGATGGATCTGAAATGACAGGCGCTCTTTAAATGTAAGGACTTATTCTTGCTGATAGTTAGAATCTTTAATATTTGCAAACAAAATTAAGGTTTCCTATTTTAGAATAATAAGCTGTCAGGTTAGGAAAACAGCGATATCAAAACCGATTCAATCATACAGTTTGTAGTGTACATAGATTTTAAAAACAATGGTATAAAGGAATATTCCTGAACTTTGTTTTATCTCATGGTTTCTGTGAAATTGTGTGAATGCATTGCATGTTATTTATTAATTTATTTATTTATGGTACTTATATAGCGCCATCAATTTACGCAGCGCTTTACATATACATTGTACATTAACATCAGCCCCTACCCTCAAGGAGCTTACAATCTAAGGTCCCAAACTCACATTCATACATACTAGGGACAATTTAGACAGAATCCAATTAACCTACCAGCATGTCTTTGGAGTGTGGGAGGAAACCGGAGTACATGGAGGAAACCCACGCAGGCACAGGGAGAACATGCAAACTCCAGGCAGGTAGTGTCATGGTTGGCATTCGAACATTCGAATGTTATCTCAGCTTGCAGATCTTGGATTCATTAAATGAGTTTACCAAAAATGTAAATATTGCAAATATACAGCCTCATGCTACATAACTAAGCTCCATTTCATGCTGAATAAACTAAATTATTAATGTATCTTAAATAGAAAAATTATCTTTAGAGTGATTTTTACGCCAAAAACATTTTTATTAAAATACATTTGATAAAAATCAAAAAAATCGATTTAAATCAAAAAAATCTGATTTAAATTTAAAAAAATCATTTTTTTTTATCATTGATTTATATCCACCCTGCCCAATGACTAATCTTATTATTATGCTCTGCTCTGACCTTTGGACACACATGAATAGTCGGAAAGAATTAATAAAAATATGAGCAGAAATAGAGCTGTTACCCATAACAACTAATCAGATTGTTTGTAGTATCGTCTTACTGATTGCTATGGCAACTGCTCCAGTTTTCTTTTCTGAAATTTTCTTAAAACAGTTCTAATCTAACAAAAAAAGTTTATAGTGACCTTACAGTTCTGGGGGATGGCTTGTGCTAGCAGTTGCAATTTTTTTATGTTGTGCAATGTTTAGTGGGAATCAGTTTAACCTTAACCAGTTCCGGACAGCCTTATAGCAAATTTAGTGCTACAGGGCAGCCATTCTGTGCAGGATCATGTATATATACATGATTCTGCACTTCCTCCTGCAGGGGCACACGCGCGCCGCTGACGGCCTGATTAATCACAGCAGCAACCAATCTGCAGGTGTCGGGCACTGGATGTCCACCGCCACCCACCGATCGCCAGTAAAACACACAGCAATTAGATCTGCCTATGTACACAAGGCAGATCTCTGTTCTGACAGGGGGGAAGGGATGGATGAACTGGTGTCTTTAACCAACCTTACCAGCCATGTCACTATGTTTACAGAGCATTATATATTTATATACATATATTTATCAAATGTATATTTTCAGGAAAAAAATACACTAAATTAATTTAAGTTTACATAAACACACAATAATACCCATTTTAGTAAAATTTAAAAGATGGGCTTGTTTTGCGTAAATATACAGTTGTGCTCATAAGTTTAGATACCCTGGAAGAATTTTGGATTTCTAGGCTATTTTTCAGAGAATATGAATGATAACACAAAAACATTTCTTTCACTCATGGTTAGTGTTTGGCTGTAGCCATGTATTATCAATCAACTGTGTTTATTCTTTTTAAATCTTAATGACAACAGAAACTACCCAAATGACCCAGATCAAAAGTTTACATTCCCTGGTGATTTTGGCCTGATAACATGCACACAAGTTGACACAAAGGGGTTTGAATGTCTATTAAAGGTAACCATCATCACCTGTGATCTGTTTGCTTGTAATTAGTGTGTATGTATAAAAGGTCAATGAGTTTCTGGACTCCTGACAGACTCTTGCATCTTTCATCCAGTGCTGCACTGACGTTTCTGGATTCTAAGTGATGGGGAAAGCAAAAGAATTGTCAAAGGATTCGCGGGAAAAGGTAGTTGAACTGTATAAAACAGGAAAGGGATATAAAAAGATATACAAGGAATTGAAAGTGCCAATCAGCAGTGTTCAAATTCTAATCAAGAAATGGAAAATGAGGGGTTCTGTTGAAACCAAACCGTGGTCGGGTAGACCAACTAAAATTTCAGCCAAAACTGCCAGGGAAATTGTTTGGGATGCAAAGAAAAACCCACAAATAACTTGATGAAATACAGGACTCTCTGAAAACATGTGGTGTGGCAGTTTCAAGATGCACAATAGGAGCCACTTGAAGAAAGATGCGCTGCATGGTCGAGTCCCCAGAAGAAAGCCATTACTACGCAAATGCCACAAAGTATCCCAATTACAATACACCAAACAGCACAGAGACAAGCCTCAAACCTTCTGGCACAAAGTCATTTGAAGTGATGAGACCAAAATTGAGCTTTTTGGCCACAACCATAATAACCATTTGGAGAGGAGTCAACAAGGCCTATAATGAAAGGTACACCATTCCTACTGTGAAACACAGAGGTGGATTGCTGATGTTTTGGGGATGTGTGAGCTACAAAGGCACAGGAAATTTGGTCAAAATTGATGGCAAGATGAATGCAGTATGTTATCAAAAAATACTGGAGGAACATTTGCATTCATCAGCCAGGAAGCTGCACATGGGACATACTTGGACATTCCAACATGACAATGAGCCAAAACACAAGGCCAAGTTGACCTGCCATTGGCTACAGCAGAATAAAGTGAAGGTTCTGGGGAGATCCCAAACATGCAGTTCATGCAAGACAGCCCAAGAGTTTACAGGAACTGGAGGCTTTTTGCCAAGAGGAATGGGCAGCTTTACCATCTGAGAAGATAAAGAGTCTCATCCACAAATACCACAAAAGACTTCAAGCTGTCATTAATGTTAAAGGGGGCAATACACGGTATTAAAAACTGGGGTGTGTAAACTTTTGATCAGGGTCATTTGGCTAGTTTCTGTTGTGACAGCTCTGAACCTGTAAGTGATTATCAGATTGTTGCTTCCAGGGCTATATGTCGCAGAGGCGTTCCTCCGACTTGGTATCCTGAAGTAGTGTACTGCCATCCCGGGCTCCCTGGAGGTACGGGAGAACCTGGGAATCACAGCAGACAGCACCAGCAGGGGAAGGGAGGGGTCCACCTCCACCCAAATCATTTTTACCGATCATCAGCCACAAGCGTTTTTAAAATATTAACTTCACCTTTTTAGAAAAAATAATAAATGCTTTTTTTAATTTTTTCCTGCAGGAACCTGGAAAGCATTGCACCTGTGATCAGTGGATCATCAGGCTCCTGCAGAAAAGCCCTGCAGCTTTCAGCCCATACCATATGGACTGTCAGTTTGAAAGCTGCAGGGCTTGTGAATAAACTACAAGGGCCCTCATCAGTGCCCTAGCAGTTCCCTCAGAACTACAAGCCATCTGCAGCAGTGGAAGACTGGACTTGTAGTTCATTCATTCACAGGAAACTGTGAATGAATGACACGTCCATGTGACAGGGGCCACATAATTTTGAAATGTGACAGCGGGTGCGGGGAGAAAATCCCCAACCCCCTGTCACACTGGGGGGGGGGGGGGGTTGGGGGAGAGGTTGCAGGAGCTGGAACATGTAACATATTTCAAAAAGTGAACTTATACTTTACCTCTTTGAAGAATACCAGAATGTTTATAAATTGCTAAATGTTGTATCTTCATTAAATGTAACCATATAGCTACATTAAGGCTCGATTCACACAGGGGCAACACGACTTCAGCGCGACTTTGCATGGCGACTTCAACGTGGCTTCAACGCGACTTCAGCGCGACTTTAATCAATTTACAACGCGACTTCAAGTCGCCTCCAGGACAGGCGACTTTGGCTGTGGCCAATCACAGAATAATCAGCTCTCTGGGAGGGAGGGGTTTGCCTGGGCAAACTAATTTTTTTAACTGTAAAGTCGCTTCAGTATAGATGGAGATCCGACTTGGAGGCGACTTCCATTGAATTGAATGGTACAAGTCGCCTAGAAGTCGGATCCAAGTAGTACAAGGAGTACGCTCTGAAGTCGGAGCGACTTCAGTAGTGTCAATTAAGACGCTCCCATTCACTGTAATGTAAATCTCCTCTTGGGGCGACTTGAGGGCTTACAAGTCGGATCCCAAGTCGTCCTAGTGTGAACCGACCCTTAGAGGCGTCTCTCTTTTATACTGAGTTGTGACATGATGCTACATGTATATTAAGACATCGCTTGTATATCAAGTAAAAATGTATTTAAAAATGTGCTTGTCTTGCAAAACGCTCTCAAACCAAGTTGCTCTCAAACAAAGGTTTTACTGTACTTTAGTTAGCTTAGTTTTGTTTAGTTAAACCCCTGTAAAGATTTTTTTTTTTTTTTTAATGTCTGTGTCCCATTGTGGATTTTTCCCTTCTTGTCCAAGAGACACAACCGGAAGTGAGAGGAAATCCCTTCTTAACAATTACCACTAGAATAAGCGTCCCCATTGAAAGATTTCCCTCACCTCCTGTTTTAATTTCTTTTTAAATTTTTATTTTATTACTTATTCTTCTACAAACTATGGTCACCAGGACAAATACAGAAGGTAAATCCAATCACCGTGACACAGAGAGCAATACAAGTTGACAGTGGTTCTCTTTCCCAATTAATCAATAACTAAAAAAAATGACTTTTAGTTAAAGATACAGTTTAAGTTCCTGTGTGCTATGATCAGTCTGATTCGATGGTTACAGTTAATCATCACAATTGCATACAGTATTATTTAAAGCAAGTAAAATAATATTTCTAATTTCTCAGCGAACATGCTTTGCGTTAAAAACTCCTTTACAAACAACCCTCTCTAGCTATGTGGCAATGACCTGTAATTGAGAAGTAATCACTCTAATGAAGTGGAGGGGGGAATTCATGAGGCTTGCTGTTTATTCAGAGACCTTCCCACGCTTAATGTTCCAAGGGGGTAATCACACTGCTAAACGTGCTGCCATTTCTACAGCTTTCAATGCATATGGTGAATCAAGAAATACTAAATTCAATTAGGAAAGTAAATACGTATCTAAAAACCAAACAGCACAGTGCACGGACTGTTAATATTTTCTAAACAGTTTATTATTTTAATTCAATATGCTAAATCAAGCAGAAAACACCAGCTGGCATAAAAGAAAGTCAAATGACTTTAAATTAGGGGTGAACCTAATAAGCAGTTATGGAGTTGGTAATCACACGTGAAATACTGTATAGTACACTGGAGTAAGCAAAGCAAGTATTTAGCACAGCATAATTCTTTGAATCTTTCTCTTATTGTATAAGCATTAAAAGAAATGCCTGTCTATGCTTAATGCTGTGCCTATCCCATTTCTTAGAACAAATTTATGATATGTTTTTTTTTCTGTTTATAACTGCAGTCACACTCTAGTCAAATGTCAGATTTTAAGCCGATTCCGAGAATATTCCTTGCCAAGTGGCTCCTCACATCCTGCCAATAATCTTGTATTGCTGGCTAGCCTAACAGCTAAAGTCCTACAGCAGCCTTCCCCAACCTTTTAATCCCAAAGGAAACCTTGAATTTTTTTTCAGGTTTTGGGGAACCCCTGCTAAAAATAATTATATCTACAGTTCCTATTATATCCTGAAATGAGTATGAAGACGACAATGCAGATGTCACAGGGAAGCACTGGAAACTGTGGCAAGGAGGTAAGCCCTTAAAATATTATAACAAATAGTGCTGGATTTAAATAATAATTTTTACTTTTAATTACAGTACTTTGTTGAGTAGCTTTTCTTATAGTTACACAACAATATATTACATTTCATTCCTTTATGCATAGTCCCTTTCATGTCAGTAATAAATAACAGCTCATTACTGTCAGTTTACTTAAATCAAGGCCTGTTTTTCTGTAGGTGACTTCAAGGATATGTCAGTTCCTGTGATGTAGTTCCAAACAAAGTGTCTTCTGAAAGCATATCTAACCCTAAGAACAAAAATGTAATAGATTGTAATTTCCTAGTCTTTAGATGTGGTGGCTTCATTATTTTTCTCTTTTCATCCTACATTTTCTGCAAGTACAGAAAAATGCCTGTTGATCTCTTCAAACAATCATATAGTTTGTAGTGTACATAGATTTGAAAAACAATGGGATAAAGGAATATTCCTGAACTTGTTTGTCTCATGGTTACTGTGACATTGTGTGAATGCATCAATGCAGTGCATGTTATCTCAGCTTGCAGAGCTTAGATTCATTGAATGATTGCAGAATATACAGCTTCATGCTACATAACTAAGCTCAGTTTCAAGCTGAATAAACTAAATTATTAATGTATCTTAAATAGAAAACTATATCTTTTAGATTTTAGGTTTTTACTCCAAAAGCATTTTATTAAAATACATTTCATAAAAATCAAAATACATCAGATTTAAATAAAAAAAATATGATTTTTTTTATTTTTTTGAAAAAATCATCGATTTTTTTCCACCCAGATCTCAAACAATGTTATTGGATTTCCAAGCTATCTTCTGTGAACTACAAAACCACTCCTCAATATAAAATAGGCCTGGGGAATGGAGGAGATGTTTATGGCCAAATCAAGAGAGCAGCCTATGATGACAACACTGCTCCTCTATAGATACAGTAGAGCGAGTGACCAGAAGTGTGTTACTTGCAGGATTACCAAGTGGAAAGAAAGCATGAAATAGGACAATGAAGGAAAGGAAGCCACCACCTCTCAGGACTGATACGTTGCAATATATCACAATTTTGTTCTTGGGTTTAGATGCACTAAACAAGAAACATGTTGGTACAGCATAACATTACTGTTATATGCAGTGTTGCCTTAGTTATTAATCTCTGCATTACTAGAAGTAGTTTAAAGCTTAGCTGCCTCCCTTCCAACCCATGTAGATAAATGGCTGGATGGAAGCAGCTCTGGAGCACTGTAATGCCGCGAACACACGGTCGGAATTTCCGACAACAAATGTTCGATGTGAGCTTGTTGTCGGAAATTCCCACCGTGTGTAGACTCCATTGGACATTTTCCGTCGGAATTTCCGACAAACAAAATTTGAGATCTGGATTCCAAATTTTGGAATTTGGAATACAATTCCGACGCACAAAATTCCACGCATGCTTGGAATCAAGCAGAAAAGCCGCACTGGCTATTTACTTAATTTTTCTCGGCTTGTCGTACGTGTTGCACGTCACCGCGTTCTTGACGTTTGGAATTTCCGAAAACATTTGTGTGACCTTGTGTATGCAAGACAAGTTTGAGCCAACATCCTTTGGAAAAAAATCCAGGATTTTGTTGTCGGAATATCCGATCGTGTGTACGCGGCATAAGAAGCATTCAATGTGTGAAAAAAAATAAAATAAAAAAGATCCACCGACAGGGCTTTGTTACAATGGACGGCCACCGAACAGACTGCATGACACAGCGGGAGACACCTGCTGTTTTAGTTATCACAGGTACAGCTGCAGATGGGTACAGTGAGGCTGCAGATGGGCACAATGAAGCTGCAAATGGGCACAGTGAGGCTGCAGATGGGCACAGTGAGGCTGCAAATGGGCACAGTGAGGCTGCAGATGGGCACAGTGAGGCTGCAAATGGGCACAGTGAGGCTGCAGATGGGCACAATGAGGCTGCAAATGGGCACAGTGAGGCTGCAGATGGGCATTGATGATACAGGTGGGCACAGTGAGGCTGCAAATGGGCACAGTGAGGGTACAGATGGGCACAGTGAGGCTGCAGATGGGCATTGCTTACCCAGTAGCTGCTGTATTTCCCACCCTAGGCTTATACTCGAGTCAATAAGTTTTCACAGTTTTTTGTGGAAAAATTAGGTGCCTCGGCTTATATTCGGGTCGGCCTATACTTGAGTATATACGGTATATATATTTTTCACATGGGATGTATACATCCATGCCCTTTGTGATAGCCATGTTTCCTGCAGAGGGATGCACAAGTGTTCTTTACATCCCCATGCAGGTATTCCCATTCAAGTTAATTGAGACTCAGAATCTGCACAGACACAGTCCCTGCTCCAATCCATGCACCTGTAATTTATGCCACTAGAATGCCTGAAGGTGCTCTTTGGATTTTGGGCCCTTCTATGTGCCTAGGCTGTGAAAAAGTGTCACACATGTGGTGTCCCCATACTCAAAAGGAGTAGCAGAATGCGTTTTGAGGTGTAATAAGTGTGCCTATGTTGTGTGTTAGAAATGTTGTATTAATTGACAACTTTCTGTAAAAAAAATAATTTTCATCTTCCAAAAACCTGCAGCTAAATATATTTTCTAAAGACTAATTTTACCTTTCAGAAAATACCTTGGGGTGTTTGCTTTCCAAAATGTGATCATTTTGTGGGTGTTTTCATTATCCTGGCAATTCAGGGAGTCAAGAAATATAATAAGCAAGGACAATTAGGGCATCCCCTACAGAAGCAGAGAGGGTTCCCGCATGTAAAATATAATTAGAGAGAGACAGGAGACAAGGAATAATATATTCCTAATGCTCTATATACTGTTCTATGGAGATAAAATTCAGACCTGGTGCTTTATGCTTATTTCCCCAAGGTACATACAGGCTCCTCAGACGTAATAAGGCTGTCTAAATATTCTTTGTTCGCCACTGAAAGGGACGGGAGACGTATGGGGCGTAAATATTGTAGCAGGTCATCTATTGTGTACTGTGCCCGGGATGTATACAAATCTGTATAAAAATGCAAAAAAAGGCATCCATAATGCGGTCAATGGACTCTTGCAGGCACCCAGCACTGTCCAATATCTTAAGAATGGCAAAAGGTTTGTGGGCCGGTTTGGACAAAATAGCTAACAATCTTCCTTTTTTATTTTACTATTACAATCTTCCATTTTTAATCTTCTTGATCAAATATATGTTGAACCGAGTAGAGGAGATTTTTTGTGTCTTTGTGAATAAATTAGAATCATTAACTGTCTTGAGCTCCTTTACACCCTGTATATAGGAACCCCAGAGTAGAGGAGCTTTTTTTTGTGTCTTATCAGTAAGGGCTATAGCATATGCTTGTTCAGCATGCTTCCATTGTTGGTATCTAAGGGGAGAGGGATTAGAGGCACATTAGGCCCCCAAGTCAGAGACCTCTGAGACAAGGTGGATAAATTAGAATTATTAGCTGTCTTGAGCTCCTTTACATCTTGCATATAGGAACACCAGAAATATAATAGGTAGTCAGGAAATCAGACACATAATTTATGCTCCTTAAAAGCCCAAAGGTTCTCCTTGGATCTTGCACCCCTCTATGCGTCTAAACTGTGAAAAAGTCTCACACATGTTGTTTTTCTATACTCCGGAGAAGAAGACGTTTTGGGTTGTAATTCTAAAAATGCCGATGCTGTGTGTGAGAAATAACTTGTTAAGATGACAACGTTGTGAAAAAAAAAGTTATTTATTTTTTTCATTTTCAAAAAAAATTGTGACAAAAAAAATCACAACTTCAAAAAACTCTTTATGACACTCACCAAATGCCTTTGACTGTCTAATTTTCAAAAAGGGGTAATTTGGGGGGTAGTTGTACCTTCCTGACATTTGACGGCCTCAAGAAGTGACAAAGACACTTAGTACATCCAGTTGATTTTTCAAATAAATACCATATTTTTTAGGCTCTAACCTTCATCCATACTAAATAATATACACCTATTTGTTTTTTTTCACCAAAAAAATAGTAGAATACATTTTGGCCCAAATTTATGAAGAAATATTATATATTTGCAAAACTGTATAACAGTGAAAACAGTTTTATATAGAAAGAGATTAAAAACCCAGTGGTGATTAAATACGACCAAAAAAAATTATATAAAATTAATTTGTGTACAATGTTGCATGACTGAGTATTTGTCATTTAAAGTATGACAGCGCTGAAAACTGAAAAATTACCTAGACTAGAGGTGGGTGAAACATTCCAGGCTTTAAATGGTTAATATCTTACTGCACAAGAACCCCTACATCAGGTATATGCAATTAGCGGACCTCCAGCTGTTGCAAAACTACAAGTCCCATCATGCTCTGCCTCTGGGTGTCGTGTTTGTGGCTGTCAGAGTCTTGCTATGCCCATTGGACTTGTAGTTCTGCAACAGCTGGAGGTCCGCTAATTGCATATCCCTGCCCTACATGGTTATCAACTGTTTTTCAATAATACAATACAATAATAATTACTGGCAAAATAAATTCTAGATAATAAATAGAGAGTTCCTTCCTTCTCCCATGATCTGTTTCTCACTCTAGATCCACAATAAAAACTTTATTATTTTGTTGGGATCCTGAGATGGGGATTTCCCTTGGGTTGTTTGCTGTCATGATTTACTGTACAGCCACGCTAGAGCTGACTGCATTCATGCAAATAAAATGTCACGGACATTACTTGTTTTTGTGCCAGCCATAAGGGAACTCATGTTATTTACTTTCATTATTGCTTCTATTGGCTTTTCGGCGTTCCACAAACTTACATTTAGATCCAGAAAATAATTTTACTTGGCATACTATGCCAACACGTACCTCATTTTTAAAGCTCTATTTGAAGGAAAAAGAATGCCCCACATGGGAGTTTGCAGCAGAACATAATGTTTATCTTTCACAATATATAATTTCTGAACATTCTACTTATTATGCACAACACAACTACCACTAACAGTGACCTGTCCTGCCAATGCTTGAATGGCATCCTGCACAACTTCTGACAACTGATGTCTAGGATCTTCAGCACATCATATTTAACAGGATTTTTCAGGTCCACAAAGCCAGATGGTCTATGGTACGGTCTGTTTATTCAGCTTTTACTAACAAAGAAGTACATACAATATATAGTCTTTTTGGGATAAAAGGCTTTCCTTTATTATAATGTCTTGCAAAAATGTATTTTATTTTCTATGCAATCTATAGAAAAAACAGACATAAAAATGTAGTGTTAAGCCAGGTTTACACTGCTGCAATCTGATTTTGGATCCGATTTTCAGTGTGATTATTTAGTGCAACTTGGAAGCAACTTGGATATGGTTTGCTTATCTTGTGGGAGTCAAAATCGCGATGTGCATATATGTGAACAGGCACCATTGAAAACGATTTGATTTCTGATGTCATGCAATTCTGTGTGACTCAAGTTGCATCTGAAATTGCACTACAACAGAACAGTGCCTTACTGTAGATAAAAGTATATGTTTTATTCTATACAGTGTCACATATATAATGACACTAAAATTATGATTTTATAATTGTAACAGGAATTAAGCTTTGTTGCTGTTTTGCACATTTTTTAAATTATATACGGTATATACTGTAGATATATAAATATATATATATATCTACAGCCGACAAATCTGCAGAAACTGCATGATGCTATCATGTCAATATGGACCAAAATCTCTGAGGAATGTTTCCAACACCTGGTTGAATCTATGTCACAATGAATTAAGGCAGATCTGAAGGCAAAAGAGGGTCCAACCCGGTACTAA
Organism: Lithobates clamitans; assembly: GCA_037952925.1. Lineage (NCBI taxonomy): Eukaryota > Metazoa > Chordata > Amphibia > Anura > Ranidae > Lithobates > Lithobates clamitans. The sequence continues at coordinate 17,141,048 of JBBGZY010000655.1, forward strand.
CAAGGTGTATCTAAGAAAGTGGCCAGTGAGTGTATAATATATATAACAGAAATTAGTATTTTTTGTTGTTTTGCACATTTTTTAAATGATATACTATATATATATATATATATATATATATATATATATATATATATATATATACACAAAGACATACACACACACACACATAGCTAAGGGAAGGGGTGATAATTAGGGACCAATAGGGTTAAAGCGGGGTTCCACCCAAATTTTGAACATTATCTCTATGCATTCTCTTCCTTGCCTAGATGCTGACATGCTGTGTAAAAAAATTTAAATCGCCCTAATTACCTTTTTTTTTCCTAATCTTCTTAGCACTTCCTGGTTTTCCTCCCATGGCAGTGGGCGTGTTTCTAGCCTCTCCCAGACCTCCCACAGTCCCCTGGGAGCTAGTCTCAGGCTTCCCAGCATGCATTGTGCAACAGCGTCATCTCGGTGAATGCTGGGAGCACAGCATTCACCGCATCCAGGAAATACATGCTTGTGGGCTTCAAATGCCCACAATGAAGATGGAAACCACCTTCAGTGAATTTTATAAGGTATTCTTTACAACAAAATCGGACACAGGCGGACTTATTACACAGAACATGTGAGTAGATAATCATGAGAAGAAAAGTTTGTGAATGAACTCCAAAAAAAAAAAACGATAGGTAGGTGGACCCCCACTTTAACTAAGACTTAATAAGTCACTACATAGGAACACATTTTACCTACAAAAAATGTGTTTATTACTTGTAAGGCTTCTATAACTAACATCTATGCACATCAAAGACTGCCCCTTTGATTTGTATATGTATAAAACAGTAAGTGTGAAAATACAATGTAACAATAATGAATCACTAAAGAGAAATATTGCCAAAGCTTTTTTGGTCACAAAAGTGCACTTACTTTTGCTCTCCTAAATATATTTTATGTTTTTTAGAATGTACACCATACATCCAAAGCCATCTACTGGTTTAATATTTTGAATGGGTCTTTAGAACATACACCATACATCCTAAGCCATCTACTGCTTAAAAATTTTGAATGGGTTTTTAGAACGTACACCATTCAACCTAAGCCATTTACTGGTTAAATAATTTTTATAAATACTCGGAATTCTTTTTTTTTTTTCTTCATTGAGTTCAGCTTTAAAGGATGACTTGAACATAAAACATATTGAATAAAATAAAAAATGATGCCCCAATTAAAAAGCAAAAACAATGCTGAAACTTTAGTATAGTGAAGAGAATTATGACAGCTCTGAATCACTGGAATGCACTTAAAAGATACATAGGAACACATTTTACCTACAAAAAATGTGTTTATTACTTGGCTTCTTACAAGGCTTCTATAACTGACATCTATGCACATCAAAGACTGCCCCTTTGATTTGCATATGCATAAAACAGTAAGTGTGAAAATACAATGTAACAATAATGGATCATTAAAGACAAATATTGCCACAGTTTCTTAGTCATACTTCTTCGCTGGGTCGCAAAAGGGCACTTACTTTTGCTCTCCTAAATATTTTTTATATTTTTTTTTTAGAATGTACACTATACATCCAAAGCCATCTACTGGTTAAATATTTTGAATGGGTTTTTAGACCATACACCATACATCCTAAGCCAACTACTGGTTGAAAATGTTGAATGGGTTTTTAGCACATACACCATACAACCTAAGCCATCTATGGGTAAATAATTTTTATAAATACTCTGAATTCTTTTTTTTTTCTCTTCATTGAGTTCAGTTTTAAAGGATGACTTGAACATAAAAACATATTGAATAAAAGAAAATATGATGCCCCGATTACAAAGCAAAAACAATCAACAATGCTGAAACTTTATTATAGTGAAGAGAATTATGACAGCTCTGAATCACTGGAATGCACTTAAAAGATACAAATTATACCTTACTTACAAAGGCATCTCATATCGGTCATTTAAAACAGCATTGACTGAATGCATTAAAAGATGTCAACACATTTGCTTATGCCATGCAGAGCTTGGCCACACAAATAGTACTTACAAAAAAGTTTTCTAATACGCCTCTCAGTGATAAACAATGTCTGCTAGTACTCATTACTGGGATAAAGATACAAGAGAAAGATACCGGGTAGTGCTGTGTTCTCAAGAACCTCTGAATTTTATCTGGATTAACATTGACAATGGAGACCTATTAATAAGACTGAATAGGAGCTGAAGGCTGGGGTTAACCTGTTAGTGATCCAAAAATAAATGGTGCACTTGAAGTACCAGCACTGAATAATTTGTCACTTAGTAGGGTAATGATTTATGTGCCTGTTCATTTTAAGAACTAGGCTGTAAATCTGTGTACCAAAGATGGGTTAGTACAATAATACACTTACTTACATAAAGGATAAATGTGAGATAATCAGGATAAAAAAAAAGAAATCCAATCCACCCACGAACACCACTTAAAAAATACACAGACAGTATAAACACAAGTTTACAGACGCAAAAATGTTGAAAGCTGAACTCTGGGCATAAAAATGTTGTATGAAATATATTCCTTAAAAGCAGCAGTACTTCCATTACTTCCACTACAGGCTGCCTGCAGAAAACGACAGCAGGGGGTGGATACAAGACTCGTCACTCAGCACAGGGGGAGAGAGCAGCAATGACCAGTCTTTATTACAGGAAGCTCCTGCACAGAAGTTTCATATTTGATTACTGCACAGATCTGGAAGAATTACACAAACCACACCAAGATTCAAATAAGAATACACATGCCTCTTTTTAGACAATATTTGCTTATCCCGGAGTTCAGCTTCAATAAAACATTAAAAAGTATCCCAAAAGAAACTAGTAGTATGACCTAAACTATTTAACACCTCACCTAAAGGACCTTGCAAAGAGGGAGAGAGCTGGATTAATTAAATTGGTAATACGTGAAGGTATTTGTCATAGTAACCAGTTAAATTCCAGATGACTTATTACCTGCACAGGTTAAAAAAGATGCCCTAATTGGTTTCAAACAGCAATACACACTTTCCTTCATTAAACGGATATCCCAGAACTCCTACTGTTGCATTAACATTATTTATTACAGTTTTTACATAGTGTCAACAATTTATGCAGCTCTTAACATGTTGTGCATCAGTCCCTGCCCATAAAGAGCTTACAAGCAAAGGTCCCTATCTGACATGCATACATACACATTCTAGGGTCCAGTTAATCTACCTGCATTGCTTTGGGGTGGAGGTAACCCACAAATGCACAAGGAAGAACATACACATACAAGAGCAAACACCATACAGATAGTGTCCTGACCAGGATTCAAACCTGGGACCCTAGTAGTGCGTGGCAGAAGTGCTAACCACTAAGCCACTGTGCAGCTCTGATATGTGTGATAGTGCACTATGGTGCCATTCATTCGGAAAGGCACCCCAATGAACCTGAGTTGCAACGCAGCAATGCACATCGCATTGCTAAAACTAGTGCATACACCTTTTTTGGTGTGTTCGCCATCCTGTTCAAAGACACACTTTTAAACCCAGCATAAGGTGCATTACCACACATGTGTTAACATACCACAAATATGTGTCTTAGTGAGGCCTAAAAATCTCCATTGTAGTGTGATTGTCCACAACCAAGGCAAGTCCCAGCTCCAGTTACCACTCGACTACTGACAAGTCAGTAGATTGCTTTGTTCTTCATAACTATGTCTGATTTCCTTAAATAAAATGCACGTGAAATGTGTACCTTTCATGAATGTACCCTTTCATACTGATGTAAAAAAATGTCAGTAGTACGAACTCAAAGCCACCAAATTTGAAGCTGCCTTTGAAGTTTGAATGGTAGTGGTAGAGGGGTGCTGGACACAGATTTTCACAGATTATCATAATGTGGACAAAGTAATTTCTTGAGCTCAGCTGTTTTCAGCTGTTTTCGACAGTTCACAACAAAGATGGGGATCTACCACTTACACTTGGAAGTTTGAATGTCATTGGTGATGTAGAGAGCAGAGGAAATACATTACATAGCACAGGGTCCATTTGTTTTGACTGGATCAGGCAATGATCCTTTGACTATGGGATCCCCCATCCCCATTAGCCAACTACTGCATAGGAAAACAGTTGGTTGGGCAGGTTCAATGCCTGTCTGGATCACTATCATTCCTTCACCTTCCACCTCCTCTGTCCATTAACATAAACATGATATTTGGCTAAGCCCCAATGTTTGTCTTTCTGTGCCTACCATATAATGGTTGTGTATTATTACTATTATACAGGATTTATATAGCGCCGACAGTTTACACAGCACTTTACAACTTGAGGGTAGACAGTACAAATACAATACACTTTAATACAGTAGGAATCAGGGGACCCTGTTCATTAGAGCTTACAGTCTAAGAGGTAAGGTCCAGGGATACAAGAGGTAATAACTATGAGGAATGTGATGATGGTGAAAATAAATGTAGAGTTGTTTGGGAGGGTAAGATAGGCTTCTCTGAAGAGATGAGTTTTCAGGGATCGTCTAAAAGTAGACAAAGTAGGAGATAGTCGGACAGACTGGGGTAGAGCATTGCAGAGGATGAGAGAGGTTTAGAAGAAGTCCTAAAGGTGGGCATGGGATGAGGTGACATGGGATAAGGGAGCTAGAGAGCAGGAGGTCTTGGGAGGAGCGAAGAGGACAATTTGGTTGGTATTTTGAGACCGGGTTAGTTATGTAGCTGGGGGCAGAGTTGTGGATGGCTTTATAGGTTATTGTAAATATTTTGAATTTAATTTGTTGGTTGAGTGGCAGCCAATGGAGGGATTGGTAGAGAGGGGTAGCAGAGGCTGATTGGTTTGTAAGGTGGATGAGCCTAGCAGCAGCGTTCATGATGGACTAAAGGGGGGATAGCCTATTTAGAGGTAAGCCAATGAGGAGGGAGTTGCAGCAGTCAAGACAAGGCAATGAATTTGCCAGGCAGTTCACACCATCAACTGCTTATAGGATGTAATAATTATATTGTCCTTAAGCATATATGTACCAAGTATAAAGTAATCAAAGTAATAGTAAAGCTGAACAGGAGGCATTTGAAGATACAGCAATCATCTGCTGACACCTTGATGAAAACCAGGAAATTCTAGGTACAGGACACACGTAAATTCACGCCTTTCTAGTTTCTACTAACAATGCAGTGTTTGGTGAATCAGTGGACATTCACCAGGATCAAGCACTGTCACATACTGAGTCAATATATGTAGAGGCTTTTTGGAAAGATCTCATGGTAGACAGAGAGCAACACTCAGCATACTGTATAATATCACCAATACTTTTGCTCAATACAGGGTCACTTTAAAATATATAGAAAAAAATGACTTGCAGCACAAAATGTACATAAATATAATTTCATACATGTCATGATCTGTTTCCTTTGGATAAATCAATTTCAGAACAATGGGCCTGAACATGTCTCATCAAATGTGCTGCAGTTAATATGCAACAACCAGTTTGTTTTGCCTGAAGAATTCATAAACAGAATTGTTACAAAAATTCCTGACCTCAAAGTTATGTCCACATGTGCACGAAATATAACAGAGAAAAAAGCTTTTATCTGTCCCTGCTTGTATGCAGATATTGTTCTGGCAATCAGTTTGCTTTACTGGAAAAACATCAGTTTAATGAAAGGCAGGGTAAATAAGTCAATTACTGTCATATGTTTGTTCTACGTTTTCACTATAATAGGTAATCATCTGTATCAAAGTCAAAGAATTCTGGATGATAAAAAATTTTTTTTCTGTAGGGAGTATATGAGTTCTACAACAAGCGTGTATACTTGTTCCACTTCGTGTAAATTCTATTAGGTTTTTGTCTCCTGCTCCCACATTCTTCCTCCTAAACACTCACTTTTACAGCTTCAAACAAAGTTCACCTTCCGTGCAAAATGATGTTACAGTCAGCACGGGGAATGCATACATCTGCTAAGCAGAATCATCTTGATTTTATTTAATTTCCTACATTTAATAGATGTAGGATATACTGGTCAGGATTAATATGTATTACACTATATATATATATATATATATATATATATATATATATACATATACACAGAGAGAGAGAGGGAGAGAGAGAGAGAGAGAGAGAGAGAGAGAGAGAGACACAGAGAGAGAGAGACAGAGAGAGAGAGACAGAGAGACAGAGAGAGAGAGAGAGAGAGAGAGAGAGAGAGAGAGAGAGAGAGAGAGAGAGAGAGAGAATGTGAAGGTATGTAGAGACTGTTCACTTACCAAACTATATATGTGCTTCACAAAGTGAATGTAAGTTGAATGGTAGATCTCATTTAGGGCACACTTATATCTGATCGGTACATTAACGCATGTTCATGTGCATTGTGTTATAGCTGTTAAATGCACCAAAACACAGAAAAATGTTGTATGCACCATTTTCAGCAAGGCACCACGTGGTAATGCATAAATCACGTATTACGGTGTGCTTCAAGTGCATTGGGGTGCCATTCAGAATGAAGAGAACCACAGTGCACCATTGCACATAATGTGTTGCCCTGAATTACAACAAAGCAACACCCATACATTATTTATAAAACTATAAAAATGTCTCACAATGTTCAAAAACATTCAATCCCTGCAAAATGATGACCACAGAGTAAAAAAGTTCCATTTATATTTTTGAATTTGCAGTGAAGGTATGTTTACTGCAAATAAGCATTTCGGCAGCACTTTTTGGGTAGAGGAAAACAATTGATAAACACAGGTTAACTCACATAAATCTACGTGTCGTATATTTATGTGTGGTACAGTTCATTCTGAACACAGACTGATAGTATATATATAAAAATACAGGGACATTATTCTTCAACACACTGCAACACAGTGCATGAACCCAACAATTCAGTTTGAACTGTCCCTGTGCATTACACCACGTACATAGCACAGAAAGGAAATTACTTTAATGTATTGTTTTCAATAAGCATTTCTACGGACAGTTTTATAAAGCTATTGTGATGAACACAGTAAGTATATCTCTTGAGCACGTGAACATTGTCTCAAGTGTGCTCAGTTGTAAGGCATTCATGAAAAGTCCCTATATATTGCTGCGTGGTGCTACTATGCATTACACATACACAAGCTTCTCAAAGACGATGCAAGCTCCACTTGTTTTTCAACCCCCAACCCACCACTGTTCATTAGGAAACACTAATGCCACATATACACTTTTTCACCCTGAAAATCGGTTGCAAATAGCGTGTGTGTGTGATATATACGCCAATACTTCAATTTTAGCTGACTCGGAGGGGACAGGGAGAGGGGCGGGACAAGTGCCGTCAGATTACATACAGTGAGAATCTCCTGTTTACTTGGCGGCCTCTGTAATAGGAAGTATCGTCTCCTGGTCCGCCATTGGACCACTGTTCTGTCTGTTCTGTCTATCATAGGAGATTCTCACTGTATGTAATCTGTTGCCGCTCGTCCCGCCCCCTCCCTGCCCCCTCTAGGCTGCAGATGGGCATTGATCAGGCAGAATTGATGGCCTTATTATGACCCTTATTTTGCTTCAAAGTTCCTTATTTAAAGTTTTAAGTTTTTTTCCTGAAACTTCCCTCTTAAAATGAATGTGCATGTTATATGCCTGTGCGTGTTATGTGCCGATAAATACGGTAAATTATATTGTGGATTTGTTTATTTTTGTTTTTTGGGGGGTTTTTTTGGTCACAGAGTTTTGTAGCACTGTATGTAACATTTTACCAGTAGCGCTGATTGTAATATATACACTATAAACTTCCTTTACTGACTTTTACCTATAAGTAAGCCTATAATAAGGCTTACCTATAGGTAGTGTAAATATCTCCTAAACATGCACTGTTTAGGAGATATTTACTCTACATGTGCCAGTGACATCATCAGCGGGGGTGACATCATCACATCTCCGGCCAGCCACAGAGCCAGAGCCCGCGAACCCTGAAGTCAATTGGGTGCAGATGGAAGCAGCTGCAGCGCTGACATTCTGGTGCTGGAACAGCTTTGTTTCAGGGTAAGTTTCACATTATGACTTTACCTTGCATGGAAAAAAAAAAAAGCCCAGCAGTATACAACCGCTTTAAAGTGTTACTAAACCCATAACAGAAAAATCAGTCTGCTTATGCAGTAAAGCATGCTTGTTATATTCACTGTGGAACCTAAGAGGTTAGTCCTCTGCATTGTGTAAAAAGGCTGCTTCCTCTTCTTCCACTGTCCCCAATCCATTTGCTGATAGTACAGAGCCTTTGGAGTCACTCTGCACATGCTCAGTTTGGTGTGTATTGCTAGAGCGTTGTTTTTTTTTTCCCCTGGGAAGGTGCATGTGATCAGCACAGGGCCAATCAGCCCTGTCCAGACAAAGGGTCAGGAGTCCTGCAGCCTCATAGGACAGTCAGAGTAAAATGAAAACACCTTCTACAAGCTTTAACCAGACACTCATAGAAGTCACAAGGCTGCTATATACTGCTGATCAGAAAATACATTTAGCCGTATATGTTTACTAAAATAATTGCATTTCCATGTTCCGTGCACTGTGGGAGACCAGATAGCGTGTCCTGGATTTAATAACACTTTAAAATAGCAAAGACAGAAGCCAAAAATACTAAAAAGGTGGATTCTCATTTGTTGTCATATATAACAGCATTTTGCCCTATTGAATATGCCTAACATGCAGATTGATGCCTTCTGCTTGTACAGACTAAATGGTTTTAGACTTAGTTACTGACTTTTCATTGTTCTCTGTTTTATATATTTTCAACTGTCTAACCTTGATCGTTCACCCGCTTCTTTGACATTCTGTCTGCAGAACTTGTGAAGTTCTTATCAAAATGCCATGCTCCACACTACTGTACTGCAGAAGAATCTTTGTAAAGAAAAACTATTCACAGTATAGAAAAAAAAAACAAGAAAGCACAGATAAAAGAGCAGTGGTGCGTGCTCTGAGTATATTATAGAAAAAAGACTGACTAAAAAATAATATAGTTTTTTTTATTTGAGAAAAGGAGACAAACCATGGTTGATACGTACCAAGAGAAAATACGCACATGCAAATCTTTCCATTCTCATCACCTGGGTGGTCAAAATGAACAAATCTCTAAACTCACAGCTTGAATTTAGCAGCCAGCCGATATAAATTCAAGAACCCAGCCGCTGATCAACAGGCAAGGCACACTTCCTTCCAGCCTAGATTTTGGGTACAGTATATCCCAAAATTTCGATATATATCAAGTTTTGTCCGAGATTTGGAACTGGATTGGAGGCTATTACTGCATGTGTGGCCAGTTACTCATACCTCCATAAAATATAACTGCAGTCCAGGAACAGGAATTTTTTTTTTGTATGGTCAAATAAAAACAACTACTATATACCTCTCCCAAAAAAGATAAACTGAATAACAGAAGAAGTATTCATACTGTTGCCCAAATAAGAGCTAATCTTAACAATAATAAAAATCCAAGCCAGAGCAGCATTTGTTCCAAACACTGAAAATCTTGGACTATGGGTTAAGCAGTGATTTATTTAGCTCCTGGTTTTCAGTAGTACCTGCATCCTTGTAAAATCTGAGTAGGGAAATTAATTGGCTACCTTTAAAACTTGAGACTGCTTTCACGTAAACCACTATTAGCTTACCTTAAAAAAAAATCAGACCGCAGCTGCATACTAAGAATTGGATTGCCAAGGTAAAGTCGCCCCAACCACTCTGACTCTGGATGCTCTCCTGCATCCAGTGTCTAGTTTAACCTAGTCTTAGCTTCATTTAGCAGCGCTTTATGTCTACCCACCAGAGACACTGGGGTTGATTTACTAAAAGCGAATAGGCTGTTTATTTTGCAAGTGACTTTTCCCTTAGTTAGCAAATGTGATGAAAATTCACACAATACCCAATCAAGTGCAAAGAGATTAAAAACAAAACTAATATTTCTTGCACATGAAGTCAGCACAACTTCATCTCATTTACTAATCTAAGGGTAAATTCCTTTGGAAAATGAAAACTCCATTGCAAAATGAGGAACATATTTGCATTTAGACAATCAATTCTATTGTTTGCAATGTTTTTTCTTTTTTCTCCAGGTCCTTTACACAACCCAGAACAAACCGATAGGTTAAATGGCATCTTTTTTTTTATAATGACTTTTTCTTCATTAACCTCCCTGGCGGTATGATTCTTTCGGATTTTAGGTGCTGAAAGCGGTACAATTATTTTGCATGGAAATTTGGCGTTTTATATTGTAGGTCTGTAATTCTTAACAATAACACACTTAAATCTGTCCAAACAAGAGTCTAGTAGATATCCCGTGTATGATAAAGTTTGAAACACAAAAACATAAATGATAATATAATAAATAAAAATAAATAATAAAATAAAAAATAAAAAAAAATAATAATAAAATAAATTTCCCCACAATTTACTATCGCTCAATTCTGCAAGTGTTCTAATTTACTATCGCTGTTTTCTAGCTGGTCTAAAGCCACTTTTGACGTAAAGGGACACTTTTTGGTTGCTATGGACAATCTCCAGTTTCCAGGCAGAAAGAACAGTATATATAATATAAAACTGCATGCAGGGCATGGGCCAAAGCACTGGGGACAAAAGGGATGTGAAATCATTTCATACAGTACTGTAATCTGTAAGATTACAGTACTGTATGTGTTATGATTTTTAAAATTTTTTGAATTTGCCGCCAGGCTCCGCCCCCGTGCGTCGCGACGCTCGCAGGGAACAGAGCCTGGCAACGAGAGGCTTCGGAGGAGGACGGAGCCTGCAGACACAGCGGGGGGGGCATCGCAGGATCCCGGGGACAAGGTAAGTAAAGCCACACCAAGATCCTGCGATGCAATCCCGGGTGTGGCTCGGGGTTACCGCTAATGGGACTGAAATTTTAACCCCGAGCCACACTCGGGAAAACCGCCAGGAAGGTTAAGACAAATTTCAACATACAACATAGAAAAACACATTGCACGATATAGCTATATAAATCTTTTCATTAACATACATTACAATAACCCCACCCACCCCAAGAAAACACACCGGATCCTTGATCATGTCCTCTTCAAAAGAGAGAAAGGAAAAAAAAAGAGGAAAAAGCCCACCCACTTACCTACCCATAACCAAAACTCAATTTGTGCAAAACATTATTCAAAGTATAATTAAGAAAGGAGCTTTACAGTGCCCAATTACATGTGTCAAACAACCTACAATACAATAATAATAATAATAATAATAAGTAATATACACTCTTTTTTTTATTTATATATATTTTTATTACTGGTTAAATGGCATCTGACAAAATTGGCCAGATACATTTGGTATGGGCATTAGATTTCAGGATCCTTTGGGGGGAGGCAGAGACAAATCAGGGAAATAAAAATATCCATCAGCAGCTCATACAGCTAAGAGTTTTTGCTACTCAGAACGTCTTAAAAACATTTCAAAACAAAAATTATACAGCAGCCAGGAATAAAAGCAAGTGTAATATGTTTGAGAATTTTCTTTTTCAACATGCCAAACACTATCAAAACACATTTGGCTTTAGGAGTCATGCCATCTCTAGAACTGTAGCAAGTATCAAAGGCATGAGAATAGCTGACATGCCAATGTCTATGTCACTGAGGCCTTGAAATACTTCCATATGATGTTACAGATATGCTGACAAGCCACCTGTCGAACTAGAGTAAAATTTTCTGATGTGTCCTTGTCGGCCCATCTTTACTACAAGCCTAGTACATTCCTATAAACTGAAAACTCAAACAAGGTGCAACAGAAAAAGCAGGCACCTTGCAAAAAGCTTGTTTGATAAGGTCATTGTCTGTTACTGTGAACGGTACATTTTACTTGTAGAGCTATAGATTTGGCAGAACACGTTGAAATGTCGCTCTGGCAGAATTCAGATCCAGTTTCAGCAAACAGCAACAGAATGGACATACTGTATAGTACAGCTTGGCAGACTTTTTTTCCTAACTGATGGAGTGAAATATCGTTTACTATTTCAATGTTGGCAGAAGATGCTAATCTATAACTTCAAAATTTGAGCTCCAGGTTGTTATCCTCCTTGTAAACTGTTAATTGAATGCCATGAACAAGCTGGTTGAACTAACTGTTTACATATAGAAGTAGTCAAGAATTTTGGATTTCTTTTTAGCTATGAGAGGAAAAATTCTCCCTTGATGGCTCGTCAACAGTTTTTGGCTGCTAAATATGAACACTTGAAGTCTATAGAATATGCTATATGGTAAAAGAGAATTGTAAATAATCTTGTGCAATTTATCCACTCTGGGTGTAGTGTGACAATAAAGTGAGTATTTGCCTAGTCAGGGCTAAGCAACAGGTCCACTTTATTCTTCCTCTCTCTACCACAACATACTCACCTTTTAGTACTCCCATTCTGATCCATTTGGCTTCCAGGAGCAGGAATAGCCACCTAGTGTAAGCTATGAGTCACTCAAATACTAACTCACGCAGGGCTTTGAACTCTGCCAATGTGACAACACTAGTGCATGGTAAATGGCTCAACTTTGCCACATACCCCTCCTCCCTACATATTTCTATACAGTTTTATTGTTTCTTAGTTCCCTAATTATATTAAATCTTAAATTACCAAACACATTTAATTTGAAAATTTTTACAATACTCTGGGGTTGATTTACTAAAACTGGAGACTGCAAAATCTGGTGCAGCTCTGCATAGAAACCAATCAGCTTCCAGTTTTTTTTGTCAAACCTTAATTGAACAAGCTGAAGTTAGAAGTTGATTGGCTACCACAGCTGCACCAGATTTTGCACTCTCCAGTTTTAGTAAATCAATGCCTCTGGGGTTGATTTACTAAAGGCAAATCCTCTTTGCACTACAAGTGCACTGCAAGTGCACTTGGAAGTGCAGTCGCTGTAGATCTGAGAGGAAGATCTGAAATGAGGGGGGGCTCTGCTGATTTTATCATCCAATCAGGTACAAGCAAAAATGCTGTTTTTTATTTTCCTTGCATGTCCCCATCAGATCTACAGCGACTGCACTTCCAATTGCATTTTTAGTGCACTTGTAGTGCAAAGTGGATTTGCCTTTAGTAAATAACCCTCTCTGTCTCTTATAAGGCCCCTTTCAGACGAAGCGGATCCGTCCAATCAGATCCGCCTTCTCAGCGGGAGATCTCTCGGCTGATCCCCGCTGAGCAGGCGGATGACAGGTCCATGTCCGCTCCTCTATGCAGAGCAGACACGGACACAGCCCGCTCTTTTCTATGGGGCGGACAGATGGAAACAGAAATGCATCTCTGTTTCCATACGGTTGTAATCTGATTGATGATATTGACATACGTCTGTTTTTAGCGCATCGGATGCCCAGCAGGTGTCAGTGGACACATGTCCGCCGACATCTGCCACCCCATAGAGAACAATGGGTGGTCTGATCGGACCACTCGTGTGAAAGGGGCCTAAGAAAGCCCAGTCCTCCCTGAATGATTGCATATGCCATGTGTAAACTTATTAAACAAGTCAATCCTGTTTTTGTTCGGAGAAAGGCTAAACGCTGTTCACTCTGCTTTAACCTACTATGCTGACTCTGCAGTCTGATCTCCCTGCTATTAACGTCCACTTCACCACATGGCTGTTATCTAAGTCAGAAGAAGGCGAGTGGTTTTGCTTAGCATTCACTACATGTTGGCTACATATGGTAAATATGAACTATCCACATTCAATATTTTGTATGCACCTGTTTAAACAGAAATATAACTATTTTTATTTTTTAGACAATGTGCATACTTTGGAGCCAAATGGAGAAAAAGTAGCCCATGCAGTAGGGCAATTTTTTTCTTGTGCCCAGAGTTGGGCTTTAAGCCTATAACAACATCCTGAACTCTTTTGGAAGGTACAGCCTACTGCTTACTGTATCAAATAACCCTGTAAAAAAAAATCAGCAGAGATCACTTGATTTTTGCAATTTGTTGATGTTAAATATGCTCCTGTTACTGCAGACCAGCAGTAGATAGTATGGCAGGGCTGTATTAAACTTCATGCTGCTCTAGCCACATGTAATTATTCTGGTAAAATAATTCTAGAATGTGGAATATCAGAGGCAACATAATGTATGTTTTACATTCACAGTAACGTATAAACTGTACGAGAGAAAGGAGAAATGGTCTCATGTCTCCTGGACTATAGAAAGTCTTCTGACTCCTCGCTACATTCCCTGTTCACACTTGCCCTATAATTCATTTATTTTAGCCAAAGATAGGGATGGGCCAAATACCCCCTTGTTCGGTTCGCATACAGAACATTCAAACAGGCAAAAAATTTGTTTGAACACACGAATAACGTTAAAGTCTATGGGACACAAACAGGAAGAATCAAAAGTGCTAATTTTAAAGGTAAATATGCAAATTATTGTCATAAAAGTGTTTGGGGACCTGGGTCCTACCCCAGAGGACATGTATCAATGCAAAAAAAGTTTTAAAAATGGCCATTTTTTCGGGAGCAATGATTTTAATAATGCTTAAAGTGAAACAATAAAAGTGAAATATTCTTTTAAATTTCATACCTGGGGAGTGTCTATAGTATGGCTGTAAAGTAGCGCATGTTTCCTGTGTTTATAACAGTCCGAGAGCAAAATGACATTTCTAAAGGAAAAAAAAAGTCATTTAAAAGTGCTAGAGCTAGTGCCGGCTATTAATGAATTGTCGGTCCCAATAATACACATAAAAGTCATTGAAAGTCATTGAAAAAAATAAAATGCTTGGGGGTCCCCGAAAAAATTCCATTACCAGGCCCTTCAGGTCTGGTATGGATATTAAGTGGAACTTCGTGCCAAAATTTGAAAAAAAATGGCGTTGGTTTCCCCCCAAAAATCCATACCAGACCCGAAGAGTCTGGTATGGCTTTTAAGGAGAACTCCGCGCCAAAATTTTAAAAAAAATGGCGTGGGGTTCCCCCAAAAATCCACACCAGAACCTTATCCGAGCACGCAACCTGGCAGGCCGCAGGAAAAGAGGGGGGGGACGTGAGAGCGCCCCCCTGAACCGTACTAGGCCACATGCCCTCAACATGGGGAGGATGTCCCCATGTTAATGGGGACAAGGGCCTCATCCCCACAACCCTTGCCCGGTGGTTGTGGTGGTCTTATCGGGCGGGAGGCTGGAAGCCCCCTTTAACAAATGGGACACCCAGATCCCGCCCCCCCATGTGAATTGGTAAGGGGTACCTTACCCCTACCATTTCACCATTGTACCCCTACCATTTCACAAAAAGAAAGTGTCAACATGTTAAAAAACGACAGGAGACAGCTTGGGACAAGTCCTTTATTAAAAATAAAAAAATAAAAAATACAAAAGAGATTCCAGTGATCTAATCAAAGCCATGCTCCTACTCCAGCGATGTAATCCAATTCTCGATCTCCAGCGATAGATGATCTCCAATGACTCCAGCGAGGAACACGCATAGGATTCTGCCTCCACCGGAGGCACCCAGTCAATGACAAGGCACCAGCTTGACAGCTCTTATGTAGCTGAGAGCGAGGCCACCTGTTACGTGACCCCGTCCCCCTCTGACAAGGGAAAACGTTGGGGTTTCCCAGTGACATGTACAGGTGACCCCGCCCCCTCTGATGCAACAGGAATCCTGCGTTGCATCAGAGGGGGGCAGTGTCACCCATACATGTCACAGGGAAACCCCAGCGTTTCCCCTTGTCAGAGGGGGAAGGGGTCACGTGATGGGTGGCCCTGCCCTCAGCTACATAAGAACTGTCAAGCTGGCGCCGCATCATTGGCTGGAGGCAGAATCCTGTGAGTGTTCCTCGCTGGAGTCGCTGGAGATCATCCATCACTGGAGATCGAGAATTGGATTACATCGCTGGAGTAGGAGCATGAATTCATTGGATTACATCGCTGGAATCTCTTTTTTATTTTTTATGTTTAATAAAGGACTTGTCCCAAGCCGTCTCCTGTGGTTTTTTTAACATTTTGACACTTTTTTTTTGTGAAATGGTAGGGGTACAATGTACCCCTTACCAATTCACATGGGGGGGGCTGGGATCTGGGTGTGTCCTTTGTTAAAGCGGGCTTCCAGATTCTGATAAGCCCCCCGCCCGCAGACCCCCACAACTACCCGGCAAGGGTTGTGGGGATGAGGCCCTTGTCCCCATCAACATGGGGACATCCTCCCCATGTTGAGGGCATGTGGCCTGGTACGGTTCAGGAGGGGGGGCGCTCTCTCATCCCCCCCACTTTTCCTGCGGCCTGCCAGGTTGCGTGTTCGGATAAGGGTCTGGTGTGGATTTTTGGGGGAACCCCACTCTATTTTTTTTTAAATTTTGGCTTGATGTTCCCCTTAATAACCACACCAGACCTGAAGGGCCTGGTAATGGAGTTTTGGGGGACCCCCACGCATTTTTTTTTTCAATGACTTTCAATGGCTTTTATGTGTATTGTCGGGACCGGCAATTCATTAATAGCCGGCACTAGCGCTAGCACTTTTAAATGACTTTTTTTTCCTTTAGAAATGTCATTTTTGCTCTCGGACTGTTATAAACACTGGAAACATGCACTACTTTACAGGCATACTATAGACACCCCCAGGTACAAAATTTAAAGGAATATTTCACTTTTATTGTTTCACTTTAAGTATTATTAAAATCACTGCTCCCGAAAAAAAATGGCTGTTTTTAAAACTTTTTTTTGCATTGATACATGTCCCCTGGGGCAGGACCCGGGTCCCCAAACACTTTTTATGACAATATCTTGCATATTACCCTTTAAAATTAGCACTTTAGATTTCTCCCATAGACTTTTAAAGGGTGTTCCGCGGCTTTTCGAATTTGCAACAAACACCCCAAATTGTTCGCTGTTCGGCGAACGGGCGAACAGCCAATGTTCGAGTCAAACTCATGTTCAACTCGAACAGATAGCCCATCCCTAGCCAAAAATATCCAGAGGTGACCAGTAGAGGCAAATAAAACATTAAAAAAATTATAATATTCTTAACTGTTGAGCATTACTGATGCACTTACTAATCCCTGCCCTATACACAGTCCTAAAGTTGTCCATACACTGTATGACTTCTCTTGATCAGTTCCGTGGGCTGAATGACAGAAACCTATCAATTCCCTCATCCTCGTTAAACAGCATGGATGGATTGCTGGTCTTAACAAATGGACCAGGAATTTCCCTTGGTTCCAAGTTGTCTCTCTCTCTTTGAAAGTGATTGTAAACCTTCATTTTTTTAAAATAATATATATGTCATATTTACCTCCTGGCTCCACCTTTTCAGTGAGTGTTCCTATTGGAGGCACTCATACGAGCTTGATCCCGAACAACGCTGCCTGCGTTTATAGACACAGACAGTGCGGCTCAGCCCCACTCCCCCTCCCTTGTCATAGGATTTGATTGACAGCAGCAGGAGCCAATGGCTCTCACTGCTGCTTCTTTGTCCTGTGAGGAGGGAGAGAGTGGAGTGTACTGTTGTCTTAGACACAGGGTTGGATCGAAATTGAGCTCAAGTATGTATAAGGTGGGGCTGGGGGGGATCCTGTGCACAGAAGATTTTTTTTTTTACCTTAATGCAGAGAATGAACTAAGGTAAAAAAAATGCCCTTCCGTCTTTAGAAGTACTTTAAAAAAAATATGTTTATCTTAGGGCACAATCAAAGCCACAAGGTAACAGAAAATGATGCTTCAGTTTTTCCACTATTGTATATATCTCTACATTGCTCTTACCTTATGGGCCTAAGGCTCCTCTTCCTGCTGTCTGAAATGTGGACATCTAGACGTGATTTGTTCCATGTCATCTTGGGTGTGTCCCAACATTAAACACTTTTGGAACTCAGTAGTGCATTATGCCATCACACATTTAGTAAACTACTTACCACTGACCCCTAAATGAGCACTTTTTGGTTTAACTAATTCCCAGGTATCAAAATCTCAAGGGGATTGTAATATCCCTTGTAGCACAGAAAATCATCATATATAAATGGATCTATTCAGAACCCACCACTATTTTTTTGTTTATAGGCAAATTATTATATGTTTTCCACATGGAATAGGTGGAGGCCTTTTTACACAAGAAGTTACAGGTCCAAACATTTTTCAATGTCTAGGAATTTCATTCAAACTTTACCTATAGCTAGTAGCTACTCAACCATCTATAGTACAATGTTTCCAATCTACCCAATGGTATCAAACCAGACTGTTATCCAATGACCCTTCAGTTGAAGTTCCTCCCTCCTCCTGAATTAAACCATACTTTTAAACCCAATACTGTCATGCCATTTTCAAAGTGTATTAACAAATTGTATATTGTCACTTATATAGTGCCTCACTGGCCAAATGTTGTGACCACTCTTTTTGCTACCTGCATTCTCAAATTAAATGTAAAATTAAAAAAAAAAAAAACTGTGGTGGACAAGTCTCTTCTGCTAGCCATTCTAGGCTGATTGGATGTTGCCTCTGTTCGGCTTACAATTTTCTGTCTAGTTCCTTTGATCTTCAAAGATGTCAGGCATGAAGGAACCCACAGTTTGAATTTCGGAAGCTTCATCAGCCCAGGATAACTGAGTACTACAGTTTGATAACAATAGCATATTTGATATTCATTGGAATACAACTAAAAATCCATTTTATTGTTGTATGCAATCTTGGTTCTTTCAATCAAAGGAACATGTTTTCCTGAGGATTATGAAACAGTACAAAACACAAAAGAAGCTGCACAAAGATTCACCAATTACCTGTACCTTGTTATTCTTCAGAAAATATAGGTGATTAGCAGATGCCGTTTCCATCTAGCACCACCAGAATAATTTAAATGCTTTTATTTTAAACTGATTTAATACCATTTTATATAAGATATTAATAAAAGACATTTGGAATGGATGCAGTTCTTTGAATTATGGCCTGGGCATAATAAAATGGTGCTTTCAGAAAACACAGAAATGGACTGGCACTAGTTATATTTCCATAGAATTACGATGAATCATCTATCTACTGGTGACACTAAAATTTGAACATTATTAGCTGGTAATCGCCACTTCCCTGTTGTTATCAGGTACAAATGGAGAAACTGTTGAATAGATTGCTACTTTGTGCAAGCACTGCTCTGAACAGCACAATGCACTCACATTGTCTCTAGTTATTCAAAGCTCGCTTTAAAGGACAGGGTCAGATAATTTCACTGCAGAGCAGCTCTTGCCTAAACTACAGCACTGTCAAGTATCTAATCAAACTGAAAATGGTTGTTTGGCATTGTATGTTTACACAGGGTACAATTTTCAAGACATATGCTTTCTAGTTGATAACAGCTTGCTTGATTTCTTAATGTCTTGAGCAGATATCCTACTTTTTTTCCCACAAAAAGACGAAAAATGTGAGGCATTTTTTTTTTGTTTAAATGCAGGATGTCTAAATATATTTATATATACTGTATATATCACCTGTATAGCATGTGACATTTTAATTTAGACTCCAGCGGCAGCTTCAATGAAGAGGAGAGATCACCAACAATGGCTGCAAATACCTGGGCATTGACATCACCCATAGGCCTAGTATGGGGCATCCATTGGCTGCCCGTCTTCTACACTGAAGCATACACATCTTTTCTTTCACAGGGTAGATAGAATAGAATTAGAATGTGGTAGGTTTAACCTTAGTTAGATTTTGACTGAAATTCCACTTTAAGTTTTCAGCCTCTAGAAACTGGCTTGCTGTTCTATTGTGTTCTGACAGGGGGATGGAACTCGCCAGAGCACTCCGGTCAGCGTTCTCAGCCATTGACTGAAAGCACTGATCAGAAACCAGTTGGCAGACCTTTTTCAGTCACATCCCTTCAAAAGAAGTCGGCCATTCAAAACAGACACAAAATATCTGCTATCTCTTGTCATACAAAGCAGTTCTAAGTCATGTTCAGGTATGGATGGGAACTTGCTAACCAGAAAAAGCAGAGTTCAGCGTTAAGAGGTGGTCTGTGGCAGTCAAATTCAGCCCCTGAAAGGAACACATTCTTCTAATATATATTGGAGATTAGTGATAGAACTAAGAACTTACTTTACTACTAATATGACTACTCATCACCATGTATATTGTTTCTTGGATTTGCCATTTAAATAGGAAAAGTAAGTTCTTCCTAACCATAAAACTTGAGTATTCGTGTGCTTGTTACAAGCATCTGTAATGTCATTTGCAAGACCAGATTATTTCTAGTGGGAACAGTAATAGATTGGACTGTACCACAGTGGATAAAAAAGGATCAGAAGAGATTCATATTGGGATATTAAGAGCTTGTTTGGACCTCCATATACGTATAGGAGTTCAACACTGTACGGTAAGAAGACTACAGAAGAGCAGTGAGTGCCTCTATTGTGGTATGTGATTGGTGTCAGAGTATGTGAAAAGAAGCAGAGGTGCTAGCAACGAAGACACACACTCAGGGCTCATGGACACATTGGGACATACACTGCAAGAATTCAACATGTTTCCATCTCCAGGAGTCACAGATGTTGGAGTACTCCTGGGGCCAGCAGACTCTGGAAGTGACAGGTGTTGAAGTACACCTGCAGCCAGCAGGCTGTACAAATCAATGACAGGTTTTTAGACATCTCAACTGTACCTCTGAAACCACACAACTGAGTGGGACCAATGAGTGGCCCTGGACTAATTAACAAAGTAATGATTAATTCTTAATCCTATCCTGTTTATTTTTATTTTCAAAGTAGGCAAGGAAAAAAAAGTTTTAAAAAATAGTACAGGTGTCCTTTTTATGCAGTATATCCATCTGATAAAAATATAGCCAGTACAGAAATAGAGGGTAATCTGCATTTTTTTTTTACTTAGTTTCATTTAATTTACACTTCAAATAAAAAAAAAAATCTAAGAAAAATTGCCCATGCTGAACAGAAGACTTAATTACTTGCTACATTTTTTTTCTTTAA
Source organism: Lithobates clamitans (assembly GCA_037952925.1). Lineage (NCBI taxonomy): Eukaryota > Metazoa > Chordata > Amphibia > Anura > Ranidae > Lithobates > Lithobates clamitans. The sequence continues at coordinate 17,161,942 of JBBGZY010000655.1, forward strand.
ACAAAAGACTGCAAAAGACAAAAACTTTTCTTTTTGCCATGATAGGATTTCCCTAACAAACCTAATTAAAATTATGCAGTTCTTTGTAAAAATATTATTAAGGGCTGTTCCTGTCTTGAAAAACAGGAATGCAAATCTTTTGATGTAATTCTCTGAAATATCAATTAGTGAAGACAAAAGAACAAAGAGTAGGGATATTGCACAATAAAGTAGACACAAGAGCAGCAACTCTTGTCACAATTTAAAGTCAATCTCTCACCCCTCCCCCAATAAAAAAAAATGTGCATTGAGCACTATATTAATTAGATGAAACACCATGTCAAACAGACAGTACACATTTTGCTTGCACATGATTGGATGATGGAAGTCAGCAGAGCTTCCCCCCATTTACTAAGCTCTGGAGAAAATCCCCTTGTAGAGTGCAGCTGCACTTGCATAGTGCACAGTCTATTTGTGTTCTACAAAATCTGGATTATGTTGTACCGTAATGGTTTCCCTCTGGGTGCAGCCATATTGAATTACTCCCGGTAGCATCTATGCAGCTGAAATCTAGTAAAGAAATGTAAAGTTAACTGCTACTCAGACTATACACACTAAAGTATTTACACATTCTGAGCAAACAGTATAAGGCACTTTAAAACAAGTCCTCCATTCACCTCTAAAGCTAAAAGCATTGTGGAAAAATTAACCTTTAGGGCACTGATGTGAACTGTCATTGGAGTGGTGCTGATGCAGTGTAAAAACACATTGCCTTGTTTACTTTTTCTTTTTTTTCAACTTTATTAAATATCACAAAATTGAATTTTATTTACTGCAGTAGGTTGTGAGCATGACTATCTCATAGGACTCAAGGCAAATAGCCTTGTCTGTGCTTTGGGACAGTGTTAGAACAGACTGCCCCGGGCAGCCCAAAGCATATGGTGTAAATGTTCCATTCTTTACTGCAGAGGCACATCATCTGACATAATTTCGGTGGAGAGTAAATTCTTGGCAGCCTGCTAGTCCTCTAATGTAAGAACTGGCAGGTGTTTCTAAGCTATTAGAAACCAACTGATACCTTGCTAAAAGTGATACTAAAGTCTACTTTCTTTCTTTAAAAATAACAAACATCTTATACTTACTTGCTCTGTGAATTGGTTTTGCACACAGCAGCTCGTCCTCTTCTCGGGTCCCTCTTCGGTGCTCCTGGCCCCTCCCACTTGTCAAGTGGCCCCACAGCAAGTAGCTTGCTATGGGTGCACCCAAGTCGAGCCACAGCCTCGTGTGTCCATTCAGACACAGAGCTGTGGTTTTTCTCTCTCGCCCCTCTCTCTCCTGACTAACTTTGATTTACAGTAGCGGGAGCCAATGTCGCCACTGCTGTGTCTCAGGCAATCAGGAGGGAGAGACACGGCTGAGGCACTCGTGCACATCGCTGTAGAGAAAAGGAGCTCAGGTAAGTATTAGGGGGGCTGAGCGGGGCTGCTGCATGCATTAAGTTAAAAAAAACCTTCTGCCTTTACTTTAACTTTAAGTCCCCATTCACACTAGTGTGATTTTACATGCATTGGCCAATGTGCAACAATGTATTACAAAAAGATTGGGCCTGTTCACACATGTGTGTTTACCTTCCATGCATCTTGAAAAAGTGCAGGGACTTTTTTGGCCCAACAATGTGCATTTTGGGCCGCACAGACTTCAATTGAAGAGCATGAAAAACACACAAAAACCTTTTTTTTTTTTTTTTATTCGGTTGGAGTAGAGAAAGCTCTTACTGCTATCTGTGTCCCTACTAGGGAAATTTTCCTCACTTCTTGTCAAGGCAAGAATCCAACCTATCCAATGAGAGCAAATGCCAAACTACGGTTTTAATAAAAGGAGGATGGGTTTGAACCTACAGTGTTTCCATTTATGTGAGGGAAGTGATGGATAATCTTCCCACTAGGGTTACTACTAACAGAGATAAGGAAACCTGACAGAATTATTCACTCTTCTGCACTGTCTGGAATTAGGCTTTAAGGGCCTATAAACACCTGATAAGTTCAGCTGAGAAAAAGCCCAAAAGTTATTACATTTTTCAATGGCCGGTGCTCTTCTTATAGATAGTTCCAAATGAAAAAGAAACCTCCTATTTTACTTGGTGGTCATTTACTTTACCAACATAGAGGGGCCCTTATTTCCAATAATCTATGCCATGACATCTGTGCTCCTTAACGTCTGAGAGAAGTGAAATTGCCCTATGGAATAACATTCTTTTATGGTTGCTCTGCAGTATAAGAATAATACTCCAAGGTCACCAAAATCATGAGATGTTGAGGGAAGCCATGCTTCTGAGATAATATAAAAAGGGGCTTTTTCAAAATCATACCACTGCTTTTCAAAAAGAGAAAAATCTTCAGGTGCATTTATACGGTATAGTAATGTGGTTTAAAAATAGGTTCTTCACTGATCTTTCCTGAGGACTCTGGAGCAAGCAAAGCTCCAATGATTTTACTAAATAGAAAAAAGTAGCAGGAGGAGAAGATAACTGATAATATGACTTTGACATGTATGCGCCTCTGCTTTACTAATATCACAGAGTGTCCGCTTCACAGTTTTGCAGAGAACAATTGAAAAGACGCAACAGGCTTCACAACTCGTAATGTTTAATTGAAGCACAACATGTAGATGCAGTGTGGAGTATTTACTGTGATGTAGTATGAGAGGATATTAGCATCTGCTCTCGGTTCTAAATAGGTCCCAAAGACATTACAGACCAATTTCCTGAAAATCCCCTTCAAAGTCTATTTTTAAAGACCAGAAGTTGATATCACAGAATACAGCACAAGATACTGCTATCCAAACAAACCTCTTAGCACATTTTCAGTGTTTCATGTACACTTTATGCATTGATTAAAGACATAATGCAAAATAACTTGATAATAACATTTATAGGTAGGTAATAACACCAGATATTGTTGATCCAGGTAATAGCTCGTTATCCTCAGGGAGCTCAGGAATTATTTTTTTCCCCTGCTGGAGCGAACTGGGCTATGCTTTATGTTTTTTTTTTTGCCTCCATCTAGATCAATTGTGGTTATTGGATTATTTATATGGAGATTTTTTTTCTATTCGTTGAGCAAAGTTGGTCTTTTTTTTTTCAACCTATCAAACTATATAACTATAATAATAGGGCTAAGATACTTGTCCTCAGATACCTCCTAATATTGTAATTTTATGTTAAAAATCAGTCTTTCTGCAGGGCAAGTACAGTGAATGATGTTAAAGATCTCCATAGGCTCAAATGTTCAGCTATTAGATTACTGTTACCCAGTAACAAAGAGGTAAGAGTGAACTTGGGTATGCCACTGCTTTGCATACACATGCAGGTTTGCAGGATCAGAGCATCCTCAAACGTGTATGCTTGAGTGTCAGAGAAATATTAGATCTTTTAGTTCCACAGAGGGGTTGATTTGCTAAAACTGGATGGTGAAAAATCAGCTGTGCATGGTACCAATTAGCTTCTAGCTTCAGCGTGTTCAATTAAGCTTTGACAAAAAAAAAACTGGAAGCTGATTGGTTACTATGCAGAGGTGTACCAGATTTTGTACTTTCCAGTTCTAGTAAATCAACCCAAAAGTTTCCTGATACCTGAGCACCAACTAATGTCTATGCCAGTAGTCTTCAGTCTTCACTGGATATTCTTGGTGACTAAGGATGAGCCAAACACCCCTGGTTCGGTTTGCACCAGAACATCCGAACAGGCAAAAAATTTGTACGAACATACGAACACCGTTAAAGTCTATGGGACACGAACATGAAAAAATCAAAAGTGCTCATTTTGAAGCAATTTATTGTCATAAAAAGGGTTTGGGGACCCGGGTCCTGTCCCAGGGGACATGTATCAATGCAAAAAAAAGTTTTAAAAATGGCATTTTTTTCTGGATATTCCTTTAAATATCGTGCCTGGGGGGTGTTTATAGTATGCCTGTAAAGTGGCGCAGTTTTCCTGTGTTTATAACAATACCACAGCAAAATGACATTTCTAAAGGAAAATAGTCATTTAAAACTGATCACTGCTGCAATGAATTGTCGGGTCTTAGCAATATAGAAAAAACTCAATAAAAAAATGGCATGGGTCACCCTCAGTCCATTACCAGGCCCTTTGGGTCTGGTATGAATATTAAGGGGAACCCCAAATCAAAAATTTAAAATAAATTGCATGAGGGTCCCCCCAAAATCCAGACCAGGCCCTTCAGGTCGGGTATGGAAATTAAGGGGAACCCTATGCCAAATTTTTAAAAATAAAGGTGTAGGCCCCACCCCCAAAGTCCATACCAGACCTGAGGTGTGGATTTTTAGGGGAACCCTGTGCCAAAATTTAAAAAAGAATGGTGTAGGGGCCCCCCAAAATCCATACCAGACCCTTATCCGAGCATGCAACCTGGCAGACCACAGGAAAAGAGGGGGGACGAGAGAGCGCCCCCCCCTGAACCGTACCAGGCCACATTCCCTTAACATGGGGAGGGTGCTTTGGAGTAGGCCCCCAAAGCGACTTGGCCTCTGACGTTACGAGACGTCAGAGGGGGACGGGGTCACCCGTTTACATCACTGGGTGGCCCTGCCCTCAGCTATATAAGAGCTGTCACCAAGAAGAAGTGTCATTTGGCGGGAGCCTCCCATGGAGGCGGAGCTGTTGCTTCTTTTTTCGGCTCATTGGTGGTGTGATAGAAGATGAATGGACATCGCGGGATATTTTTATTTTTTTATCTTTTAATAAAGGACTTGTCCCTAAGTGTCTCCTCTCTTTTTTTTCTATTTTTTAAACTTTTTTGGGAAATGGTAGGGGTACAATGTATCCCTTACCAATTCACATGGGGGGGCGGGATCTGGGGGTCCCCTTGTTAAAAGGAGCTTTCAGATTCCGATAAGCCCCCCACCCGTATACCCCAACAACCATCGGGCAAGGGTTGTGGGGATGAGGCCCTTGTCCCCATCAACATGGGGACAAGGTGCTTTGGGGGGACACTCCAAAGCACCCTCCCCATGTTGAGGGCATGTCGCCTAGTACGGTTTAGGAGTGGGGGGGCACTCTCCCGTCCCTCCCCTTTTTTCTGCGGCCTGCCAGGTTGCGTGCTCGGATAAGGGTCTGGTATGGATTCTGGGTGGGACCCCTATGCCAATTTTTTTTTTCATTTTGGCACAGGGTTCCCCTTAAAATCTATACCAGACCCTTCAGGTCTGGTATGGATTTTGGGGGGCCCCTATGCCATTTCTTTTTTAAATTTGGCGCAGGGTTCCCCTTCATTTCCATACCAGGTCCCCCACGCAATTTTTTTCAATGAGTTTTATCTATATTGCCGAGACCCGACAATTCATTACAGCCGCGATCAGTTTTAAATGACTTTTTTCCTTTAAAAAAGGCATTTTGTTGTGGTACTGTTCTAAACACGGGAAAACTGCGCCACTTTACAGGCATACTACAGACACCCCCCAGGCACAATAGTTAAAGGAACATTTCATTTTTATTGTTTCACTTAAAGCATTAATAAAACCACTGCTCCCGAAAAAACATCAGTTTTTAAAACTTGTTTTTGCATTGATACATGTCCCCTGGGGCAGGACCCAGGCCCCCAAACACTTTTTATGACAATAAATTGCATATAAGCCATTAAAATTAGCACTTTTGATTTTTCATGTTAGTATCCCATAGACTTTAACGGTGTCCCGTGGCTTTCGAATTTGCCATGAACACTGCATATTGTTCGGTGTTCGCCAAACGTCCGAACAACCAAAGTTCGGCCCAAACTTATGCTCCGGCCGAACCATTCGCCCATCCCTATTGGTGACCTCCCTTCACATACAAACATACAATCACATACAGTATTGTTTATGTCAAATACTTCAGGCCAATCACTCTAGTGACAGATGAGTTTGTGTTAGAAATATTTTACTTGTTACCTCTGAATGGAAAAGTGCCAGATGCTCATGATGCACTTCTGAGACAAGCCAAACACATCAGGTGGCAACCATATGTGAAGACACAAGCAAATAATTAAACTATCTTTTCTATCAAATCTGTCTCTATAAATATATAAAATAAGATTGCCCAGTCATGGGTGTTTATGCCCATAGAGAAAAAAAAAGAGGGTAAGTAGAGGGGCATCTTTGTATCCATATAATTTGTAGAAAAAAAACCAATAGTAACTAACTGAGAAAATCCACCAGGATAAATCAGCAAGAGGGCATCTAGAGAAGACTAAGAATGGCTATAAAGTGTAAAATATAAGTGCAGCACAGTCACATATTTAAATAAACATAAGACGTAAACATAATCCAATAACTAGAAGAGTTGATGTGGTAAAAACAGTGGAAAAATCCCAAATTAAGGGTTCCACCGTTGTGAAAAATCAAAGTGACAGTCCTTAAAACATCCAATATGTTTATTGCCCACCACTTCCGGATAAAGTGCCTGCTCACCTTCAGTATCTGACCCTACCACAGAGTCACAATAGCCTCAGTGAACTCCACTCAAGATGGTATAGAAAAAACAGATGTTCCAGTACCATCTCGAGTGGAGTTCACTAAGGCTATTTTGACTCTGTGGTGGGGTCAGATACTGGAGTTGAGCAGGCACTTTATCTGGAGGTGGTGGGCACCGAACACATTAGATGTTTTTTTTAAGGACTGTCACTTTGATTTTTGACAACAGTGGAACCCTTATATTTGGGATTTGTACAGTTTTTACCACATCAGCTACTCTAGTTATGGGATTATGTTTATGTCTTATATTTATTTAAATATGTGGTTGCGCTGCGCTTATATTTTAGACTTTATGTTGAGATGAGTGGACATACTTTAGAAGGTGTCAGCAGCAGTCTTTGCTTTGGTCATTTGGCAAACATTAGTATTACTAGTAATTTGCACATATATTTGAGTGGTTGTTTGCGCTGATTATATTTCACATACAGTTAAAACTGGCCATACATTGAAAATTTTTTGCAGCCTGCAGATTTTGATGCAAATTCCTCCATCCTTCACTGCGGCTATTATATTCTGACAGCAGACACTGTTGGAATAACTGAACAATGCTTGCATTTGACTAGATTCAGTCGCTGCTTAGCTGACAATTCTTTGATTTTTTTCAATGAAAAGAGAGACCCTTTTTTGCACAAATTATATAGGAAAAGGACACATATCTGACACACCCTCAGTTACACAACCCACAAATAATTAATACCAAAAAATGATTGCTTAAATCCAGACATGCTTTTCCTGTATCTATCTACTTTTCCTTTATGTAATGTTTTTAAAACAACAAATCCAACAATTGATAGTTGGGATGAAAGGTTTAGTGCAGTATAACATGTTTGGTAGTTAAACAGTACACATTATATAGATAACCTTATAAAAAATGGGGACAATTTAGGAGGAAAGAAGATCAAATGATTTGGTTTCATAATAAGATCTGGTTTCAAAAGACGGACAGTTCTTCCAAATGAGAAAATGTTAGGAGATACTAAATACTTAGACCTCTTTCACACTGAGGCGCTTTTCATGCGCTTTCACGCTAAAAAAAAGCGCCTGAAAAGTTCAGGAAAACCTATTTCCATTAAAATCAATGAATACTTTCACACTGGGGCAGTGGGCTGGCAGTGCGGTGAAAAAACGCCCCTCTCCATTGAAATGAATGGAAAGCTCTTTAAAAGCGACTGAAAAGCTCTTCAAAAGCGCTCAAATATTTTACTGGCAGTTTAGAAGTGCCTTGGTGTGAAAGGGGCCTTATAGACACATGCAATCATTTCTCAATCCACCGCCAGCTTGGAAAATGGTCATCTTATATTGTGTAAATGGGCACTTATAGAGTTATTTTGATGTTTTAGATTTTAGGCATGCTGGCCATAAAAACCTTGTTCATAGAAAAATGGTCTCCACACTCTAAGGTTGTTTGTAAAGCATATACTAAGTATTTCCACATCTTTCTGCTTCATCAATAACCCACCAAAATGTTCAAACTTTTTCTTCAATAAGTATGTTTGAAAAGGCGCTTTAAAATTGTTATCATCAGATAAATACTGTTTATTCGGAATATCCTACAAAACTAGCAAATGTTACAGTTCATGGTGCTCTCATAAATATGTTAGTGTAAATAAATACTTAAAGTGTGTCTAAACTCAAAAACAAAAAATAACATATTACAGCTTAGTAGTCCTACGAATAGATGGCTGTAGCTTTTTTTTTTTTGGCTTTTTTAAAAATATTTTCACCTGGTATATCTGCGAATAACAAGCTTTCTTATCTATGGTGGTTACTCTCACTCCTCCATATTTTTTATAGTAGCCTATACAATTAAGTAATACAGACATCACATCCAGAGATCAGTATTTGCAATATATTACATTTTTGGTCTTGGGTTTAATTAACCTTTAAGCAACTGCATTAAGACTAAACTACTTACTACGGTATTAACATTTGTGGGATCCATAAAAATATAACTCCTCTGCACAAAACATAATTACTTTTGAAGAATCTCCCTGTCCACAGTGCCTTAAGCAACTGATTCATGAATGTAAACATATTTTCTTTAAATAAAGGAAAACCACCATGAGGAAATAAATAGACTTTTGTATTCCCGCTCCAAAAATGGAGCCTGACAAATAAGCCATGTTGGCTTTTGTAGGTATAAATCAATTTGCTTTCCTCATGAGTAACTGAATGATGGCTGTTGGCTTTATGCGTGCAGCTATGGCTTGCCAATGCATTTCACACTACAGGACATCTCAATTGCGTATATTTTAACTGAGCACACTTCATGAGCAATGCATTTTAAAGACCCCTCAGGCACTGCACTTTTTTTGCTCTGGCCTTACACGCTACATGGTTCACGGAGGGACGGTTTGAGGTAAGATGAGATTGCACTGACATTTTCAAATTGTCATTTTGATGAATGCATTACCTAGTTCAAAGCAAGCGAGTACATATCTGCCTGGACCAAAATAAGGATCGCTGAGTGCAACACTGGAAGCTAACTCATTCAGGATGTACTTTATACTGAATTAAAAATCCATTTAAAAAGCCTACGCATAAAGATAAAATATTTTGATCCTCTATCATTGATAGGTGAGGTGCAGTCAGTTAGTGGCTGGCTTTACAAATCATGAAAGTTTTAGTGGATTACTTGACCTGAACTTGTCATACCCAATTAAATGGGAAAGGCAAACAGAACTACTCCATCTTCTTCTTGGAAAGGACATCACAAACTTGTTAGTTTGTCCATTCCAGTCCAGTTGTATCTCTTTTAGTCAATTACACACTTACATTGCATGAATATATTATCTAATTTTACTGATTTATAGATAGAAAGTAAAAAACAAAATAGTATGAGTACATTTATGTTATTTTTGTCACTATCCTTTTGTATGCAGCACTGTAGCTTCAAATGTAGGGATCCTAGTGTGCAATTTGGACCAGGAACTCCCTTACAGAGCTACTCCACTTGACTGTGCATATCCTACTAAGCACCTCTCTTTGCATGTAAACCTACTGTCAGGACTTGTGTCTGGGTGACCTGCTGGTGACACTGTTGTTCCCAGGCTCAAAATCCTCAGTTCCGGTGGCCACAAGCGGGTGTCTCCTAGCAGCCATTATATACAAGTAATTAGGCAGCACTTGATGTGGCCTTTTGGGAGGTGTTTCATCCTGCCCATAACTGAGGTTCAGTGCTTTAGTGTTCTTCCTGTGAGCCATGTTCCTGCCTGATCCTGACCGTTGTTCCTGGCTCCTGTACCAGCTCCTGTGCCTGATCCTGACCTTTGTTCCCACTTCCTGTACCTGCACCTGTGTCTGACCCTTGTTCCTGGTTCCTGTGCCTGCTTCTGTACCTGATTCTGATCCTGAGACTTGCTCCTGTGACCTACTCCATGTTCCCTGTTCCCTGCTTCCAGTACCTTGCTCCCTGATCCCCTTGTTTCCTGTCCCGAACTTACCCTGCTTATGTGTGTTCCTTCTACCTGTACATAGTTAGGTTACTGTTTGGGTTTCTCTACTGTTATATTTATTTTGTCATTTTACATTACAGTTCACCCACTTGGGCTGCTTCGTTTGTATAGTGCGAGGGCTCCAAACTGCGCCCAAGACCAAATAATCGTTTCACCCCTGGGACCACTTCAAACAGGTCATCTTGGGTGCAGTTCATTTGTGATCCATTATGGTTTGCTGCAGTGTGCGTGCAAACCATGCCAGAGCACAGTTCTCTCCAAAGAGAACTGTGTATTGAAACAGATTGCTGGTCTGGTTAGCAGAAGAGTGTGCCCAAGAACACTTCTTTACAATCCAGTACACTTTAATGTTAAGCTCCAGCCTCCCCTGGAGGTTTACATGCTGCAGTGCATGTATAGCTTGTGTCTCTTTGTTTTAGGTAATATCCTCTTAAATTTACTGTAGAAACATATAGCTGCTGTCTGACTTCCACGCCGGAGGCTCTCCAGCACCATATAGTGCCTTTCACAGCAACCTGTCTTTGAGAGACACACCCTCTGTGGTCTTTTGGACTACTGGGGTTGCCGTCATCATGCCCAATAATGCCCATACCCCGTGACTCACACCAGTATCCTATCAGCACAAATATGCTGCTACATTTTAAGATTGGTGAGATATCAGTCTGCCATGTTCCTACAACTGGTACTTATGTTTTGCTGGTGCTGTAATACTACAAATACTATGCTAGCAATATGAAAGTACCAGCTGTAGCTACTGTACATGCCAGACAGCAGTCAAAACACAAGTCTAGCAGGGCCTGTGACCTGCTATGATACTGGTGTGGCTGGCACCATTACCTACTACTCGACATTTCGTCCATACTAGGAGAGTTCCCTGCCCCACTATCATTATTCATACAGCTGACCCCAAGCCAAGAGGTCAGGATGTTTATGGACAACTCTCACAAGGCAACCCAGTAATACACTATTGGCTGAGATGTCTTGTTGATGTCTAGCAGGGCAAGCCTAGGATGGATGGTAGATGATAGAGCACCCTACCTGCCCCTTCCACCTGCCATCACTTTTGTGAAAGCTTTGCAGGCCCTGTGATTATATTCAAGGTCTAAGCAATTACATTTCTCCAAGGTACCTGCAAAATTTGTTGGATAACTAACAGGGAATAAAGAAGCTTTTGGGTTTGTTTAGCATGCAAGCCAAGACTTAAGCTTTAAAGCCAACTATACTTAATCCACTATATTACATTAAAGTATTAAATAAATTAGAGAGTTTTTTTTAGAAAAGAACAATGTTGTAATGAGGTGATAAATTTACCAAAAGATATACATATCTGGATAAAAAAACTCTCACAGACTAAAGCGTCTGTTTATTAAATAATATTACAAGAACTGTGTTGGATTTTGGTGTGCAGCCAATCATTTAGTTAATGTAAACAGTAGTGAAATATTCCAATTAATGGCATTGGACTTCCCAAGACTGTACAGAAAAGGGCTATTGTTTAGCTACATTCTTTATGTACCAATCAGGCTGTAAAGAAAAGAAAAGTCTCTCAAAGAAATATTTGTGAGTCTGAAAGGATGAAAAAAAGTCTGTGAGCAGTAGAAGGGTCAAGAACGTCCATGTGTCATTTAACATAACAGATCAACTTGGATACAGTGCATTACAACTGTCACCTCAAAGGAATCTGTTGGGGAAACTAAACTATGCAGCATTTTCCTTTATACCAGCATGTGCAGCCATCAGAAACTGTCTGGGACAACCTCGGTTTCATAAACATGGATGGAATTCTTAAAGCAGAAGTCTCATCTGGAGTAAAAATCCCTCCGGAAACCCAATGCACATAGCATTTGTACCCATTTGTGCAGGGGTTAATGAGCTGCTTAGTCAGATAGCTCCACCCCCTCTAATCACTACTAACCAACCAGGCTGGAGCAAGGAAAGAGACAGACTTCTAAGTGACAGAGGAGGAGGGGGCGGTACAGACACAGAGCACACAGAGCCCGCACAGCCCCTGCCCCCTCTGTACATCTGCAGCCCTTTTTGTCATTTAGCTCTGTGTCATTGGCTAGTTTGGAGGAGGTGATTACAGTAATAGCTGGTGGCTTGGGTTGGGAACGACAGTGGCTGGAGAGCTGGGGAATTAAAAAGCCTTTTTAACTTCTTTAAGTCTTTTCCCTCTTCTTGCAAAAGCAGATGTACTAGGTTGTATACATTCAGTAGATACAGAACAGCACAATAAATATAAAACTACAGGTCTGACCAAAATTAGATATCTATGTCTTTAAGGCTCAGTTGACACTAGTGTGATTTTAGATGTCACTTGAGTCATGGCAATGAAAATGACATTGTTTTCAATGGTGCCCTTTCATGTGGCTGATTTTTGGCTGAAAGTGATTTTTGGAAAAGTTTCCTGTACTACCACTGGTGCAATTCCAGAACAATTATGACCCCATAGAATATGCATACCTTATCAAAGTTGCAATGAAAATGGAATCAAAGTTGGATTGCAGCAGTGTGAACCTAGCCTTATGAGTATATGCCACCTAGAGGTAAAGCTGCAGGGCCAAAGTAAAGGCCCTGTAAATACATACTGGTAAAATGATGCAGTTATTTTCTTTGTAATTGTATACAAAACTTTGGAAATAGAGTTCTCTTGGTTATTTTAATTAGGACAATCAGCTACAGTGTCCTGTCTATAGGTGACCCTGTGGCTGTACCATGCCAGTGTAATGGATGTAGTTCTGCAGGGATGGAAGTTCTTTTGAGTCTGGGGCTAGAATCTTCTACGTGTAAGCTCTACAGTGGGTATACAGTGTGAAGTCACTTTGAATTAGCTACAATTTTATCATCTCACTGGCATGTCTTTCTGAGAGTATTTGCATCAGATTAAACATTAATAGGTGTAAATCTTATAGATGGCACACTGTTGTGCCACAAAAAGTCTGAAAATAAAATAGACCGAGAAGGGAAGCTATACTGGTTTTATTTTATGTTTATGTTTACATATTTTAAACTGATATTTATGGCTCTTGCACATGGGCTGCCTGAGTCCATTCAGCATAACCTAATCCATATTTCCACCACTCAGATAGCCCATGTGCAGAGTATAGATTGTCATTAACCTGAATGGTTGTGTGTCATGTATACCGCTGTGCTATTGTAATGAGGAGTACAGCATATAAGCATTTTCTATTTTTTTTGCCTATACTTGTATGCTGTTCTATGTATGTAGTTTGGGTTTCAGCTACTGAGCTTTGTAAACAACTGTTTTTTTTTCCAGCATAACAGCATAATATGAACAATAATAAACCCACAAATATTTACAAAACATTGTACATTTATCACTTTCTTACTAGTGCAGACTTTTTACAGCTCATGAAACTCAAACTAATTTGTTTTTCTATTAGTAAGCTGTAGAGTCAAATTAGAAACTGACTAATTTTATACATAAAGTATGCACACAAAAAGTGCGTGTGTTGTAAAAAAAAAATTATGAATATAAGAAGAGAATTATCATAAGGAAATAAAGTCTAATTTGTGGAGCAGATATATTATTTATATTAATATGCAATGTGATACATACTGTAAAACATATTTTTGTATATTGTAATAAACATATATTGTCATTTCCTAGTTATTAAAAGTCAGGTTCATTTATTATATTTTCTTCTGTTGAAAGCAGCATTTTCAAAATTAGCAGGAAAACTAAATAGTTTTACAGTTATTGCCATCCAATGGATTTAAACTTATATAAATATCACACTCATGATATTTTCTCACTATCTAAACTGGCTGCCAAACGTGATCCTCCCAGATTACAAGCTAAGACCCTAAAAAAACACTACTGTGCCCTGACTCGGGTTAGGTAAGGGCAAAGTAATTGCACCCAGGAATTGCTGTATTAAAGAGTAAATGGGGCATGCAAGCAATAGGCACGCTTTGTACACAATTCCCTCAGTGCACTCTGCAAACTCAGTGGCCACTAAGTGCAGCTATAGTACACAATGTTATTTTAGACCTCTGCCTCGTCCAGAAAAGCAAAGACCATCCATCATGATGAATGGTACAATTTGCTACGGCTAACAAACAAGTGCTTGCTTAAAGATACCATTATTCACATGCTGATAGTCTTGGTTTAAGCTACCCTGAAATTTATTATAAAAGGCACTACTGGCCAACAGCAATTGTTCAATTACAATCTACACACTTAAGTAATAAAGTCAAAAGCAAAGACTGATTGCAATACTGATTTACTAAAATATAACCTCATGCCCAGATTATAGAGAAATAAAAATCTGTTTATCATAGGAGTGACAGCTCTTTCATCAATAACTACATACTTTCACCTGAGTATTTTTAATGATCCCTATATGTGGAGACGAATAGCAAAATAGTTATGATGGATATAAATTCAGACAATATTAACACTTGCTCTAAAACATGCTACTCTATCCTAGAAACCAAAACATTGTCTGTATGCGCTGAGTAAATGCTAGCATTGGGCAGGATTTGTGTTTTCTACAGATAAAATATGGAACCTATGTTGAGCATGTCACTTTTAGTAAGTAAAATATTATTATGGCTTAAAACACTTTCAGGGGTAATGTCTTTAGGACTGGACTGGATAGTAGACATGTGCATTCATTTTCGTCTGAATGCATTTTCGTCCGAATTTCAGGTATTTTCGTTATCGTTTTAACAAACGATAACGAAAGTGCAGAATACGAAAACCGAAAGATCCGACATAAACAAATGCTTTATTTTCGTTTTCGTTGTGACAACGGTTCGCTATAGATAGGGGATTCGACATGACGCTGACAATAACAATCTGTGTGTATCGAACCTGTGGTCGAATGTGCCTAACCTTAACTCTATTAGTTCAAGATTATTCTACATAGAGAGAAAAGATTTGACATAGAGAGAAAAGATTCGACATAGAGAGAAAAGATTTGACATAGAGAGAAAAGATCGCTGCTGGAATTGGGTGGGGGAAGTAAAATAAAAATAATGATGATGATGAATGTTATTGGCCGATTGTAACCAAGGGGGAGGGGCAGTAAAATAGCTAGAACTAAGTACACACGTACAGCCAACTTACTTTCACTTACGATTTGCTAGCAGAGAGAGACACACACACTAAATCATTTCAGAAGACAGTCAATCTTAGCTGGTCCGTTTGTCAGAGAACCTGAATTATTTAACATTTAAGCATAAGCACAGCAGCAGAACAATAGTGAAGCAAGCTACAGTTCAACTTAACTTTTTCATAATAATCTGCTGCTATTGTGTTAGTGTTGTGAACTTGATAGTGATACTAGTGTTGCTAGTGTTGTGATAGCCTCAGATGTTGCCAGTGTTGTGGGGGGGGGGGGGTTTATTATTATAGATTCTATATTATAATGCCATATCAATATCTGACACAACGTCGGATGCCACGCCCGCCATTGCACTTGGAGATTGAGAAACAAATGTGAAAGTTGGCTGACTGTTGGGGTAGAGTAGACCATTCAACATGAACAACGAAGATTCGACAAAGCAACGAAAAACATACAAACGTCAAATCTTTGGCTTATGGAGTCTGTAGAAAGTTCTAAGAAGATTCGACGGAGCAGCTAAACTGTACGACGCTGCAATCGTACATTTCCGGTCAAATGCATCCGCCCATAGGCTATAGAAAAATTCTAATGTTGGTTGACTAGTAAAATAATTAATAAATATAATTATTACTAGTCATACAACATTAGAATTCTACTACAGCTAGCTTGTAGGCTCAAAATTCGATCGGAAATGTACACGTACAGTTTAGCTGCTCCGTCGAATCTTCTTTGAACATTCGACAGACACCATAAGCCTTCAATGACAGATTTGACCTTAATTAATATGGATTTTTGGACAAATGCAATTTTTAACAAAAAACAAAATAAATAAAAACGAATTTCGGGAGTAACTAAATAATTTTTTTTTTCGGACGAAAACGAAATTCCGAAACAAAATATTTCAGTGTGCACATGTCTACTGGATAGTACATTCAGAAGAATTGACAGCTCTAGCTTTAAAGGAGAAATAGAGCCAACGTTTATTTGGCTGTACTTCACTTGTGGATCACACTGTGACCCGTTTTCAGCAGACAGCAGGCTGAAGCTCTCTGTTGGCTGATGTCACAGAGCTGGTCCAGGCTCAGGAAGGATCGTAACCATATGGTCA
Source organism: Lithobates clamitans (assembly GCA_037952925.1). Taxonomy (NCBI): domain Eukaryota; kingdom Metazoa; phylum Chordata; class Amphibia; order Anura; family Ranidae; genus Lithobates; species Lithobates clamitans. The sequence goes on from JBBGZY010000655.1 coordinate 17,178,099, forward strand.
GGATTCACCTACATGCCTTGACGGGCACCCGACTCAGTCTCTCAGCGAGCCACTGAGAGCCTGAACTGGCCGCTCTTTAGTGGACTACAGCTATGGCTTTCTTATTTCTCTTGGTACGACCCACTTTGCAAACTCCACTGGAATTGTATCAGTTTTTCTCTTTTTACACTAGAGTCCTGGCACGCTGCACTCTCGTGGATGAAAAGCAGATTTCTTCTAGAAAGACATGAATTCTTTAAAGTAGCTGGTTAGTGTGGTCATGGGTCTGCAGACGGAGCTGGTGGCCACTATACCTATAAGATTGTAAGCTTGCAGGAGCAGGGCCCTCCTAACCCTCTTGTATTGAATTGTATTGTTGCTGTATTGTCTACCTTTATATTGTAAAACGCTACGCAATCTGTTGGCACTATATAAATCCTGTATAATAATAATATGCACTCCTGCCCACCCTCTAGCCTCAGCCCAGCATCCCCACCCACCCCCTTCTGAACACACTGAAAGAAATGCCAGAAAACGTAATTTTGGTTATTTGGCAAATCCCTCTGATTCATCATAATGAGAAGTAATTTCCTATTGACTAATATAATCATATATTGCCCCAGTTATACATGAGAAATTTAAAAGATTTGATTGAGAGAATATTTTAATGTAGATAAGGATCCTTATCAGAACACTCTGAAAAATTAACACAACGCATCTAACTAAATTACACAGCTCTCAGCTGAATGCCATTTTCCCTATTAATTTAGACAAATCCACAAACCCTGCAAAACAGGCATTGTAAGAACTCCTTCTTATTTGTACAAATTGGAAGGCAAAAGAAAAGTGCAAAAAAAACAATGTGATCAGAATACACTCTCCTGAAGCCATAGCAGTACAACATGGATTCTGATTGTTTGCTATGAGCACTGCACTTTGCTTTTCGAGATATATTTTGAATGTCCTAAATATATTTATATTTCTTCATTTTAATTACAGCAGTTGCACTAACGATCTTTAAAAAGTATTTATATATGTACTTGTTTTGCACTAAATTTCTGTATATTTTCCTTTATCCACTCTAGACTGGACAAGAAACAGCTGATTAGTACGACAACTGTGACAACTGCACAGTACCAAGACAAGCTCATCCAGCTCCCAGGGCAAGGATGCAGAACTACACCTCCTTCCCCTGATTATGCAGAATGGGCGTACAGTGAGGGAAGGGTATGTCCTGTTTGCCCCCCCCACCACCACCACCACCCACGTGACGGGGGCACCCTGGGCAGCTGTCTCTCCTGCCTCACAGCATGTCCTGGCCAGTGGTGGATGGTGCTCCATCAGTCGGGGGGGGGCTGCAAACAAACCTGAGACATCCACCCCCCCGGTCACTCCAGCCCGCCACTTACACCACCCTCCCCCCCCTGGTTGCCGGCTGCGGCTTCCCCCCTCCGTTTCCTCAGTGTCCTGGTGGTCACTGCTTCTCCTCAGGACCCAATTCCTGATTGATAGGGAGGAGAAACAGGAAGACATTAGGGAATATTAATTTGCTAATGTCACACAACTGGGTGGGCTCAGAGCCCACCCTTTTTTCAAGCCAATTAGAGCCTAAGGTCTAATCATGTGCTTAAAAAAAAAACATTAAAATCCATGCATCCGGCACCCTGCATGTAGATTAGAGGCCGGGCACATGGATTAGGGGGGCGGTGTCCCTGCGCCCCTAATGGACAGGCCGCCACTGATCCTCCTGGCCCTGCAACTGCATGCTTCTGTTACTTCATGTGTCATGAAATTAGCACAGCTATCCCAATTACACTATTAGTTTTCCTGTTAGGGTACATTTTCAGTCATGGCCTGATATGGAAGCAATTTCATTTTAACGTTTATGCTCACTATATAATATGGATTAGCAAGTGGCCCGATAGTTGCTAGGCAAGTGGCAGAACACTGCATATTTGCATACAAAGTTATATCTGGGGTCTGCCTAGTTAACTTTCTCATATCTCTAATTGCTTTAGCCATTCCTAGGCACAGACCTATTTCTAAATCCATTCCAGACCTGGGTACATAAACATATTTACATACAGTTTACATTTGGTGTGTAATATATGTATTTATGCTGCACATATTTTTAACATGATCCAGACACCGTCACATTACTGGAGGACCCCAGTAAGGACAAAATCACAAGTATACTTATTTATTGTTGGCTTATAAGAACTTACTATTCTTTCTATATGTAATGGTTACAAATGCTTAAAGGAGAAGTATGGGCAAAGCTTTTTACTTCTCCTATGCATCACAGGATTGCAGTTCGTTCTTCACTCCTGTGACCCATTTTCAGCCGACAACGAGCTAAAGCCTGCTGTCAGCTGACGTCACTCATCTGGTTCAGGCTGGGTAAAGATACTGATTTTACAGTCGGGATCCACCCAGATGCCTGGATTGGCAGCTGGCTCAGCCTCTCAGCTTTGGCATTGGGAAATTGAGGTAGCCACTCCCTCCCCTGTCCAGCACTCCAGTGAGGGACTAGTCACAGCTATCTGCTCATAGTGGATGGGAGTGCAGACACGGCAGGGGACAGATGCAGCATCGGATCGATGCTGCATCCACCTAGGGGAGTATAGGGTTTATGTTTTTTGGAAACGCATACTTCTCTGTTAAAGCCAGGTTCCAGGAAGCTATGAGAGACAAAATGTAATGCAATTATGTGTTCATCAATAAATCATTAATTTTATTTTACTATAAAACTAGTGTAATACCTGCATTTGAATTGACAAAAACCTCTTGCAATGTCCTGAACATCAATACTCCGGGTGAGGGAGGTGCAGTACTTTAGGACAATCAGGGTTGCATGCAAATGCCCTGACAAGGAGGAAGCTGACATTAGAAAAAAGCAAAATGAGCAGAGTAATGACCTTATCACTGCTGATCCATCACTCTAGTCAGCAGGATAGGGGTGGAGAGATGATACCACTGTATCCCTTTTACTGTAACACTGGAAGTGGTGTCACTCTTATGGGGGAGTAAATCTGAGAACAAAAAAAGCTACTCCAATAGCATGCTTAGAGTTTCACTAAACCCACAACAGTAAAATCAGTCTGTATATGCAGGAAAGTATGCTTGTTATACTCACTGTGTAATCTAAGGGGTTAATCCTCTGCATTGTGTAAAAAGGCTGTTTGGTCCTGTCTTCTCTGTTCCTCCCCTTCTTTTACTGTCCCCAAGCCATCTGCTGATAGAACACAGCCTTGGGGGCACTCTGCACATGCTCAGTTTGGTGTGTATTGCTAGAGAGTTTTGTTTTTTTCTTGGGAGGATGCATGGGGACCAATCAGCACTGTCCTGACAGAGGGTCAGGGGTCCTGCAGCCTCATAGGACAGTCAAAGTAGAATATAAACTCCTCTTACAAGCTTTAACCGGGCACTGACAGAAGTCACAAAACTGCTAAATACTGCTGATGAGAAAAGGTATTTAGCAGTTTATATTTACTAAAATAATTGCATTTCCATGTTTTGTGTACTGTGGGAGACCAGATATAGTGAATGCAGGGTCCTGGGCTTAGTAATAGTTTAATGTGTATCTAATGGCAATTTTTATCTCATGGTTTATTTATTTTTATTTATTTTAGTTTTTTTGTTTACTCTGTCCCTGTTGGGAAATCCACTTTCTATTTGTCCTGGTGACCATTGCCACTGTCGTTCACTTCCATTTCTGTCTCTAAGACAGAAAGTAAAAGGAAATCCTCACAACAGAGAGCAAACCTGACATAGGTTCTGTTCTTTCCCTACTCTATCCAACCCCACCCTCCCAAAAAATGTTTAATATTGTAGTCTGCAGTTCTATTTCAATTTATTCAGTATTATAAGATGATATCAATGCAAATAAAACTGCAGCAAAAAACTAAAGGAGCCACCATTATTGATCATTTATCATGTTCCACCACTGCCTGTGTCCATTTCATTATGAAGATTTGGGGAAAAACTATGTTGCAGAATCCCGTAGAATATTTTTTTAAGTCATGTTTTGTACATTTCTTGTGAAATTCTGAACAAAAGCCAATCCCAAAATGGTATCATTCTTAGAAAAATGCAAACATGTTTAATTTAGATTTAAATCTAACACTGCTGTGCAGTGGTTTATTTTACTAGGCTAAAGCTAATTGTTTATGTGGGTTCTATTCCCATGCCAGCTGTGTGTGAATTTCGAAAAGTTCCTCTGCGTGCCTCAGGAAACAGACAAGGAATTGGAATATTGGTCTATTGTGGAAGTACTGCTTCTTCTCGGGTTACATAACCCTGATACAAGGCAAACAATTCCTGACGCAAGTCTACTGTTAAAATACTTAAGGGTATTTCTACAATTCCCATGAAGTCTCTTCTAAAAGAAATAATCGCACTCAAAGACCGCTATCTAAATCACACTAACTGCTGTTTCAGATATACCAGGAGGTGGCACTGCAGAGAAAAAAACAACTGTAGATCCCAATTCATGAGAATAGTGAAGGTCTACATGACAGGAACTCTAGAGTGGTCAGTTTAATCAAAAGTGGAAGTAAACCGTCCTATCATTTTCAGCCAAGGAAGCTGCCATCTTGGCCTCTGTTTAATCTTCAACTGCCATGGTGCTGCACATGTTATCAGTTATGACACCAGCCATTGGATAGTTTGACAGTTTGGTTGAGAGCACAAACAATGAGACAGTTACATTTCTGGCATGTGCCAGAAATGTAACTGTTTTACCCATGCGTTTACTTCCGCTTTAATAGGTTTCTTATAGAAATACATTTTGATTTAACCGGCTTCCATTCTGCTAATTCCTTTAAGTGGTCTATCAAAGAACCCTGAATACTGTGCATACTCAACTGAGCATCTTCACCAAAAGCATGCTGTCAGACACCCTCTGGCACTGCATGTAGGGTTCATAAAGGCTTAAAGCTGAACTCTAGGCAGATGTAAAGACACACATCAATTCAGTCATGTATACAGCATTATATGTATTTTTTTTTTTTTGGTGTAAGAACATGAATGTTACTTGGCATCAGCTTTCTGTAGTCCCAGTACAGCAGAGCTGAGTGGGAAGGCAAGAAACAGCACAAGAAGCCAATTTATTTATATGCAGACAAGAAGCATACTGATAGTGAGAGTGTCAGAGAGATGAGCTTATCACTAAGTAACTCTTTCTTCGCTGTCCTGTCACTGGCCTGGGGCGAGCCAATGAAGTCCCGGGCTTAGAGAAAGTGGATTGAATGATATTGCCCTCCTTGAACTCATAAAGCTGGGATCTCCTTGGGGTGGAAAACAAGCGCTGCGGAGGGCAGCTACAAACTTACTGTAAGCTGATTATTGCAGTAAATAAAAGCTATTTTATTTTCTTTAAATATATTTATTATGTTCAATGTTCAACATAAATAAGGTATACAATCGTTCAAACTGGATATTGGAGTAAGTCACATTAGGTAGAAGATCCCATATCAAGCATATGGCATATAATTTGCATCTCCCCTCAGCACAGGGTGCAATAAGAGTCTTAGGGGTGGATTTACTGATGGAAAATAGACTGTGTCCAGCAAAAGTGGTGACCAGGTTTGTGTAGCTGTACTTAGAAAACTTAGCTGCACTTAGGAAACCGAAATCAGACGGAGTGTTTTTAATGCACACCACACCAATACAACACCAACAGACCATAGGCAAAGCAAAACAGAAAAATAATGTGACAGTGAAGCAAAACCAAACCAACAACCTTACTATATACACTATATACAAATTGAGGGAAGCTGACATAAACAGGGCATAAACAGGACTGGGATTGGAAACAAGGGGAGCAGAGATGGGGTAACAGGATATAGGGTACTAGAAGGTACAGAATCTGCATGCATATCCTTAACTGAATCTAAAGTTTAAAAGGGAGTTTTTTAAAGTATTATTTGAGATGCGGCCCACTTTTACCTGAACTGGAAATAGTTTTCATCTCTATGCTCATTGTTGTAACCGCCTATATATGTGGTATGATATGTACTGTATATCTGCACATGTTGCATTGGTTGAACTGCTATGGTTACTCAGTAGTCAATCGGCTTGATTTTCTAATGAAGTGCACTTTTCAAGATGCAAAACTATGTTCACTGAGCTTAGTAAAAAAGTTGAATATGTGTACATTTTATTAACCTAATCATGTGCAAGGATGATTCTAGCTGAAGTCCAGAAAAAAAAAAAAAACTTGCTGTTGTGTCCCCACCTGCACTTCAAGGTTAAATGCTCATTTAGTCTAGGTGTGCTGCAGGCACGTTGACCTTCGAAACTGGTCCCCACACCTTCGTCTCTAAGGTGCTTTGGGCTGCTTTCTCAACTGCCTAAATGATATGTTTCTACTGTCTTTATCAACTGTTGACAATTAAATTATTGAAGGGAAGAAACCTTTTCTAAAAGAGATAAACCTTAAATTTAGGTATTTTTTAAAGTATGACAAGGAAGGTACTTACTTTTAATGAGAATTGTCCCTTGAATGAGAATTCCCCTGCTCTCCCAATACCAGAGCAACTGTGATCTTCTGGTGCTGAGGGGGTTAGTACAAGCCACTGGACCTGACACAAGCACTCGTCAAAGGGACCGACTTTGCCTATTCTTTCCATCCTCCTCCTATCATATAAACTGTACTATCACTTCCCACAATGAAAAGTCCTCTATGAATGGAGAAGATGGACCTTCTATTCATCTACTTTTCCTCCATAGGGTGGCATAAAGAGTGGGCACAGTCAGCACTGTGGACAATTGCCTGTGCTAGGTTCAGCAACTCGCATCAACCCCAGCAGTACCAGAAGACCATAGCTATGGGTGTGAGGACTGAGGACTTCACTGAACAGAGCAGCCACCAGCACAGGGGGTACTATTTATTCAATATAAACACTGTCCCTTGTGTTGAGTTAAAAATAAAACAAAATAAACTTAAGCTTTAAACTTAAGGGCATCTTGTCCTTTCAAATCTAAATTTATCAGTATTAAAACTGCTGGTTAGTACAGTTTTAATGACAGCTGTAGCTTCATGGGGTAATGTTAATTCCTAGTGAAAGGACAAACACCTAGATGCGTAGACATTTGAGCGGACATTAGCCTTTTTCTTACAATGTGTCATTTTATCTGATCCAAGAATTTTAATTGCACAGCACTTTCAGAAAAAGTAAACTCTAGCTAAGTGGTTTATATTTGCTGTTTATGGTAGAAAACATCTAACTGCTCATAATAAAACATCTGTGGGAATGCTAAATGGATTCAGTAGCATGTCCTGTATTCCCTTCTGTGTAAATGTGTGTTTCACTTGGCAACAAAGTTGCAATAATTGTCCCAGTTCTCAATCAATATTATTCAAAGTGTACAGAGAGGATTTTTTTTTTTTGCCTCTATGAAAATTGCAACATTTTGAAATGAAGTAGAATTTGCCTTTTGACAAAGCTGGAAGCATAACCTTGGCTTAGAATAATTATTATGATTGGCTCAGGTATATGAAATAATGGAGCAAAAGACTTAACTGACAAATTTGACTTTGTGTTTATTTAAGTTAAACATACCACTGCCTGGACATCTAGTCCAACATCTATGATATGTCTGTTCGTCTAACAGCTCGGTGTAGATTTTCGTTGTAGGAATCCATACTCCTAATTCAGATTCTTGTTGAATTTCCATCAAAAACTGTGCATAGCCCCCCAACTCAATTCATTTATGAGTGTTGATTGACATAAATTGGGTAAGACCACGGAGTTGAATTACTAAAGCATTCAAAGCCGTTCATTTTAAAAATGAATGTTCACAGTAAAGCGAATACTCACAAGTAAATGAAAGTAAATAAAGGGAATCTGTGTTCACTGTAAAGTCTGAATATCCAATCATGTACAGAGAATAAAAAAATTCAATGAACGCAACTTTAACTTATTTACTATGTTCATTAAATATTTATTTTGCAAAGCAAAAAGACAGTGAGGGGAATGAATCAAAAACTGGAGCAGACAGAACCTGGAGCAGTTCATGGTAACCAATCAGCTTCGATTTTTCATTTTCAAAGCTTAAAGTGGCACTAAATGATATGCTTATTCTCTATTATCTCCAACCCATACACATCCACTACTTAATGGCACTGTAATCTATTTTTCATAATTTTTTTTTTTTTTACTGTGTTTCACTGTCTCCTTGTAACATCCTCCATGAGCTCAGAAACATCTCATTTCCCCCCTCACTTCCGTTTGTCTGAAATGAGCAGTACACGTGAGTTGTGGTCATGTGCAATGCTCTGTGTATACTACAAATCCCATAGTTCCTAATCCACCGTGGGAGCAAGCAAGACAGGGTGGCTATGATCCTTCATACAATGGGACCATGAAGGATAAATGTAGTCACCCTCTAACAGCAAGTTATATCACAGCAGCAGGAAAAAAAAAGGAATTTGGAGATTTGGAGGAAGCTAAGCTACTTTCTGAGTTTTTTTTGTTTGCCAGAGTTTAGTGTCACTTTAACTGAACAAGCTGAAGTTAGAAGCTAAAACTGGTTGCCATGCACAGCTGCTCCAGTTCTGATAGATTCCCCCAGAGTGGGATTGATTTACTAAAAGAACAGAGACTGTTCACTTAGCTAAGTAATTGTTCACTGAGTTTAATATATAAGTTCACTTCAATCAATCAATCATGTGATAGCACAAATTCTCTGTTTTCTTAACTTGCCTTGCACATAATTGGGAATTCAAAGCAAGTGCATGTTCTCCATTTTTAGTACCATTTACTTTACAGATTAACCACACACTTTTCAAACTGAGCAGTCTCTGCTTTAGTAAATCAACCCCACAGTGGTTTCCGTTCTCTAATGTTCCACTGCACTTAGTCTGATGAAGAAACCCTAAAGGTACCATGCCTGCCATTGTACAAGGGTGCACTGGGTGCACCTAGTTTGGTGTCTCTGTCCTTTACTGACATAACCATAAAATATCTATTTATATTGGACAAATTAAAATAAGCACGGGCATTGTGAAATCCTTTTAACCACATCCCGCCCAGGCCTATAACAAAATGATGGCCAGGTGGTGGCTCTTCCGTTCTGACTGGACGTCATATGACGTCCTTCAGAACAAGCGGCTCGTGCGCGCCCCCAGGGGCATGCAGCGCAGCGATCGGTAGTGTCGCTCCAACACACTGCATTTCCGATCACGGTAAAGAGCCTATGATGGAGACTCTTTACTATGTGATCAGCTGTGTCGAATCACAGCTAATCACAGCATAACTAGGAAGTGCCGGTTATTGACATTCCTCTATTTACGCTGAGTGTGAATAGAGGGGAGCTGATAAGCGGCTCTCTTCACAGGGAGGATCTGCATTGATAATCAGTGCAGTGGTTATCAGTGCAGCCCCATCAGCAATGCCCACCAGTGATGACCACTAGTGTCCACCAGTGATGCCCACCAGTGCCAACCAGTCATGCCAATCAGTGCCCATCAGCGATGCCAATCAGGGCCCGTCAGTGCCTCCTCATCAGTGCCCATTAGTGCCACCTATCAGTGCCCTATATTGCCCAGCAGTGCCACCTATCAGTGCCCATCAGTGCTGCCTATTAGTGCCTATCAGTGCCGCCTATCAGTGCCCAGCAGTGCAGCATATCAGTACCGCCTACTAGTGCCCATCAGTGCCGCATATTAGTGCCCATCAGTGCCCCTTACTAGTGCCCATCAGTGCTGCATATTAGTGCCTTCTCATCAGATCCACCTCATCAGTGATACCTCATCAGCCACCTATAAGTGCCCATCATTGCCACCCTATCAGTGCCCATCAGTGCCACCTATCAGTGCCTCCTATCAGTGCACAACAGTGCCGCCTAATAGTGCCCATCAGTGCCACCTATTAGTGCCCATCAGTGCTGCATATTAGTGCCTCTTCATCAGTTCCACCTCATCAGTGATGCCTCATCAGTGCCCGTCAGTGCAGCCTCATCAATGCACATCGGTGAAGGAGAAAACTTTCTTATTTACAAAATTTTATAACAGAAATGAAGAAAAACTTTTTTTTTTAAATGTTCGGTCTTTTTTCATTTGTTTAGCAAAAAATAAAAAAGTGGTGATTAAATACGACTAAAAGAAAGCTCTATCTGTCTCAAAAAATTGTAAAAACTGGTGTTTGGGTACAGCGTTGCATGAACGCGCAATTGTCATTCAAAGTGCAAGGAAGGGAGTGAAAGTGCCCAGTATTGAAGTGGTTAAGTAAAAATGAGAGGAAGAAATGAACATGCTATGCACTCAACCCCCAATTTAAGCGTAATTATACGTATCACATATAAGAATATAATAAATAAATCCTTCTTAAATCAAAAAATATATTCAGAAAACATTACTAAAAAGGCAGGCTTTATTTTTCAAATTGTCAGCCAATTAATTATTATTAATTTCATCCCAATGTTGCACTAGAAAAAATATTGTATTGGTACTGTGGGCAACTATGCCTGTTCATATACACAAAATACCCAATAATAAAGTAACATAGCTGGTTTGTTTCTTCTTCCTATCTGTTATCCCATACAGTATGTCATCCCATACAGTATCTTCAGATGCACAGTGGGGTTGATTTACTAAAACTGGAGGGTGCACAATCTTGTGTAGCTGTGCATGGTACAATTAAGCTTTGACAATAAAAAAATAAAAAAATCAAAGCTGATTGGTTTCTATGCAGAGCCGCACCAGATTTTGTACTCTCCAATTTTAGTAAATCAACCCCACGGCCCATACACAGCACAACCAATATGTGACCAGTAGCCCAATCCATCCACTGCACACTGTTCTTCTATAAAATAAAATGTAAGATCAAACAGGTAGATTCCTGCCTTTCATACACCAGGCATGAGATTATTATATTCGTACTTGTTTGTATGGTGATTTGTCAAATCGCAACGTAATACTGTGGTATAATAAAAAAATATGTCCCCAAAAAATTAAATGTTCAGAATTCCCTGCTTTGCAATTAGTCTCGTAATACTGCTTTTAGACGGTTTTTCTACTAAAAAGAATTCTTTATATTAAGAGTTTTGAACCTCAACACTGTATTAAATATTTTGAAAGCAAACATGTTCAAAATGTACTGGTAACTATACCACCCACGGCTTCTTCCACACATGGTTCTTTATGTAGTATTTACTAATGCACTCACACTTTTTAACTGTTCCTGCTAGAAAGAAATGTATGGCTTCGTTTTAAATTCGTTTTACACCCTACTGTGTAATTACCAGAAATTTGTGTTCTTGACAGCAATTTGAATTATGTCATTCAAAGTCTTTTTGTGTCATGAATAGAGTTTTTACAAGCTTCTCTAAAACAAATATACAGACTAACACTTTATATATTTTTTTAAATATGGTTAGTCAATAGAGTTTAGGTTTAGGACCACATAGTCATAAACTAAGCCCGGGAAACCCAGAGTGAGCATTACAACTTAGAGACTGTCACTGAGAAAGTCAGTACTAGCAATAATCAAATTTAGAGACAATCTCAGTTCTACAGTACATTGTTTAAATGAGGCATTCATTTATTTTTGCAATTATTGTCTATTTACCAAAATAGGCTTCTGTTTAGGGCTGTTCGCAAGCATATTTTCCTGTATGCAAAAAAGATCTACTTATGTCAGACACCCCATTTTTTGCTGGAACGTTGTATTACATTTGTAGACATTCATATTAAAGTGATACTAAGGTAATTTTTTTAAATAACTAACTTGTCATACATACCTGCTCTGTGCAATAGTTTTGCACAGAGCAGCCCTAATCCTTCTATTCACAGGTCACCTCGCCAACACTCCTGGCCCCTCTCCCCAGCTGAGTGTCCCCATAGCAAGCTGTACTCATGCATGCTCACTCCCAAGCCCCACTCTATGTGTCCATAAAGCCCCATACACACTATCAGATTTTCTGCTGATTTTTGTCTTCAGATTTACCAAAACTATGTAGTGCAAGGGCCTGCCTGATTGCATACAAATTGAAACTTCTAAGGTTTGACCTCATATTATATGGTTTTGGTAAATCTGAAGGAAAAAATCAGCAAAAAATCTGGGGCTTTAGACACACAGAGGGCAGCTCAGCCCCACCACTGCTCCCTCCCCACTGCCTATGATTGACAGCAGCCAGAGTCAATAGCTCCCACTGCTGCCTCTTTGTCCAATGAGGAGAGAGAGCAGAGAGAGATGTCGCTCGTGCACATCACTGGATCGAGATCAGACTCAGGTAAGTATCTAGGGGGGCTGGGAGTGAAGCTACATGCAGAACGTTTTTACCTTAATGCATAGAATACATTAAGGTAAAAAAACTTCTGCCTTTAAAACCACTTTAAAGAAATGTATTTAAAACCTTTATCCCAAAATGAAAAACAACAGTTTGCTGTAACTGATTATAAAGTGTTAGCTGCTGTTTGGGTTCAATGTGTTAGTGTATTTAAATCAGCTAGTCCGTCTAACATCCCCTCCCCCCAGATTAACAATCTTCCTGTCCAAATAAGCCCCCATGTGCTTTCATCCAGAGTGGGGGCACTCTTAATACAAGAGGTGTGTTACTGGCTGTGTTACTAGATCACTAGGTAAAAACAGAGGGAAAAAAGCCTAAAAAAAAGAAAACAAATTAAGCCACCATCTAACAAATTCAGCACCATCTAATAACTGGTATGCTGCAATATGTTACATTTTTGGTTTTGGGTTTAATACTGCTTTAAGCACTAATGAAGCTCCCTTAAGATTTCCCTAAGGGTCTGATCCCAAAGAAGTATGCCCTCTATAACCCTTCTAGATAAAAAAACGTGTAGACTGCACAAGGTGTACATCTGGACATCTTTGTCAATGTGGGGGCACAGAATACTGCATGCCAAAATATTCTCCATCTAACTAAAGCCTCAACATGAAAATACTGTTGTGGACATCTGAGCATCACATCTGTATGAGCCTGCTGGACTTTTCAAAACTGTAATGCCCCGTACACACGTTCGGACTTTCTGACAACAAAACCATGGAATTTTGTTTAAAGGTTGTTGGCTCCAACTTGTCTTGCATACACGCGGTTACACAAATGTTGGCCAACAATTACGAACGTAGTGACGTACAAGACGTACGGCGAGCCGATAAAAAAGTAGTTCAATAGTCATGTGATATCTCCATTACAAACGTTTTACAAGACCGAGTGCTTCCGGCTCGTACTTGATTCTGAGCATGCGTGGACTTTTGTGCGTCGGACTTGTGTACACACGATCGGAAAGTCCGACAACAAAAATTTGTTGGCGGAAAACTTGAGAACCTGCTAGCCAACATTTGTTGGCGGAAAGTCCGACAACCTATGTTCGATGGAGCATACACACGGTCGGACTTTCCGCCAACAAGCTCACATCCAACATTTGTTGTCGGAAAATCTGATCGTGTGTACTGGGCATAAGTGTTAATATAAAAGGTGTTTTTACACCCTCTCCCCACTATTTATGGCTATAACAGTCTCCAGTCTTCTGGATAATCTTTCCACAAGGACTTGAGAGAGTGTGTGTGGGACTTTGGGACCATTCTGCTGAAAGAGTATTTGTGAGGCTTAGTATTGCTGGTGTTGGTTGAGAAGACCTGGCTTGCAATGAACATTCTAATTGATCTGAAAGGTATTGAGCAGGGTTGAAGTCAGGGTTTTGTGCAGGCCACTCAAGTTTCTCCATGCTAACCAATCAGACCATAACACTATAGAACTAGCTTTGTACACAGAAGCACAGTTGGGCTGAAACCAAAAAAAAAACAGGGCCTTCATCAAATTGTAGCTACTGGGTTGGATGCTCACAATTGTCCAAAATGTCTTTGTGTGCAGAATTTCCAGTGCCCTTCATTGGAAACACTTGAAACTCAATAATTTGTTCACAATCTCTTGACCATGTAGTGTATACATATGTTTGCTATGGATCTAGCATGAAGCTCAAGTGTTGGGCTGCCATAGTTGGCCGCTTTGTACTAACATACTGTGCATGACAAAAAATTTACTTTACGTTTGTATAAATAAAAAGTTTACCTATTCCAATGAAAGATGCTTCTATGGTGCCTAAAAGTTATAATAGGTTGTTCAACAAAAGAACTAAAACATGTTTCCTTTTTCCTTGAGCAGCCAAGATAAACTCAACCCATAAAACGGTCCATATGTCCAACATGAGTAAAACGCATTCACCTAGATGAAATTCCTTTAACACTTAATACTTGTATTTCATAAAAAGATAGGTGTGTGAGATTAGCTTTTCACATAAAATCTGAACTGAGTATGTTCTGAGCCTAACACCTCCATAAACACTTTCAGTGAAGACATAGAGGTTAAAAATGATAGCCAGTCTATCATATTTTAATTACATGTACATTTATTCGAGCTCCTTCAACTGTAAATTAAATGCATATGTAGAAGTGTTAAACACAGCAAACGAGGATACATTGTTAGTTTACACAAGTGTACTTTTTGGTTTGTGAGAAAAAGAAATTGAATGTCAGCAATTAAGCTCCGGGAACGCAACTTTGTTCCCGGGGACCCACAGAGACAACACTTCATAATTTTTCAGTGGAGGAATGCAGGTGAGGAGGAAATTAAACAAGTATTCTATATACATTTTCCTGATGTTTTATTCATTACAGAAAAGCAAAATTACATTTGCTCCCCTGCTAGTAAGGCATTGAATTAAACTGACAGACAAAATTTAGATAGAGAATTTAAAATCATAAACTGCTGCGCGGAAACCACTGATCACAGCCAGTGTGTTCTGCTCCCATACCAAGGCATTATGGGGCAAAGGGTCATATGATCTGATGAATAAACACAATATTATATACAGTATATGATGTTTTTTTTATTTTTGTGTTTCACAAAAAAAGAATTTCACTCTACAATTGCTTGCACTTCTAACCCAAATAACTAGAATATGGAGCTCTGTGTGAACATTTTCATATTGTACTCTGTGTTTTTTTTTTGTAAATATTACCCTTGTGGGAGGTGGGGGGCACAGAGCAAGGTTTAAATGCTCATTAAGTATAGGGGAAGAAGAATAAGGTGTAATACTTATTCCATGCTCCAGAGCCTTCAACCATTCTGCATGATAGGTTCACTTATGCCTCCTCTCTTCCATGCTCTGGGAGGCCATCTTACTCATAGTAACATAGTAACATAGTCGGTAAGGTTGAAAAAAGACACCGGTCCATCCAGTTCAACCTAGGGTGTGTGTTTGTGTTTAAGTCATATTTCTGTATGTTGTGATCATTAAGATGCCCATCTAATAGTTTTTTAAACTATCGACGCTCCCCGCTAATACCACTGCTTGTGGAAGAGAATTCCACATCCTTACTGCTCTAATAAAAAAGAACCCTCTACGCAGTTTAACCTCCCTGGCGGTATGATTATTTGAGATTTTTGCGTCTCTAAGCGGTACAATTATTTTGCATAGAAATTTGGCGTTTTATATTGTAGGCCTGTAATTCTTAACAATAACACACTTATATCTGTCCACCAAGAGTCTAGAAGATATCCCGGGTATGATGAAGTTTGAAACACAAAATCATAAACTATAATATAATAAATAAATATAAATAATTATAAAACATAATAATATAATAATAATAAAATAAATTTCCCCACGATTCACTATCGCTCAATTCTGCAAGTGTTCTAATTTACTATCACTGTTTTCTAGCTGGTCTAAAACCACTTTTGACGTAAAGGGACACTTTTTGGTTGCTATGGACAATCTCCAGTTTCCAGGTAGAAAGAACAGTATATATAATATAAAACTGCATGCAGGGCATTGGACAAAGCACTGGGGACAAAAGGGATGTGAAATGATTTCATACAGTAATGTAATCTGTAAGATTACAGTGTACTGTATGTATTATGAATTTTCACTTTTTTGAATTTGGTGCCAGGCTCCGCCCCCCGTGCGTCGCGACACTCGCAGGGAACGGAGCCCAGCACACAAGACATCGGGGCAGAGGACACAGCTCGTAGACACAGCGGGGGGACATCGCAGGATTCTGGGGACAAGGTAAGTAACACTGCACCAGGATCCTGAGATGTAATCCCGAGTGTGGCTTGGGGTTACCGCTAATGGTGCTGAAATTTAACCCCGAGCCACACTCGATAAAACCACTTTTCTTCCAAATTCAGTGAACGGCCACGTGTCTTTTTAAACTCCCTTTCACTGAAAAGTTTTTCCCCTATGCTAAGGTCACCAGTAAGGTATTTGTACATTGCTATCATATTCCCTCTCAAGCGTTTCCTCTCCAGAGAGAATAAGTTCAATGCTTATTAATACTCTAATGTCATCTTGTACAATGCACAACCAGCAGTCTTGTATCGTACATGAGGAGGGTGAGGGCCCAGCCATAACCCCAAGCATAGGACCAAGGAGGCAAGCCTTGGAAGCCTCCACAAGTTAGGAATATGGTATTACAATTTATACTGTATCTCAACCCCTAGAGTTAATGAGAAGTAAAGCCTTGCAGTGTGTGTTTGTAAGGGGGGAAATTTTTTTTTTCCTTACCTTTTTATGCCTGTTGCTATGTGGTCCATCGAAATCTGCCTCCTTCAGCGCCTGGGCTCCTGACGTCACTTCCCTTGGCGCAGAAAGGGAGATCACCTCTCCCCCCTCCCTCTAGGCCACAGGTGTCAAACTGGCGGCCCTCCAGCTGTTGCGGAACTACAAGTCCCACAAGACACTCCAGCTGTTGCGGAACTACAAGTCCCAAGTCATTGCAAGGCTGACAATTACAAGCATGACTCCCACAGGTAGGGGCATGATGGAATATGTAGTTCTGGAACAGCTGGAGGGCCGTCAGTTTGACACCCCTGCTCTAGGCAATCATCTGGGACATGTGACAGGTCCCAGATGATTGCGCTGCCAGACACGGTGCGCGGCGAGGCTCGCGCATGCGCAGTGGATGTCTGACTGTGAAGCCACAGCCGGGCGCCCGCAGTTAAAATGCCGGCGCCGCCGAGCGGAGGGGGAGACGAGCGGGGCTTCGATCCCCCGCATCGCTGGACCCTGGGACAGGTAAGTGTCCGATTATTAAAAGTCAGCAGCTGCAGTATTTGTAGCAGCTGACTTTTAATTTTTTTTTTTTTTAAGCAGGACTCCGCTTAAAAGGTCACCTCAAAGAAAATTTATAAACAAAATCTTTAGGTCATTTATGCACTCCTTTAGTCAAACTTTCCCAGCTATGGCATTATTGTTACCTGAATCCAACTCTATAATATGTGATAAAAGTTGAAATCAGGCATGCAGGGAGAGTGCCTGTTTTGTTAGGCAGGACATACAAAATGAGAGCGCTCAGGGAGAATGTGGGCATTCTGTGTTGTTTATTAGTAGTCTTAATATTAGGCAGGAGTAGAGGAACGGTACAAAAGCTTAGGAACTGCAAGCTTTGTTGTCACCCTACTTCCTCATAAAGCAACAGCATTAGTGGCTTAAGAATATACAAGCATAGGTGAATTCATTTACAAATCATTTGACATGTAAAAAGTTTCTATGTACCAGAATTGAAAGTAAGGGAAAATCTACCTAGTGTAGACACCGATTGCAATAAAAAAGACAAAATAACCCTTCCTTACTCTAGATCAAATCAAAAGAATGTTTTGCTGGAGTTTTACTGTAAAATATACATCGATAACAATGCAATCTGATACAGCTATGTCATAAGCACTTTTCTTCTATGAATAAACAAAACATATAGAAATTGGTGTATTTATAGAAAAAAACGCATAGCAATGTGCACAGTGAAAGTGCATGTACATTTGTTCTGCGCAAATGAGGCACAAAAAAAAAAATTGTTATTAGGCTAGTTCCTCTGCGGAATGAATGTTTTTCATTGATATAAATGGGAAAATACAGCATTTGCCCACTATATGGCACTACATTTATGATACTTACCACCATCTAGTGGCCAAATGCAATATTTTTGTTTTACATCACTGAAAAATATTCATCCAGCACATAACAATTACTTTTTCCCCATTCGCAAACAATGAAAGTATATACACTTTTATTGGGTAAATTGATACACCCCAAGTATAGTTCTCACCTTTTTGCAAATTCAGATGAAAATCTAACTGTTGTCTTTAATAACATGTCTTATGCAGACTAGGACAAGAAGTGAAGCAGAATAAGCCTGGTGGGAACAGAAACTGTAATAAAACCTGCTATCTATATAGTTCCCTGTTAAAAAGTTTTTCCCTCAGCTTTTGTACTGTAAACCGGTGTTTCTCAACCAGGGTGACATTGCACCCTGGGGGGCTGCCTCAGTTCTCCTGAGGTGCCACGAGCATGAGACCCAGTTTGCAATGGAGTCATAAGTTCCCATGATGCAGGTGGGCCGGATACCAGCACCATAACAACCAATGATGCTCTAGGACCACAATGCATGGTGTAATTTGTTGCTATGATGATGGCGGCTGGCTGACTCGCATCATGGATACACATGACTTTGATCCAGGGCAGGCAGCATGCAAGGGTCACTCCCAGCATTCACAAGAAGACGGAAGTCCACCTCCTCTAGACCACCTTCACCTCTCATCCTCTGCCGCACTGCCAGAGCCAAAAGGTAGGGTTCTGATGTGAAGAGGGGGCTGTAAGAGTGGGGGCTCTGTGATGGGAGAGTGTGCTATTGGGAGGAACTCTGTGGTGATGGGGGACTTTGATTTGATGAAGGACACATGTATTCGGGCCTCTGATGTATAGGGCCTGCAACTCTAACATGAAGAGGTGACTCTAACATGAAGAGGAGACTTTGATGTGAAGGGGGACCTCTGACATGATGGGGGATCCTTGATGTGATAGGGGCCTCTGATATGAAGACTGGATTGTGATTTTTGGGGAGAAGGGGAGGCTGATGTGATGGAGGACTTTGATGTAAAGTTAAAACAAACATTTATGCTCACCTAGGTGGATGCAGCATTGGTCCAATGCTGCATCTGTCCCCCTGCTGCCTCCACCGAGAACCTACACCGAGAACCGAGTGATCATAGAATGCCGATCTCAGTCTTGTCAGTCTTCAGTGTCAGTCACCAGCCTCCTGCTCTGCCCCTCCAGCGCCAGGCTGTGGAGGGAGCAAGAGCAGCTGGCTCAGACTCTCAGTTGTTTGCTGAGAGCCTGAACCCAGGTCCAGGCATCTGGGTGCATCCCAACAGTAAAGTCAGGATCTCGTTAGAGTGATGTGAATATGGGTCACAAGGATGCAGAACAAAGTGCATTCTTGTGATCCCCAGGGGAAGTAGGACCAAAAAAGCTTTGGCCCTACTCCTTTAATTTAATCAAGGCGGTTGTGTACATTGTCCCAGGATCAGGTTCCCCATTGAAAAGTAATTTTTTTTTACATTTTAAACTGGGTTGCCTTGTGATTTTGCATACTATTAAAGGCTGTTGCCACTGAAAAAAAGTATGAGAAACACTGCTGTAGACCACTGGGAAAAACGAAGAAACAAAAGTGACAAAGAGTCTCTTTCCCAATATCATTTAATAAAATGGTTTTGGTTGCAGCTCCAGTTTGAATATTGTTAGCCATTATAATGCATATATATATATATATATATATATATATATATATATATATATATATATATATATTTTTATATATATATATATATATATATATATATATATATATATATATATATATATATATGTATATGTATATATATATGTATTGTACAGTATCTGTGTAAGGGTTCGCTAGATTCAGCCGTTTGGTTTTGCTGTTATCTACAAATGTATTGGTACAGATGATTTCCCAGACCAACTACAGAGAGGATATACCATACATAAAGTTTCTGCTGAGAAATTTGCCTCTGTCTGGGTATGCTGCAGGCCAAAGTTAGCAGGCACCATCTGCTATCAATACTATCCACACGCTTCACAGTCGAGATACGTCTGAGGCCAGGTTTTTATCTTGTGAGCTAACTGAAGATGACAAGTCTAGCAGTTCATGAATTTTCCTCACATGATCGATTCAGCCTGGCTGACCGGATCCATGCTAATGAGATGGTGCCATAGCTCACAACAAAAACATTTTCTGAATAATTTCAAACTTCAGAGGATGTTTTGCCAACTACGGTGACGCTTTGTCTAATAATGATACTTGCAGATTATGCTTTCTCATGCATCTGTAGTCTAAATGATTTCCTTTTTTTTTTTTTTTTTTTTGTGTGCCTTTCGAAAAATGGGAATTATCACAGGCTAAAGAGAAATATGCTAAAATATATCAAACACTGCCTGTATCAAATACAAAACTGAATGTTTAAATCTGAATTTTAGTAAACAAAGCCGTATTTTTGTTTGTAGAGTGTAATATTGTATATTTAAAGGGACGCTCTGTAGAGCACTGGCTGCTGAAGTGGCTATAGTAATATGTAAATAATACCAACCCCTATGTCCCTAATTATCCAGTTCCAAATCATTTGTGGGTTCCACCAGCCTGTGCTTTCCATTGGACAAGTGTTCAAAATTCCTGGCAGACCTCAGGGGGTTAACAGCCAGAGGAGTCAGAGGAAAGTACAGAATAGAAGGACCAAGAAGTGCTCTTGGATGAAAGACGGAACAATGTCATAAGCAAAGTGAGAATTTTTAAGTTAGTGCACTAATCTCTTCTGACTCCATCAGTCAACATTTACTAGAGATGATCTTTAAATTTAGACCATCTGTTATGGAGGTCAGTAAGTCCCCTTCCTCTAGGCTTGCCAGTTCCTCTCTATGTCCATACTTAATTCTTACATATTTGTAGGCTAATAGGTGTCAGAGGTTGAAGTCCAGGCTGTAAGTACTACAGTAGAATTCAAGCCAAAGCGATGTGCTTTTGATTATGAAATTAGTAAGGCTGGTCATACACGGTTCGAATCTCAGCCGGTTCAGCAGGAACTGGCCAAGATTCGAACCGTTAATGGGCAGGCTGAATCTACCAAGTGGATCAATCAACTTGGGTACAACCAGCCTGTCAGTGATAATCACTGTCTTCTCCCAGTGGCGACGGCTTCCCCTGCCCGCCCTCACCCCTCCATCGGGAGCAGCCAATTGCTTGGCAGGAGGGATTTCCCTGTCAGCACTGTCTGTGTTGATGGGGAAATCACGCGAATTTCTTTCCTGCAACCCGTTGTTTCAGTAAATAAATCTGCACCATGTATGGCCTGCCTTAGGGTTAAAACCTCTGTCATGTATTTGTTACTATTTGTGTCCCCATTAGGATGAATTTTCTTTGCCTCCTTGTCTCAATGATAGTGATCACCAGATCTCTGAGCCGGGGAAACATACAGCAATAACAATGCTCATTTTCACTAGAGCAGGGCATAGTTAGAAGTCCTGTCAGGTTTTAATTTTTGTTTGTGTTGCTGATTGTTAATCTACCTTGAATTCTTTTTCCAATGACAGTGGTCAAGAAGCTTACATAAAAAGTATCCTATCCCCTCTGCATTGTATCCTTTGTGTGAAATCCCTGGTTTCCCTGCCAGTCACTCTGTTTTTCTATTAAAAACTGACCACACTAAACAGGAGAACACACTGTGGTCAGTTCTCTAGCTATGCTGGGAACCTCCAATGATCAGACTTGTCCTGCCGACCCCCTCCCCCCCCCCGCACAGTCTTTCACTAGGAAGCTCGGTGTGCTGCTGATTGCTGCTGTTTCTCCTCCCCTAGCTCTTATACAGCTGAGAACAGAGGGAACATGATCACTTTTAAAAAAGGCTTAAAATGCATTTATAATTTTTTTTTTATATCTGTGTACACAAAGGATTTGCCTTTCATTTTTATTTTAAACTGAATGGGTTGATTTACAAGGTGATAATTTACAATCACTTTAAAGGTAAAGCATTTTTTTAATTATATTGATATAAATTGAGGTTTGGTTGACTTGTTCTAATAAATACTTATTGGTAATATGCTATAAAAATGGATAGCCCCCTGCATTGATATACAGTGCATCCGGAAAGTATTCACAGTGCTTCACTTTATCCACATTTTGTTATGTTACAGCCTTATTCCAAAATGGAATAAATTATTTTATTTCCTCAAAATTCTACAAACAATACCCCATAATGACAATGTGAAAGACGTTTGTTTGAAATCTTTACAAATTTATTAAAAATAAAAAGCAAAAAAATCCCATGTACATAAATATTCACAGCCTTTGCCATGACACTCAAAATTGAGCTCAGGTGCATCCTGTTTCCACTGATCATCCTTAAGATGTTTTTACAACTTGCTTGGAGTCCACCTGTGGTAAATTCAGTTGATTGGACATGATTTGTAATAGCACACACCTGTCTATATAAGGTCCCACAGTTAAGAGTGCATGTCAGAGCACAAACCAAGCCATGAAGTCCAAGGAATTGTCTGTAGACCTCCCAGACAGGATTGTATCAAGGCACAGATCTGGAGAAGGGTACTGAAAAATTTCTGCAGCACTGAAGGTCCCAATGAGCACAGTGGCCTCCATCATCCGTAAATGAAAGAAGTTTGGAACCACCAGGACGCTAGAGCGAGCCACCTGGCCAAACTGAGCGACAGGGGGAGAAAGGCCTTAGTCAGGGAGGTGACCAAGAACCAAATAGTCACTCTGACAGAGCTCCAGCGTTTCTCTGTGGAGAGAGGAGAACCTTCCAGAAGAACAACCCTCTCTGCAGCACTCCACCAATCAGGCCTGTATGGTAGAGTGGCCAGACGGAAGCCACTCCTCAGTGTGTCAGCCCACCTGGAGTTTGCCAAAAGGCACCTGAAGGGCTCTGAGGCCATGAGAAACCAAATTCTCTGGTCTGATGAAACAAAGATTGAACTCTTTGGCCTGGATGGCAAGTGTTATATATCTGGAGGAAACCAGGCATCGCTCATCACCTGGCCGATACCATCCCTACAGTGAAGCATGGTGGTGGAAGCATTATGCTGTGGGGATGTTTTTCAGCAGCAGGAACTGGGAGACTAGTCAGGATCAAGGGAAAGATGAATGCAGCAATGTACAGAGACATCCTTGATGAAAACCTGAACCAGAGCGCTCTGGACCTCAGACTGGGGTGAAGGTTCATCTTCCAACAGGACAATGACCCTAAGCACACAGCCAAGATAACAAAGAAGTGGCTATAGGACAACTGTGTGAATGTCCTTGAGTGGCCCAGCCAGAGCCCAGACTTGAACCCGATTGAACATCTCTGGAGAGATCTGAAAATGGCTGTGCACCGACGCACCCCATCCAACCCGATGGAGCTTGAGCGGTCCTGCAAAGAAAAATGGGAGAAACTGCCCGAAAATATGTATGCCAAGCTTTTAGCATCATACTCAAAACGACTTAAGGCTGTAATTGGTGCCAAAGGTGCTTCAACAAAGTATTGAGCAAAGGCTGTGATGTGATTTTTTTCGTTTTTTATTTTTAATAAATTTGCAAAGATTTCAAACAAACTTCTTTCACGTCATTATGCGGTATTGTTTGCGGAATATTGAGGAAAATAATGAATTTAATCCATTTTGGAATAAGGCTGTAACATAACAAAATGTGGAAAAAGTGAAGCGCAGTGAATACTTTCCGGATGAACTGTAAATACTCTTTTCGATGTGCTATAAAAAAATACATATTATGACTGGGCTATAAGAGAATACTTTAACCCCATTAGCCAGTGCAGGTGACCAAATCCAGAAAGTCAATCACAGAAATCTCACCAATAAAGTCCCCCAAAAATATAAGAAAAGGTCAGGGGGTTTAACTGTCTAGCATCTACCAAAAACTGAAACATCGGGTATAGGTGGACCGTTCCTTTAATGCAACCGTGAAGAATTATGAATTGTCAATGATGATGATATTATTTATAACACAAATGATAATTATTACAAACTCAGCTTTTACAGAATGTCTGGCATCTGCAGGATGCTTTCTGCCACACACAGAAAAGAATGCAACGTGTCATAACCTCGTTAGCAGACATTAGTTGTTTGCCATGCCATGGCTGGAAACCACTAAAAGGTGACAGTCTCCATCTGTGCCCTGCTAAATTAATGTGCCGGGCTGATGATTTTGGAATTTTTCCAAGCCAGCAAAGGAATGCCATCCTCCAGAATGTCTGGAGATGGTCTTCCAAACAACCTGTACTGCATAGGCCCAGCTGCACCTGACACGACAACTGTTTGGACAGCACTGACCACTGGCAATACTTTAAAGCCCTGTACGGTTAAACTATGTAACTCAGTCTCATCCTAGTTCCACTATGGTCATCCGAAACCTCTGATATGTGTTAGGATTTCAAACATTTGCTTCAAGCCACTGGAGCTTCAGAAACTGAATCCGTCATCAAACTCATGCATATATGTATTTTCAAATCGGGTTAAAATACTTCTAGCATCTCGGTTTCATACGTGCCATTCAAGACTCAAACAAATCTAAATCTAAATAGGAAGTCGTTCCTTCCCAACGTTCTAAGATTTCAACCTACTAACTATTCAGTAGTAAACACTTTCTATTTCATGAGTTCACTTTTTATCAGTTCTTCTGCTCTGTAGATGTCATTACTGCCTAAATGATCATTCTACTATGAGCAGAATTTAAAGTATATGTAATCTCACTAAAATCTAATATAAGCTTTAATGTATTATTACAATTTCAATCTAAGTTTGTCAAACTGGGTAGTACTGACAGAGACACCAATGGCTCAATTTTCAGACGAATCAGCAGAAATCAGCCAAAATTTGAAGAGTGTATGGTCAGCTTTAAAGCAGTGCAATGTGCCTATGCACACTGGACAGACATGGTCCACTGTTGTCACTTAAAACTCACCCTGAGTAATGATATGTAGCAGTTGCTAGAGTGAATTATTCAAAAACAAACATGGCAATTTTTTAATGACACAGTGATTTTCCAAATGCAATGCCATTTATTAAGGATTTACATTATTGACATCTAGTAATTTGATCTGTCGAATTTCATTTTTGTTCAGATATGTGTGTAATCGTATCATTTTTAGTTAGAGTTCCTCAACCACCAGCTTTAGTGATTGCAGAGCTGCTAATCTGACAGGGGGGGGGGGTGTCAAGTCAAGTCTGTAGAGAGACCACTGCTTCCACACAGAGCAAGGGTTTTTTTCTATAACATGCGGGCAGGCTTCTCCACTAAGGCTGTGTCATTCTTCTAATATAAATTAACTGTATGACTTTGCACACATTTGTTTTGCTGCTACTGGAATGTATTTTGGGCTTTATTCACCAACTATATGTCTGGTTGAGTTGATCACAAGATTGGCTGTACAGAATTACAAATTGTTTGGCAGAAAAAAAATCTATATCTATATTTTTTTTTTAAATGTACTCGAGACAGGGTTGTCCCCTTTCCCCTTTAGTCTTTGCCCTTGCGATCGAACCCCTTGCAGCCCTGATCAGAGCGAATCTAAATATTCAAGGTTTGGAAGTAGCCTCCATGTCTCACAAATTATGTCTATTTGCTGACGATGCACTATTATTCCTATTATTATTCCTTTTACCTCACCCCATACTACACTTCTAAACCTCATCCAAATATTAGACAAATTCACACTGGTCACAGGCTTGGAGGTCAATCAAGCCAAATCTAAGGCCCTCAATGTGTCTCTTCCACAGGCAGAGCTCAAACACCTACAAGAGAATTTCCCTTTCATCTGGTCCACGTCGTCAATACCATACCTTGGGATGAAACTGACTAGCAACCCAACTCACCTATTCCACACAAATTATCTCCCTATGCTAATCCACTTGTCTTCTCTACTTAACACCTGGCAACCCCTATGTGTCTCCTGGCTTGGGCGGGTTGCAGCAGTAAAGATGTAATTGCTACCTAAGCTTTTATATCTCTATAGAGTCCTCCCGGTCGCGATCCCTTCCTATTTCCATCGAGCCATACAAAGCTGAGTATTTAAATACATTTGGGGCTCCACAAAACCCAGGGTTTCAAGACCTATCTTGCTCCGTAGCAAACTCAGCAGAGGCCTTGATTTGCCCAATTTCCTACATTATTATCAGCCCAACTGGCTCAAATCCCACTTTATCAGGCAAAAGCTGAAAAGCCTCTGTGGGTCAGTTTGGAAGCAATAGACCTCCACCCTATCACAGAGACCAATTTGCTGTAGCTACCCACCTCAGCTCGTGGCCCCATAACCAATCCTATAACATAGCACTCCCTCAAAATTTGGGATAAACTGCGAAACCCATTTAAGTTAATATCCCCACATTCACCACTACTTTTTTTTCTTGGTCACCCACTCTTCTACCCGGCCTACACCAAACCAGCCCTTCTTCCAGGCCTGGTCCCATACTGGTCTGAGTCGCATATATGACCTGGTCAATGGCGGTGCTATAAAACCATTTCCAGTTCTACAAGCACAGGCTCAACTCCCACACAAGGAGTGTTTTCGATTTCCTCAGATCGCTCAATTTGTTCAAGCAGTCATAGGATCTTGCTCAGAGCTAGACAACCTATCTATGTTTTAGGGTATATGCGACTCAGACCCACATGCTCCAGGTATCATATCTCGCCTCTATACCCATCTCACATCCCCCCCAGCTACTCTCCCCTCATATGCTATGCAGTGGTCCAAAGACCTAGCAATAGATCTAGACGTAGAGGACTGGGCGAATATATGGACTAACACCAAAATCTCGTCCCAAAATGTTGTCGCACTAGAAGGTATTTGGTCCCGGCTAGGATTACTAAATTCCTACCGATTGCTTCTGAGGTTGTGGCGAATGAGGCAAGCATGCACATATATGGTGGACATGCCGATTGTACAACGCTTCTGGGCGACAATATTTCAAATGGCTTCTACATTGCTTCGACAAACCCTCGACCCTGACCCATCCCTTGCCCTACTGAACTACACCTCACAGGACTACACCCAGGCACAACTGTGTCTTCTCTTACAACTCACCACAGCAGCCAAGCAAACAATAGCTAGAGCTTGGAAGACCCCGAGCTTAAAAATAACAGAAGTGAAAAATAGGGTTACCCAAGCCATGATACATGGCAAAATTGAAGCAACAATTTTAGACAAAATTCCTCAACACCTCAAAATCTGGCACCCATGGATAGACCGTTTTCTACCTCCTGATTTTGACAAACACCTCTTAGAACCTTAACTCCCCCCGACTCCTAGTGATTATGACGTTGAACGTCAATGGCCCATGCAAGCTACCTGACCACCTTTCCTCTAAAAACTCTTACTTCCTTTCTTTCTAGTCTCTTCTCTTCTTGACCCCCCTCCCTCCCTCCAAACTCCCTCCTAACTCAATGTTCACCACTGGTAACGTAACTTACTGGTACATATTGTTCAGCTGGTACCTTGCTCACCTCCCCACAGAGTAACACCCTTAGCTTGCCCTTTAAGTCAATGGGCCCTTGCCCCCCTTGCTACAGTATTCTATAGCTCCTATTAGAATGTATAAGCTATTTTTGCCTAACAATACTCTGTATCTCCTCATTCAATATGTTTTCACCATAATGCTACACCAAGATATACTCTGTTAAGTATACTTTTTCAATGTTAGATTGAAATTGTCAGTAACTGTTATCTGATTGTTACCAATAAAATTTTTGAAAAGAAAAAAAAATGTATCCACCTGCAATATTGCTGTAATGTAAAAAATGCTAAACAAATACAAAAACACCTAAAATAAGTAAAGGCGCATTGAGCTTTCTTAAACAATTCAAAGCGTTAAAACAAATTAAAACTGAATTGTAATGTTCACAAAATATGTTGTAATTTTTACTTATTATTATGTTGAAATACAAATAAGCAAAAAATGAGTATACAATTAGCACAGATACTTCAGGTCTTACATTTAATCTTGAGGGTTTCTAATCTAATGTAATCTCTAGAAGCCAATCATGAATTTTATAAGTGTAGACTATAAATCCTAGAAGGTTTATGAGTAAGGAGAAGAGATAATCACAGTAAACTGATCTTTTCTCACACCTTCGCACTTTGCAGGAATACGACAGCATAAGTATTTCGTTATTGATACGATCCCTGTTGCAAGACTAATAGAATTCTATTTATATTTGGCATATACAGTACTTCATCAAAAACATTTTTTTTTATATTGTTACAAATTTGTTTTATAGCTTATTATATTTCATTTCAAGCTTTACACAGCTGCAGAATTATTTGCTCTCCAGTTAATGAAACTATATTGGCTTTGGGATAGTTTTCTTTTTTATTTGTTACAGATATTTTAAAACTGTTGTTTTATATTCCATATACACAATCTTTGTGTATTATGGGTTAACTGAGATTTCACGGCAGATGATGCCTGCTTTGGGACTCCATTTGTCTGATTAAAACATCAGACTAAGCTGTTTGATATAAAGTCACTGCAAGTCATTTGCATTCGTACATTTCACCTTACTCTGCATGGTCCAGGTGGTGGACAGAACCAAGTTGCAGCAAATCAACCTGGCGTTACCATTAAAATCTGCTCCAGTCTGCCCTGCAGTCAGTGGCAATGATAGCACAGCTCTCCAAAGGAGATGCAGCCAATCAATGCTCTTATCTACCTGTAGAACCTCTTTGACACCCCAAAGGCAGGATGGCACCTCCAGAGGCAGGGTGGGCTAGCATTTCCATGGCTAAAATGGGGGAGGATATTGGGCACCGGTCACTTTGTCTTTTTGAACTTTTATTGCAGAACTGTTAAGGACATGAGGGTTAGGGGTCCAGGATACCGTAGCAGTTCACTTACAGACTCTGCAGGTCCATATCAATGTCCAGCTTCACAGTATCAAAATCTTTAAGCCAACCCGGCAACACTGTAAGCACATTACAAAATGTCAGTACATCCTCAGAGTGAGTCACCAGGCCCTTCTCATAGACCAGCCAAGTGATTGTAAGGGTTCATTTTTGTTTTTTTTTAAATAACAAACATATCATACTTACCTCCATTGTGCAGCTTATTTTGCACAGAACCTCATCTTCTAGGGTCCCCCGGTGGCTCTCGCGGCTCCTTCTCACATCAGATAACCCCCTAAAGAAGCGAGGGTGTTACCTTGCGGGCACATCCATAGCCACCGAATGTATGGCTCGGCCCTGCCCCTCGGTGCCCGTGTCATTAGATTTGATTAACAGCAACGGGAGCCAATGGCTGCGCTGCTATCAATCTATCCAATCAAGAGCAAAGGACCCCCCGCAGAGAGACAGAGCGTCCCCGTCCGGTCAAGTTCCAGGGCTCAGGTAAGTAAAACGGGGGGCTGGGATGGCCGGTCACTGCCAGGTGTTTTTTCACCTTAATGCATAGGATGCATTAAGGTGAAAAAACACAAAGGTTTACAACCCCTTTAAAGTATAACTAAAGGAAAAACTTTTTTTTTTCGTTTTAGATAGACCCCCTGTCAGTTTTTTATTGCTGTCTGTGTCCCCATTATGGAGATTAGCCATCTCTTTTTGTCCTGTTTACCGTTATCACTGAAAGTGAAAGAAAATCTTACATTTTGAGTTGTTCTCAGAAAAGTAATAGAGGGGAAAGCTTCCAATACAAGTCCAAAAACACTTTCATCCCTAAACCCAGGGGAAATCTTCCATCAAACTTCTTTCTAGAATGCCATTGAAGGGTGCTGCCCTCCTCAGACCGGGAAGTCCTCTGAACACACTGAAAAAAACACACAGGAGAATGCAACCACCTTGTGCATTACCATGGATAATTTTTATTGAATCCACACAAGCCAAACTGATCCGCTCTAGCCAGAATGCAAAGGCGATATGTCCTGAAAGCAAATGGTTGGACAGCTAACGCATTTCAAAATGCGTCAGCTGTCCAACCATTCGCATTCAGGACATACCACTATTGCGTTCTGAGTGGAGAGAATCAGTTTGACTTGTTTGTCTATGTGGATTCAATAAAAATTATCTATGGTATAGCACAAGGTGGTTGTGCCCTACTGTGTTTTTTTTTTTTTTGCAGAGGGAAATATTCCAATGGGGACACTGGTTCTGGTGACCAGGGGGTCCCCAAGGGATTCTTTTAATGTGTAGGGATTAATAATTTACATTTACAAAGATATTTTGTATTTACTTAATTTAACTTAGCTGTTTTTGATGCACAACATGTGCTCTGTGAAAATAGCTTCTATTTGACTGGTATTCCAGTCACCTTTTTTCTTTTGTATTAATACATATGCAGCGGAGACGGCACTGACTTAGTGAGTTGGCATATTTCCTTGCTTTAACCACTTGCCGACCAGCGCACGACGATGTACGTCGGCACAATGGCATGGCTGCGCAAATGGGCGTACCTGTACGTCCCCTTTAAATCGTGGGGTAGTGGGCACGCGCACGCCCTGCGCCTGAATGTGTCTGCACGTCCCGCGGACTCGATGTCTGCCGGTGGCCCGCAATCGTGACACGGAGAGGCAGAATGGGGAGATGCCTATGAAAACAAGGCATTTCCCTGTTCTTCCTAGCAACATGACAGGGATCTACTGCTCCCAGTGATTGGGAGCAGTGATCTCTGTCATGTTCTAGTGAGCCGATCCCCCCTACAGTTAGAACACACTGAGGGAACACAGTTAACCCCTTGATCGCCCCCTAGTGTTTAACCCCTTCCCTGCCAGTGTCATTTGCACAGTAATCAGTGCATTTTTATAGCACTGATCGCTGTATAAATGTCACGGGTCCCAAAATAGTGTTCTGATGTGTCCATCGCAATGTTGCAGTCACAATAAAAATCACAGATCGCCGCCATTACTAATAAAAAAAATTGATAATAAAAATGCCAGAAATCTATCCCCTATTTTGTACACGCTACAACTTTTGCGCAAACCAATCAATATACGCTTATTGCGATTTTTCTTTACCAAAAATATGTAGAAGAATACGTATTGGCTTAAACTGAAGAAATTAGTTCTTTTATATTTTTTGGGGACATTTATTATAGCAAAAAGTAAAAAATATTGCTTTTTTTTTCAAAATTGTTGCTCTTTTTTTGTTTATAGTGCAAAAAAAAAAATGCAGAGGTGATCAAATACCACCAAAAGAAAGCTCTATTTGTGGGGAAAAAAGGATGCAATTTTGTTTGGGTGCAACGTCGCACAACCACGCTATTGTCAGTTAAAGCAACGCAGTGCCGTATCACAAAAAGTGCTCTGGTCAGGAAGGGTGTAAATTCTTCTGGGGCTGAAGTGGTTAAACCATTTTACCTATTATTAGCAATACAAAAACTGACAGGGGTTTTAATCCTTCTCCGCTGTATCCATTCCACTGGATGTCACTGGGGTAAAATACAGAATGGTTTCTTGAGTAAAATACCTCATATTTTTAACTCTTTAAAAACGAATAACTTTAGTAGCTTTTTTTCTGAATTGCAAATCTCAGATTTTAAGAGGAAAATAACTTTGTGAGTTGAGCCTATTGTTAGAAAAAATGTTTTGTGAAAGCTTTAATGTGGTTATTTTTTGGGTTTACAAGTGCTTTAATGAACTCTAGAAAGAAACCTTAGGCCAGGTTCACATATGTGCGGGGCAATTTCAGTGAAATTTTTAAAAAGGTGTTTGGTGTGATTTTTTGCACCGCTTCAGGTGCGATGCAGGTGCGAACTTTTAAAGGGTATGACACTTGTAATCACACTTGAACCAGACTGAAAATCGCACAAGACTTTTTTTTAAAAACGCACTGCGGCTGTCCCACACATATGTAAACCGGCTCCACAGAAAGCCAGTTTGGTTCACATGTCATTCGCATATATGTGAACCGGGGCTAAAGCAGACTGCTGGCTCAAATATAGAATGCAAGATATTTATATTCAGTATTTCATACATTTATTTCATGACTTAAAAAAAATAATAGATTGTATTTTAGTCCTAACCATAATCAATTAATCAATAACAGATCTACAAAACCACTATGATTCCCTTTAAGAAGCACAACTACTGAATTAAATGCAATAAGGAAAACCTAAGCTGCAACTTACAGGAAAGACCAAATTTGTGTACTATGCTTACCAGGTATGGGGGTTCTGATGTCTATTTTTAAGACACCAATGGTAAGTACTGTCACTTTTGGTGCCTGCCCTCACATTGTAATTTTAGTTGAAATTACTTCTCACGGTCATTAGTTTACGTTAGCCTTTCAGTATTGATCACAATATTAAGCATTAAGAACACTTTACAAAATATTCGCATAGCAAATCTTGTATGTGAGGATTTTTGTTTGATAATGAAAAGTATATTCACTTTATATGCCGCTAAAAGGTTTGTAGTATGAAGAAGAATCCTTTTATCCACTCAAGTGTAAATTACAAGTGAATGATAATGCAGGTGAAGCTGCAGATTTGTCAGAGCTTAAACTATTATGTGGCTTAAAGACCTGTATATATTGACAATGGGATACACTGTTTTAAGGCAGATCTTTTGGTGTTCCATATGTCTTATACTGTATGTTGCTGCTGCTAATACGTCCCAACATTTTTTTTTTTTTAAAAAGGCTTGTTTACAGTTACCTTATAAGCCGGAGTTCTTTTGTTTAGAAGGCATGCCCAACAAGATGGGGTTGACATTCATCAAAGAAGGGTATACTGGCAAGGAGTCTTTAATAATGTCTATAAAGTACAGCTAACATG
Source organism: Lithobates clamitans (assembly GCA_037952925.1). NCBI lineage: Eukaryota > Metazoa > Chordata > Amphibia > Anura > Ranidae > Lithobates > Lithobates clamitans. The sequence continues at coordinate 17,210,665 of JBBGZY010000655.1, forward strand.
CATGAAGGAATCCAATATTTGAAAAGAAATAGATTTCACTGGCTGAAAGATGCACCAGACCGTAAAAGGTACCTGAATGCTCAGTGTTAATAACTGTCCACAATCACTGGCTGTCATGCATCAGTCATACAGTGTATAAAGACATAGATATACTGTATATGGTATATATGTCCTGTTTTTACATTAGTCAGGACTCACATGCACTATTTTAACACAAAATACAAGATAAATTAAAAAAAAAACATTGCGCCCTCTTGGCTCTAAACCCACAGTTGCTCCAGAGGAAGGTGAAGATTAAACCTCTTAGTCAAATTCATTCTAACAAAATGAAAAAATCCTTCTAGATACCGAAAGAAAATTGGATACTCCCTGGATCAGCAATTTACACTATTAACTCATGTAGGGGTTATTTACTAAAACTGGAGAGTGCAAAATCTGGTGCAACTCTACATAGAAACCAAGCTTCCAGCTTGAACAAGCTGAAGTTAGGCCGGCCATACACAGAGAAAATTTCTTTCCTGCAACTTCCCCCATCAACACAGACAGTGTTGATGCAGCAATCACTCCTGCCAAGCCTTTCTCTTCTCCATCGGGGTAGCCACCCAGGCCAGGAGAAGACAGTGATTATTGTTAGTGGCTATAGCAGCCACTAGCGATAATCACAGGTAAAACCTGGCATGCTGGTTGTACCCATTTAGCCTGCCCAAACACGGTTTGAATCTCAGCCGGTTCGGCAGGAACCAGCCGAGATTCGAACTGTGTATGGCCAGCCTTAGAAGCCGATTGGATACCATGAACAGCTGTACCAGATTCTGAGTGTACCAGTTTTAGGAAATCTACCCCATAGTGAGAGTACAGTCTAGAAAATTTGCAGTTTTCTCTTGTACCAGAACAACGCACGTGTCTCTTCCCTTCCAATCCTTTGCCTCGGACAATGAAGCATTCCTGTTTAGTCCCCAAGTACATGGCATCATAATACATTCATCCAGATGGATTTGGAGCTCATTTCTAAATGCATCTGGAAGAATGTAGTGTTTACTATGGCTAAATTCACACCTAGACATTTAGATTCACCTAGGTGCTATCAGCCTAGTTGTGTTTACACAACAAGAATATTTAGCATCTGCAAACCGTTAAGCCTCGTTCACATGGGCTAAGAGGCCTGTATAGTGTGAACAGGCCATTTTTTCTGGTGTCTCTATCCCCTAGGTGCTGCATGCAGGCAGGCAGTCCATTAAAGTCTATTAGGATGCAATGGCTACAGCCACTCGTCAGGGGTGCAAGTGCAGGTGAGCTGCCCACCCCCACCCGCACGCCTTTCACTTTGGGATGAGCGGCTGTGTCTGTGCAGCTGCTGCATCCTTATAAACTTCAATGGGCTACCTGCATGGAGCACCCAAAGTCTAGGCGCATTCGCAGTATAGGGGCCCGTTCATGGTATATGGGCCTCATCAAGGTCTTTGCCTGAATTTCTGCGGGTAAACGTGTGTAAATGCAAGTACATATGGAAAAGAAATGGATCTGTGAGGCATAAAGTTTGTTTATACATCTCAAATCAATGTCTACTGCATAGATCTGCATTGACATTATCTTCATTCCCAGCATAAACACTGGAGGCCTGTGTGTATGAGGCCTTGGGAATTCAGGACTGGTCCAGAGCACAGGAGACTGTGAAACTGTGCACACAAGTCTGACCTTTCTAATGTCTACGGACAGCTTAAAATTTATATTTACTCAGTAGGAAATACAATTAAGGTACTCAGGTTTATTTAGTTTACAATAAAATATGCATTTTGGAAAACTTTCAAAAGTTCATATTTTTTTATCATTACCGTTACATTTCTGAAAAATATTTTAATGAAAATGTCAAAGTAACTTTATATTTTGCTTGGAAAAGTTTTGTCAATCTGCTCCTTCAAGCCTATGCACACAGATAAGTGACATTCTGTTGAGAGATCCTTCACACAGGCCCTACTACAAGAAAAGAAAACTTTCATTATGTAACTTAAACTGCCCCTGCTGAATTTCTGTCTGCACACAGCTTTTTGTTGTCAGTCATCGTATCAGTTTAATTTGCCCTCCTATTATGTCACTGGCATTAAAAGTGCAAACAGCAGTTGCAATGCTGATACTTGTACCACTTGACTCTGATCCCCCCACCCCTCCTCACACACATACACCATTCCCATCTGATTTCCCTTCACAAGTGCCTTGTGCCGTACACTTGATACCCTAGCCAGTTGTTTGTTCAGTCATGTAGTTTATGCCTGTCTCCATATTTACCAGGGCGGTACTGACATAAGTCATTGTAGGTCCTGCCTCTTTTGATGCTGCCGACATCATAAATACCACAGAAGCTTTTAAGGCCACCCATTTTGTCTTGTTTATTTACTTATTTGTAAAAGTGACATTTGTCTATACATTCTTTCGCACCGAATTTCATGCTAGTTAAAGAACATCCTCTTCTCAATTTTCAACAACACTTGTGACCAGACATGCTTTATTAGACCAAAGACATTTTTCAATAAAACACATTCATTTTGTTAACATGCCCCATTCACAAATGTATATGTAAATATACAATATATGCACATCTGATAGGGAGAGGGCTTTGGTAACTCTGTTCATTCTGGATGTGAAGAAGGGAGAAATGACAATGAAAAGCTGAAATATTACTACATGTGTTTTAGGCTTTTTGTTTGGCGCTCTGGGTCTTATCTCTGGAATTTTGTGGATAGAATGGCCAAGTAAGACATGCCAAGCTTACTACATTTCAGGTGTCAGGATAAGTCAAGTTGATACTCGTCTACACCTAGCTCGTGGTCCTATTCCCTCCTACACTAAAATCCCAGGTGCGTGGAGCTCTGCATGCGCCTTCCAAAACACCTGCAAGTCCATTTTCAAACATCTGCAAGTCCAAAGATTACTTAAAGTGATTGTAAAGGATAGTTTTTTTTATTTTTTTAAATAACAAACATATCATACTTGCCTCCACTGTGCAGCTCGTTTTGCACAGAGTGGCCCCAAACATCCTCTTCTGGGGTCCCTTGGTGGCTCGCTTGGCTCCTCCTCCCATCAGATAACCCCCCTAGGAGAAGCGCTCTCTCGAAGGGGTTACCTTGCGGGCGGGCTCCCGAGTCCAGCATTTGCGTCCATAGACACGAATGCCGGACTCGGCCCTGCCCCCCAGCGCCCGCGTCATTGGATCTGATTGACAGCAGTGGGAGCCAATGGCTGCGCTGCTATCAATCTATCGAATCAAGAGCCAGGACCCCATGGAGAGAGGGACAGCCCATCCCCGCTGAGGAGATGAAGGGGCTCAGGTAAGTAAAACGGGGGCAGGTCACTGCCAGGTGTTTTTTCACCTTAATGCATAGGATTCATTAGGGTGAAAAAGCACGAGGGTTTACAACCCCTTTAAAGTGAAACTCCACCCAAAAGGGGAAGTTCTGCTATAAGGCCCCCTCCTATTTCAAGTATTACACTTTTGGGGCGCGGGGGAGTGGGTACCTGATTTTGACAGGTACCCATTCCCACTTCTTCTCCACTCCCTCCTTCCTCGCAGTCTTCTGGGACATGTCACAGGTCCCAGAAAACTGCAGGACCGTTCACAATGTACAGCGCGGCTCACGCATGCGCAGTGGGCACCCGGCTGTGAAGGCGCAAGCTGTCAGGGCCGGGTGCCCACAGTTAAAATGCCGGCGCCTGGAACCTGAATGCTAGTGAAGAACTAGACCGGGTGAGGACGGCGCTGGATCATGGGAAAGGTGAGTGGCTGTTTATTAAAAGTCAGCAGCTACAGCTTTTGTAGCTGCTGACTTTTAATTTCTGCACAGGAGACTGGAGCTCCTCTTTAACATTGAAATCCACTACCTGGTCTGTTGAGGTACTGGTGCTGTAGCCAGGCCCTCACAGTTGCACTCTGGGATAGCTACATCACCAGTGGCTTCCCGGTAATTCTTGCACCTAAACGGAAAACATTCCTGAGGTAACAAACCACGCCAGATCTCTAAAAGTAGATTGTGTGTGTTCTGGCACAGACATCAGTGGGATGACCAGAGAACCAGGGAAAAGAAGCCAGCGATTGCATTTTTTTTAATGGCAGCACAGGTTTTAGAGGAGGAGGTGGATGAACCAGGGGGACTGACTTAAGGCAAGACTTAGGAGGCTTTTACATAAAAGTAATTTTTCTTTCAATGTGCACATTTAATTATATCTTGCGGTTTATTAGTGACATAGAAGTGTGACGGCAGAAAAATAAAAAAATAAAAAGGCCAAGTGGTCCATCCCATAAAGCTTGTCCCTTTTTTTTTCATTTAGAACTTTTTTTTGTCTGAATATAGATCTATGTTTTTCCCAAGCATGTTTGAATCCACCTACTGTTGACTGACTCATGACCTCTGCTGAAAATCTATTCCAAGCATCTACTCTTTCAGTTAAAAAATGGGGAAAAGGTGCCCATTAACAGCTAACGATCAGATGACTTTGGACTTTCAACATGGGGAACAGCACCTCTGGTGGTTCCCACTGGGTCTACGCTATGGAGTCCGTAGGGACATGTGTGAAGCAGTTTAAATATAGTACTCTACCTTGAAGTTCTGTGACTGTTATGCAGCGTACACACGGGAGGACTTTTCGACGGACTAGGTCTGGCGGACTTTTCGACAGACTTACCGACGAACTTTCCGAATGAACAGACTTGCCTACACACGATCAACCAAAGTCCGACGGAGTCGTATGTGATGACGTACAACCGGACTAAAACAAGGAAGTTCATAGCCAGTAGCCAATAGCTGCCCTAGTGTCGGTTTTTGTCCGTCGGACTAGCATACAGACGAGCGGACTTTTCGACCGGACTCGAATCCGTCAGAAAGATTTGAAACATGTTTCATTTCTAGGTCCGTCGAACTTTTGGGGAAAAAAAGTCCGCTGGAGCCCACACACGATCGAATTATCCGACGGACTCCGGTCGGCCGGACCAAGTCTGCCGTAAAGCCCGCTCGTGTGCATGTGGCATTAGACCTTTTATGAAGGTTGGTGGTTCATTGCATCAGGAAGAGACTGCTAGTTGAGAGTCAAAAATGTTGTGTCACTGTTCTTATACCCCTTGTAAGGGAAGAATTGCTACTAAAATGCTGCAGCATGGACAGCCCTTGGACCCCAAAAAAATCAGCTATATTGGCTTTCAAGCAATAAAAATTTATATCTGCAAATCACTTCAGAATTAGGGAACATGAGCATCTTTTTTTTTTAATTTTTGTATGTGAGCTATTTCCTTTCAAATTAATAAAATCAGAAATAGGTTGGCATCCCCAATGATTCCTAATCCATACTGCATGTAAACATCATGCTGCTCCAAGGCAGACCAATCTATGTGGAATTTAGGTGGTCCATCAACCTTATATGAGAGCTAGCAGTAACTGTTAATAAACTGACATTTAACTAACTGTTTTGCCTCCACTGAAAACAGATAACATTTCAAAACAGGCACAATCCTAATTTTAAGGCCATATTTTTTTTTCTCCTCCTGGGATTCGTCAAGAACTGACAATGATGTCTTTTGTGCCTTTTCATCAACTTTTAGAAGTCATTGTCAGTGAGTCATGCAGGAGTCACTGGCTCCAAGCCTCCACTGCTGCAAAGACAGGGATGCTCTCCAGACAGGGATGAGCTGTGTTTCTTGTTTGGCTGAATACAAATATACTGAGCTAAATGGCATCAATGGTCTACGGCTTCTCCTTTTCCGTCAGAATTAGTTAATCTTAGTATTCACTAAAAATGGAATGCTCTGTAGGTAGCAATATCCAATATGTTCTTCATAGGGTCCTTGTGCTGCTGGAGAGTCAGGGGTATAAAGTTAGGTCACAAATCACCTTTCTTTGTTAAAAATCAACTATTACTCGCCTTCACCTTCAAACTTTTTGAAAGACTGGTCTACAACCGACTGAGCGACCATCTGACCATGAACCAACTTCTTGGTCCCCTTCAGTCTGGATTTCGCCCTCAACACTCCACGGAAACTGCTCTCTTTAAACTCACAAATGACCTACTAATGGCTAAAACCAACAGGCACTATTCTGTACTACTTCTCCTGGACCTCTCTGCTGCCTTTAACACAGTGGACCATCCCCTCCTCCTCAAAAAACTCCACTACTTTGGTCTCCATGACTGTACTTTTCGCTGGTTCTCATCCAACCTATCCCACCGCTCCTTCAGTGTCACTTACAACTCTACTTCCTCCTCTCCTCTTCCTTTCTCCATCGTGGTCCCCCCAGGTTCTGTTCTTGGACCTCTCCTTTTCTCAATCAACACCACCTTCCTGGGTCAGTTGAGTGCCTCCCATGACTTTTAATATTATCTCTACGCTGATGACACCCAAATCTATCTCTCCACCCACAGCTCTCTCCATTTGTCTCCTCACGCATCACCAACTTACTAGCAGACATATCAGTCTGGATGTCACATCACTTCCTCAAACTCAACCTACCCAAAACCGAGCTCATGATATTTCCTTCCCCAGGTGCCACTTCCCCTGATTTCTCTGTCAATATCAACGGCTCAACTATCAACTTGTCCCCCCCACGCCAAGGTCCTAGGTGTAATCCTGGACTCCAAACTAACCTTTCCACTCCACATCCTATCGCTATCAAAAATTTGCCGCCTCAACCTCCACAACATCTCCAAGATACGCCCTTCCTAACCAATGTCACCACAAAGCGAATCCACTCCCTAGTCATCTCTCGCCTCGACTACTGCAACTCTGTCCTCATTGGCTTACCTCTAAATAGGCTATCCCTACTTCAGTCCATCATGAACGCTGCTGTCAGGCTCATTCACCTCACAAACTGCTCAGTGTCTGCTATACCCTTCTGCCAATCCCTCCATTGGCTGCCACTCAACCAACAAATTAAATTCAAGATACTAATAATAACTTACAAATCCTTCCACAACCTGGCCCCCAGCTACATCATTAAACTAGTCTTATAAATACCAACCTAATCATTCTCTTCGCTCCTTCCAAGACCACCTGCTCTCTAACTCCCTTGTCACCTCATCCCATGTTCACCTTCAGGACTTCTCCAGAGCCTCTCTCATCCTCTGGAATGCTCTACCTCAATCTGTCTGACTTTCTACTACTTTGTCCACTTTCAGACGATCCCTGAAAACTCATCACTTCAGAGAAGCCTATTTGACCCCCACCTAACAACTGTACATTTATTTTCTCCATCAGCACATCCCCCACAGTTATTACCACTTGTATCTCTTGACCTTCACTCTTAGATTGTAAACTCTAAGGAGCAGGGCCCTCTGATTCCTACGGTATTAAAGTGTATTGTATTTGTAATGTCTACTTTCAAGTTGTAAATCGCTGCGTAAATTGTTGGCGCTATATAAATCCTGTATAATAATAACTATTGGTGCTAATCTACCAATGGGATTGAGACTGTTCACTAAGCAAAGTAAATGTTCCCTTTGCAAAGTGAATGTTAGTAAATAATATGAACATGTGTTCACTTTTGCATACCCAATGCTAGCCATATGTGCTAGCCATAATCCTGTTGGGTTTTTTTTATTTCTCTCACACGTGATTGGGTATACTGTACAGAGTGAATACAAATTCACCATTTCATGTTGCAAAGTGAACAGTTCAGATTGCTAAATTAACAGCCTGTTACTCCTTTAGTAAATCAACCATTTTGTGTTGCTAGCTTTAAGAACAGCATTCAGTATAAAAGCAACAAAAAGATCTAGTGGAAGAAGCCAAACAGATTGAATGCAATGTTAATCTAAAGCTACGCTGATTAGTATCATTAAAAATAGCAAAAGACTTGTCACAAACTTTACCTCCAATGAACAAAGTCCACATTACCCCAAACTTTTCCCCTCCACATTATCCAGCCTTTAAATGCATTGCGCAGATACTGATAAGATCACACGGGTATCCCCTACCATCTCTATCTATGTACCTTTACTTTTTTATTAATGATACTTTGGTGTCTGTTGGCTTGTGTTTGCTTTATATATTGAGCTGTTTTTAAAACCAATTTAACATCAGACTCCTGCCAAGGACTGTGTACAGTCCTGGAACTCAATCAAAAACAAACCTGTGTCTGCTTACACTAATATTGTGTGTCCGTCTGTCCAAACTAATTAGAAAATAAGCTGGACCACATCACGCTCTGACAACAAAATAGTTCCCTTTAAATATTAGGAAAAGGCGGTAAACTGTTTCTGTAAGGTTGATGAAATATTGTTTGTTCACACATGTACACCTATTAGTACACAGAAAATGTCTGTATAAGGTTATTATATACAGGAGAGGTAAAGCAGACTCCCTCTGGCTGTTTTCACCTAGTAACTCCCAATACTGTCAGTAGAAAATAGTCTGAGAAAGAAGCCAGACGCGCTTTACTGCTCAAACAAAATAAGATCTTAAGTCCATTACACAGCAATGTGTCACATGCTTATCTGTCAGCAATAAGGCTTCTCTGTACCATACTCTTTGATTGCACATCGCATTTACTAGCACTTACATTAGGTATTTTTGGATTAAAATACACCCCATCTTCTTAAGTGAAACTAGAATTAGAGAGGGTGTTTTACAAAAAAAAAGAAACCAACTGTATTACTGAGTTACTCTTGTGTTCAGACAGCTGTTTTATCTCTTTTTATTTTTGTTTTTTTTATTGCGATAGCAAAGTTAATATGAGGTCTAGTCCACCACTTTACAATACTTTAAAGCCCAACTTCAGGATATTAGCAACCCTTCCACAGCTAACTGACCTCTGGCATGGAAAAAAAAACTATCCAAATGGCCATTTTCCTGGCGCCAACATGGCAACATACAATCACATGTATGCTGCTATGGATTGGCACAAGGAAAGGAAAACTACAGTAAGTATTTGATATAATTTTCCATTTTCCTTACACCAACATGGCAGTTTATACAGAATGTGCTGCCATGGATGATTGGCACAAAGAAAGGAAAATTACGGTAAGTATTTGATAAAATTTTCTATTTTACTTACCCGAAGATATTGTCATGAGACAATCTTTCTCTCTTCTCTTTACTTACTGGGGTCCTTCTTTTGGTGTGCACATCACTGCCTGCATGACTACTGGTGAAGGTGACACTTCCAGCGGCCTGGTCTCATAGGCTCCAGAGGCAGCAGAACTCACAGAGGAGGTGAGGGGACCAGTACCCAAGAAGAAAATGGCCATGGAAAAATGTCTGGTCCCCAGGGCAGGAGATTAGCTTGGCTCATAGAAGAAACTGTGATTTTGATCTATTACACTACAGGATGGTTTAGGAAGAGGTATTTACAATGAAGACTGAGGAGTAAGGAAATGTACGCACAATGTACTATTTAAAGCCTAGTACACACCTATTTTTTTTCTATTCAACTCAGTGGGTTGAATGAAAAAAAACTCACAGCTCTGGTCGAGCCACTCTACTAACATCCCAATCTTAGTACAGCAATCTCCCTGCTGAGCTATTCTGTTCGGACATAGGGGCGACCCTGCCGCCAGAACACTCAGGGGCACTAAGTGTTATTATTGTCTGTTGCCTTGTTCCTCTGCTATCTGCATGAGAGACTTCTGAGAAGTTTTCATGACACCAATAGGTAAAAATGTAAAGAGGGAGGGATCTCCATTACACAGCCTGTAGTTGACAGCCTCAGCTCTATTTCTGTGTGCTGAGTGAAGGGGGGGTGTCCCTTCCCTAAAATCAGCTCTCAAAACTCTTCTTGCTTTATGAATGCTCAAAAAAGCTTTATAAATTTTGCACTTTGAGCTACTGACGAGAATACTGCAGATAAACATGTACAACTTATGTAGGAGGATTTGTTTTGTGTGTCACCTGAGGCTAGTCACTTCACTGGGTATACAAGCACTTTAAATAATACATTTCCCTGCTCACGATGACATGATGCCAATCCTCAGTGTCACATACATTACATCCTTTGTTTTTAAGACAGGAATACAGCCAAAGGCAATAAAGGGAAGCAATGAGAAGTCACTTAATAATATGCTTCGAGGATAAAATCAAAAAATATGGAACAAGATGGATCAAGGTTGGTTCATGTACTCATTCTCCAATAGGTACATTTAGAGCATAAAAAATAAATCTGAAAAATACATAGAACGTAGCACTGGATCATAATATGATTACAATGAAGTAAGTGATTTACTGATTTTTCCACAATAATATTTGTGAAACCAGTCAGTTACAGAAGATGAGACTAAGCAAGTGTATTTTGGCTGCTGTTATTATTAGTTACTCCCCTACCTTGATATATGTACATAGTTTCGGCTCTAAATGCAGGTATATTATTTAAAGCATCTGCCTCATCCATACTGGCCTTATGACATCTTTCCTTGTAAATAACTTCCTCGCTGAGCTAAAGGAACGTGTAAAATGTATTATAAAACAGAGAGGTGTTCAGTCACATTTATACCTCCTTCCTACGGTAATAGTACTTACAATGAAACTACCGACCTTTTTATAGCTTTGAGTGTTTAAGCTAAATAGACTATAGCTTACAGACTTGACCTTGTTCTTCAATCGGAAGGACACCAGTGTGGGACTCTCTAGAGCCTTGAGAGAACTAAGGCAGAAAATGTAAGGTATCTGACCTGGGTGACAATTGTGAACAGCTGAGCTGATTACCCCCTAGTGTCACTCTTCTGAGCTCTCTCTTTCCTTCCTCCCATTTAGAACTAGATACAGTATAAAGCTCTGAAAGATGAACCCAGGTTTAAAGAAGAAAAAACTTCAGAACATTTCATACAAATCTGAAGAACATACGCGGTATGGGCAAAAGTATGTGGGCATTCCTCTAAATGATTGAGATTAGGTGTATGTCCATAAAGACATGGTTTGACAAGTTCAATGTGGAATAACTCAAGCCTGCACTCAACCCTACTGAACACCTTTGGAATGAATTGGAATGCTAATTGAGAGCCAGGTCTTTTTATTAAACATCTAATTGGTGTGTGTGAATGCGCTACTCCCGTATTTAATCACCACCTACAATACTTATTTTCTATTAATCATGAATTTTTCATGAATTTTTTATGTGCATAAACTTAAACTTTGTGCATAAACTTAAAGCTCTACATCAATATATCATATACCCATATATTAATCAATACATGAAATAAAAAGTCCTTCAAACGTGCTACAAAGTCTTGTAACCATTAATGTGACTGGCGTGCTCCTATACTCCTTCAGTGTTCATATGTGACTGAGTGAGACACCTTCACCATTCAGATTGGCCACTCACCAGATGCTTAACTAGAGATGCGCCCTTGGTTCATTCAGGGATAACCACTCCACTTAGGCAACACTTTTCACCGGCTAAAACTTGGACTCTAATGTTCCTCATAGGAAAGCATAGGGACAAAAAGCGATCATAGCGCAATATGTTTGAACCATTTATTTTAAAATATCAAAGTTAAAATAATCACTCACATATAAAAGTGCCCTCCAAGCTGGCACGAAGCTTATCCAGCAGTTACGGATGGGTAAGTGGTTGTTGGCATGGTCCGCCTGGTGTTACTGTGCGGCCTCCACGCTCGGCTTGCGCACCAAGCCTCGTTCCCGCTCACGTCCGGTCACCTGATGCAAAATTCTCCCAGCAGCCTCTACGCGTTTCGCATCATCAAATGCATCATCAGGAACCCTGATACATATGGTTGAAATATTTCTGAGATATTAGGGGTTGTTTTGCGCCGGTGACACATACACAGTAATTCACGGTTATATACTTTTTATTAAACAACTTCAGGCTCCAGGCTTCTTCAGAAAACTGTAGCTGCTGACTTTTCATATTAGGGCAGTTACCTGTCCGGGAATCCAGCCCTCACCCGAGCTGATTTTTCAATTGGCTATGAGGTGCTGCTGCCACCGTCATCTTGACTAAGGGAGACTGGTTTCACAGCCAGTTTCCTACGGCGTATGCGTGAAGCGCGCTGCGCTTTGTGAATGGGCTGGCTGCTGCAGAAGCTTGGGGGTCGAACTGTCAAAACCAGGTACCCACTCCCCCCCATAAGGTGCCAAATGTGGCAGCGGAGGGGGGGGAGGCAGACAGTGGAGCTTCCCATTTTGGGTGGAGCTTTGCTTTAACTGCTGTTGCTGTATATTACTGCTTCATAATAAACCTCCCAGTCTCTGAAAGTGCTGCCTGGACTCATATTTTATTTTCTGCACTTTGGATTTACAGCTTGATAGGGCAGCCATGGCAGCAGTACACTGGAGGTGGATACAGGCTGGATCCCCTAGTTTCAGCAGGTCCTTTACTAAAGCTAGAGGTTACTTACATTTTTTGGTTGCACTGCACTAGGAACATAACTTACCTCTACTGAAGGATGTTATTCTGGCTGCTTCTTGTTGTAGAAACAATTCATTGATGTTGCACCCTCCTCGAGGTCATAATCTTCTGGTGATGCCTGGGTTAAGAGCAGTGACTGCATTTGTGAAAATCTACCCTACTCCATTAAGCAAACTCTTTATATTGTTTTCAAAGAATGCAACGCATTCTGTGAGTGGAGGAGGGAATCCTGTTATTCATCCTCCTGTCCCCCACCTTCTTTTTTTCATCTGTATGTCATTATTTGTTCTGTGTCTGCATGCATCATTTTTTAGGCACTTGTCATCATAAAACATTTATCCTTTCCTCATGTGAGTCCTTAAGGTGGTTGTAAACCCTTACAAACCACTTTTTACTACAGGTAAGCCTATAATAAGGCTTACCTGTAGCTACCCCCGGATTTCTCCTAAACCTATACGGTTTAGGAGATATCCCCTGTATAAGCATGTGCCGACGTCATCGGCACATGCGCACTGAAGCAACGGCATATTGCTTCCGGCGACATTACCATTGACATTATCATGCATGCGCGGGAGTGGGCTCCGGCCAATTACAGCGCCTGCGATACCCGGAAATAACTCCGGGAGATATTTTGCAGGGCAGAGCAGTGTGCCGGGACTGCTGTGGGGGCTTCAATCTAAGGTGAGTATTTCATAATGAGCTAGTATGCTATGCATACTAGCTCATTATGCCTTGTCTTGCAGGTTTTTATTTTATTTATTTATTTTTTTAGTGGGTTTACAACCACTTTAAAATCTGTATATGTGTATACCTTCGGCATATAGAAACATTACAGGAAACATTACATTACATTACTGTACCTGCTCTTATTTATATTGCCAAAGATTTTCTTTCTGTTAACACTAAATAGGCCATACAGAAATCTGAATACATGCTGTAAACCAGAAGTGTCCAACCTTTTTAACCTTCCTAGGCCACATTGAAATAAGAAGAATTGTCTTGGGCCACACATAAAATAGAGTAACAATAAGGCTATCTGATGAGTAGAAAAAATCAGGCAGATCACAACGTAATGATCACTGATATAGATAATGTACCTATCTGAGTAAGAAAACTTAATTTTTTTTTTTGTAATATCTTTTATTTCAAAGAGGTAACATAAAACGAGTGCGATATTTCACACTGCTTTAATAAACAAACGCATCAATATCTGGTTTGATGGATGGAATAGCATGTTTAAATGAATTCTCAAAGTGCTCATCAGATATTTTGGTTCTAATTTTGCCCTTTGTTACATCATCCTTGAAAATAGTTGCTCACAAATATAGGTGCTGCCGAAAACTGATGACATGAATAAGGTGTGATTATGAAGAATGGGATATTTTTCTTTGGGAAGATAAAACTTAAGTCCAGTAAAAAGACATGTCAAATGTTTGCTAAGGGTAAATGCATTTTTACAAAAAATCCCCAAAAATAAACATTTTTAAGTGTATGATTTTGTGTTGGGCCACATGCGGCCCTTGGTCTGCAGGTCGGACCCCCCTGCTGTAAACATTTCTTCACAAGTTGCTACTGATTTATGCTCACAAAGCTTTAATATCAACAAGCAATGCATATATCTTATGTACTGCCAAAGCAAAATGTGTGATGCAAGGTCACTGTGACATTTTACTATCTTCTTAAACATTTAGGCTCCATGCACACTAGTTTTTTTAAGCTCCTAGAATTCCTCTTGGCAAAAAGCCTCCAGTTCCTGTAAATTCTTGGGCTGTCTTGCATGAACTGCACGTTTGAGATCTCCCCAGAGTGGCTCAATGATATTGAGGTCAGGAGACTGAGATGGCCACTCCAGAACCTTCACTTTATTTTGCTGTAGCCAATGACAGGTCGACTTGGCCTTGTGTTTTGGATCATTGTCATGTTGGAATGTCCAAGTACGTCCCATGCGCTGCTTTCTGGCTGATGAATGCAAATGTTCCTCCAATATTTTTTGATAACATACTGCATTGATCTTGCCATCAGTTTTGACCAAAATAGCTCACACATCCCCAAAACATCAGTGAGCCACCTCCGTGTTTCACAGTAGGAATGGTGTACCTTTCATCATAGGCCTTGTTGACTTCTCTCCAAATGAAGCGTTTTTGGTTGTGGCCAAAAAGCCCAATTTTGGTCTCATCACTCCAAATGACTTTGTGCCAGAACATTTGAGGCTTGTCTCTGTGCTGTTTGGCGTATTGTAAGCAAGATACTTTGTGGCATTTGCGTAGTGATGGCTTTCTTCTGGCGACTTGACCATGCAGCCCATCTTTCTTCAAGTGCCCCCTTATTGTGTATCTTGAAACAGCCATACCACATGTTTTCAGAGAGTCCTGTAGTTCACCTGAAGTTATTTGTGTTTTTTTCTTTGCATCCCAAACCATGTTCCTGCCAGTTGTGGTTGAAATTTTAGTTGGTCTACCTGACTGTGGTTTTGTTTCAACAGAACCCCTCATTTTCCACTTCTTGATTAGAGTATGAACACTACTGATTGGCATTCTCAATTCCTTGGATATCTTTTTATATCCCTTTCCTGTTTTATAAAGTTCAACTACCTTTTCCCGCAGATCCTTTGACAATTTCTTTTGCTTTCCCCATGACTTAGAATCCAGAAACATCAGTGCAGCACTGGATGAAAAACACAAGGGTCTGTCAGGAGTCCAGAAACTAATTGACCTTTTATACACACACACTAATTACAAGAAAACAGATCACAGGTGAGGATGGTTACCTTTAATAGCCATTCAAACCCCTCTGTGTCAACTTGTGTGCATGTTATCAGGTCAAAATCACCAGGGTATGTAAACTATTGATCAGGGTCATTTGGGTAGTTTCTGTTGTCATTATGATTTAAAAAGAGTAAACACAGGTGATTGATAATAATGGCTTCAGCCAAACACTAACCATGAGTGAAAAGAAAAGTTTTTGTGTTATCATTCATATTCTCTCAAAAATGGCCATGAAATCATTAATTCTGCCAGGGTATGTAAACTTATGAGCACAACTGTAACTCCCCTTTCTCCTATAGTGGTTACAGTTTAATAAATTCCAAGGCTCAGCATTATCACACTGGAGTCAAGAGGAGAGCTCCCAACCCTATATAAGCTGTAAATCAGACCTGGCCAGGAAATGAAACAAAGATTTTAAGGGGGGCTCCAAAGAGTCAACAAAATAGAGGGAGTAAGTGAAGTATAAATACCTACAGCAGAAGGGGCCCGCTTTATAGCAAATCTGTAATTATAAGTTCTGAATGTTGAAAGGATAGGTTCCTTTTAAGCACGTAAATAAAATGAAAATAAAATAATTTATAAGGCATGGATATTGTCTATAACGAAGGCAGATTATACAACACATGCATTTCTCATTGAGTTCTTTAAAACTGAATGTACTTCTTTTTCCTCTTGTATGCTGGAAAGGAGTCCCGTAAGTTACCTTTCCAAATAACATTCAACAATTCAGACTTGTTTTCTTCCCACAGTAAGGTTAACAAGTCACGCTGTGAGGGAACCCACTTTTATTTACATTTTCCCACAACCTGTCATCTTGAAAACATCATAGCCCACAGAAGCCAAAGGAAACAAACAGAACACGTGTTTTACTAGATCCCATATGCTGGGATGCTCCCTCCTTAGCAAACAACCACAGAGAATGACTCCGAAAACTCACATTCTGAAACAAATCTGCATTCAGTGTATGGAGCAACTCAGCCCAACAAGTGAGTCCACATGTTTCCAATCTACATAAGCTGCTTTAATAAGAAAACTGGTATGAAGCATACAATTTCCATTGTAACTATTCTCATTCGGGGGTTCCAGCTAAAGGATCTTCCACTGCGGTAATAGGTTGAACAGACTTGCTGGAAATAGCACTGTGATCAAATGCACGTACCAAAAAAACAAACTCGCTTATTCATAAATTACTTTTGCACAGTTTTTACTGCATGCTCAATCATCTTCGCAGTTGAGGTTGAGCATTTACACAAGACATAAATACCTGCTAAAACATTGGAACCCGGATGAAAGAGTTCCTCAGGAACTTCCACATACTAAATAAGGACTTCATTTTTTGGTATGGGGCTCACTGGCACAGTATCCTGTTCTGAAACAGTAGTCTACCATACAGATTCATTTAACTTTCAGGCAGCTGAGAAGGGGCAACTTCAAAGATGTTATGCTTTGAAGACCAGCTGAAAAGAGAGTATACTATTATCCATTTCTCGTGGGATTAAAGAAGGAACATATTTTATATGCCTTTTGAACTGAACTTTGATATGAACTCAAATGACTGAACAATTTCTCCTTCTGAGACACAGTACAGAATGCTTAACCAAAAAACCTGGCCCATTTGATTATTCTAATGTAGCTGCAAAATATATTAGAGAAAGGACTGGAAATGAATAAAAGTCATCCCTAAGGTTTTCAAGGAAAATAAATGCCTTGTTAGATCATCAATTAGCAAGACTGAGACACCTGGGCTGTTTCTTTAGTTGAATTTTAATGATTCATTACAAGTACACTAATGTATTTTGAGAGGCAGCATACAAACAATCTACATGGTCTGCTTACAGCATTTGTAGTGAATTTAGGAGAATCTCTTAAATGCTGCTTTTTACTATTGCTTAATATAGAAATACCAAAATGTAGGCAAGGGGGTTGAGGGGTCCCCAAATTGTAGAGTATATTTTCTTCACAAATACATGCTATGCTTGACACATAATTATATAGTTAGAGGTAGAAAAAGACACATCATCCATCAAGTTGAACCTTTCATGAACCTCTAATAGAAAGAAGGCCTTCAGAGTCACATGAGGGTTCCTGATTGTTTGCAAATGATCAGATCTTTGAATATCTTTCTCACCTGAAATACTCATCCACTGTTCATAATGAAATTCTCAAAGCCAACAAACCACAGCATGTATCTTTTGTGCGCTAAAACAAATAAATGTTTCCAGCCTACTGAATGTTTTTGCTGCAAGACTCTGTTCTCAAGGGTGTGCTTTAGTTCTTACCCCTGATGCAGTCAGAATGCAACACAGCTGTTTTACAATGGTTTTTACTGTGTGTCAATCTTTCACCTGTAGGCATGAGGCAAAAAGCAGAAAATTTCATTAAAAAATTTCCATTTTGGTGAAATAAGTTTTAAACCAATGGTGCATTGTGAAAATAAAGATGTTTTGCTGGTTTTTAAGGGTGCAAAGATTCATGATGGTTACAGAAGTTCATTTCAACTATCTTGCACTTGGTTTTGCATCAAAAATTGTCCATTGTTACCTGAATTATTTAATGTTATAATAAAGTTATAATAAAAAAAAAGGTGAAAAAAATAAATCAACAATACACAAATACATCAAATACTCAAAACAATAAACACAATGGGGGGCATTTACTAAAACTAGTGCACACAGAATGTGGTGTAGCTGTGCATAGTAACAAATCAGCTTCTATATTATAGGCCTCTTTCACACCAGCGGACCGATCGGGTCAGCCTGTTTGTTCTCATATGGAGCGGCTGCAACTGCTGACACCCTCCAGCATCCGGTTAGGTCCGCTAAAAACAGACAGATGGGGATTCGTTCCTCATCCATCTGGCAGCTCGGATCAGATGGAAATGGACAGGCAGTCTGTTTCCATCCACCCGCGTGTCCGGGTCTGCTCTGCATAGCGGAGTGGACACGGATCTGTCACCTGCTTGTTCAGCGGAGATCCCCCACCGCTTATTGTCAAAGCTTAATTGAACAAGCTGAAGTTAGAAACTGATTGGTTATTATGGGCAGCTGCACCAGATTCTGTGTCCACCAGTTTTAGTCAATGTCCCCTAATATGAAAAAAAAAAAACACAAATACAAAGAACACAAAAAAAATTAACTGACCTTAAATATCCCCCAAATCCCCCCAAAACTTCTAAATAATAAAAAACATAACCATAATCTGCTCATCCCTAGTCACCATGTTGGAGTAGCTTCAGGACAAAATTGACTTTATGTTATTTCTAACCACATTATATTTATGGATACATATTCCAAAAAGTTTATGCTGGAAGCAGTGTTGCTGGCTTATCTGTCTGTGAATTTATAACGAACAAATACTTATAGTCTCTCTTTTTTATTTTTATTTTTTTATTTTAACACAATACTACAGTAAACATTCTTCTAGCAAATATGGTCAACCTAGAGCTTGTTTATTCCAAAATCTATATATCAGGGTATATTTCAGTGGTCATTCAACTATCCTGCTATTTTTAAGATGCTTCCTTTCCAAATAAATATTATTTGGAGAGTTCATTATACTCTAAGACATTCCTTAGGAACAGAAATGTGCATTAGTTTAACAGATAGTAGTAAACATATTTTGTGCTGCTTTTCATAAGAAGGTCAAAAGCTCACCTTCTAAAACAGGAGAGGAGTTCAGTGTAAAATGTGAAAGTATCCAACTTCTTTTATGAATTACAGAGCCGTAGATACTGCACAGGGTTAATTACCTTTTCACATAGGCCTACTACCGATACATTTACCAGCTTCCAACAATCTGATCCGTAATTACTGTATATTTGCATGTGTCCATCAAATACAAATATGCCACCTAAAAGCTCCTATAATACAGATGTTTGTCCAAGAAGAAAATTTGCATTGTTCATATAGTGTAGTTCAATTTTTCTACCACTAATTGAAGCTTAATTACATGGTACAGAACAAAAAATACAGCAATAAAAGCAAAGAAATACACCTATTTTTAGCATAAGCATATATTAACAATGCCGTAGTGATAGCATATATGAAGAAATCGAAGAGGGCTACGCACAATTTTTTTTAATGAGCTGCACAATTGCTACCATCACAGGATCACTTGGTAATATCATGAACGCACAAAGGCTTTGGTAACCCTTGGGTATTTAATGAAGTGTGCCATTGCTGTGCAATGGTCAGATTTCATCTTCAGTCATCATCTTGGCCATTCCAGGGTAAGCAAACTCATTCCACAATGATGTGATGCACAAAACACCATCATACAACACAGGATGTTTTATAAAGGAGAGATATAGGGGTTGATTTCCTAATGGCAAATAGGCTGTTCACTTTGCAAGGGAAGTTACATCGTGCAGGGAATTTGTCCCAGAGCTTAGTGAATGTGGTGAGGATTGTCTTTGTAAAGTTCTCCTTGCAAAGTGAACAATCTATTTGCCTTCAATAAATCAAACCCATGGGTTGCATACACTAGGGCATGGCACTACTGCCCACTTGTTGCAATATTAGCTGGTAAGTTAGCCTATGTTGCTGCAGATTTTTAACCGTTCGTGTTAAACTGCAGTAAGCTCTCCACTGCCAGAAGCAGTAGACTGTGGCTAAAAGTTTTCTTAAATCTGTGTTATTGGACTGTGTATCAACTAATCCTTTTGAGGAAGACGCCAAGCAACGGATCAGGAAATCTGAAGTGATCAATCAGTAAAATACAGTATGAGATCTTTTATTCTCTTTAATCAAAAGGCTTTAAATAATAAAGTGGAACTTTACCCATAACAACTTGATAAAATAATGTTCTTTAGCAAGGAACATACATTCCACTATAATAATTATGCTACCAAAATTATTGTGCACTGTAAATTGCCTCCAGCATTGCTCCTGTTTCTTCTTCCTGGAGGCTGCCATGTTTGCTGAAGCTCAGAGCCCCTGAACAGCAGTAAATCATAAAGCAGAACTAAACCCATCAATCTAACAGTTTAAAAAAAATTACATTCCTGGAATGCCGGTATTGTTAACCTCCCTGGCGGTATTCCCGAGTGTGGCTCGGGGTTAAAATTCAGCACCATTAGCGGTAACCCCGAACCACACTCGGGATTGCATCGCAGGATCCTGGTGCCTCCTTACTTACCTTGTCCCCGGGATCCTGCGATGTCCCCCGCAGTGTCCGCGGGCTGTGTCTTGTCCCGAAGCCTCTCTGTGCCAGGCTCCGTTCCCTGCGAGCGTCGCGACGCACGGGGGCGGAGCCTGGCGGCAAATTCAAAAAAATGTAAAAAGCATAACACATACAGTACTGTAATCTTACAGATTACAGTACTGTATGAAATCATTTCACATCCCATTTGTCCCCAGTGCTCTGGCCCATGCCCTGCATGCAGTTTTATATTGCATATACTGTTCTTTCTGCCTGGAAACTGGAGATTGTCCATAGCAACCAAAAAGTGTCCCTTTACGTCAAAAATGGCTTTAGACCAGCTAGAAAACAGCGATAGTAAATTAGAACACTTGCAGAATTGAGCGATAGTGAATCGTGTGGAAATGTATTTTATTACTATTTATTTTTATTTTTTTTAATTATTTTTTTTTTTTTATTATATTAAAATTTATGTTTTTGTGTTTCAAACTTTATCATATCCGGGATATCTACTAGACTCTTGTTTGGACAGATTTAAGTGTATTATTGTTAATAATTACAGACCTACAATATAAAACGCCAAATTTCCATGCAAAATAATTGTACCGCTTTCAGCACCTAAAATCAGAAAGAATCATACCGCCAGGGAGGTTAACTGTCACATTTGCATGTTTCCTCAATCAAACTGTCAAACCAGCAAATGGCTGGTGGGATAACTGATCATATGTGCAGCACCATGACAGTTACAGATCAAACAGATGCAGCTTTCTTGGCTGTAAAGGATAGGAGGGTTTTATTCCACTTTAACCTCCCTGGCGGTATGATTATTTCGGATTTTAGGTGCTGAAAGCGGTACAATTATTTTGCATGGAAATTTGGCGTTTTATATTGTAGGTCTGTAATTCTTAACAATAACACACTTAAATCTGTCCAAACAAGAGTCTAGTAGATATCCCGGGTATGATAAAGTTTGAAACACAAAAATATAAATTATAATATAATAAATAAAAATAAATAATTTAAAAAAATAAAAATAATAATAATAAAATAAATTTCCCCACGATTTACTATCGCTCAATTCTGCAAGTGTTCTAATTTACTATCGCTGTTTTCTAGCTGGTCTAAAGCCACTTTTGACGTAAAAGGACACTTTTTGGTTGCTATGGACAATCTCCAGTTTCCAGGCAGATAGAACAGTATATATCATATAAAACTGCATGCAGGGCATGGGCCAAAGCACTGGGGACAAAAGGGATGTGAAATCATTTCATACAGTACTGTAATCTGTAAGATTACAGTACTGTATGTGTTATGATTTTTACTTTTTTTTAATTTGCCGCCAGGCTCCGCCTCCGTGCTTCGGAGGAGGACGGAGCCCACGGACACTGCGGGGGACATCGCAGGATCCTGGGGACAAGGTAAGTAAAGCCACACCAGGATCCTGCGATGTAATCCCGAGTGTGGCTCAGGGTTACCGCTAATGGTCCTGAATTTTAACCCCGAGCCACACTCGGGAAAACCGCCAGGGAGATTAAGGCTGTCAGCAGATCAGCCTCTAAAAACTCATCAGTGCCTAAGGGCTCATTTACACTTGCTTCGGCTTCAACACACATTAACGGCTAGTTTACACTTGCTTCAAAACAAGGCTTCTGACAGGCTTTGTTAAAGCTCTCTGAACGCCAGTCAAAGCTCCTGTCACTAAATAAAATGGTTAGCTTACAGTCCTGTTTACACCTTGCATTTTGCTCTGCTTCGTCTTTGCTTCAAAAATGATACCCCATGTAGCTTTAGTGGTGCTCCAAAGCAACTTCAATTACTCCATCGAAGTCTATGGCAAAGCTCACTTGAAGCCCCAATGAAGTCTCATCGAAGCCCCACGAAGCCTCACCGAAGCCCCACCAAAGCCCCATCAAAAGCTCATCGAAGCCCCATCAAAGCTCCACCAAAGCCTCAGAGAAAGCCCCACCGAAGCCTCACAAGGCACTGAGAACTTTAACAAAGCGTGTTCGAAGCCATGTTTTGAAGCAAGTGTAAACTAGTCCTAAGGGCTAGTTTACACTTGATATCACTAGATAACATTGAAGAGAGTTCAGGGGCTGCTGAAAAAAATGCCCAACTGCTCCTAAACCTGAGTTTAGCAGCTGCAGTGTACATGAAGCCTTAATTAGGCAATCGGCACAAAAGTCAAAGGAGGACTAAAATTGCATAGGGTTCTCTTCCATAATCTTCAAATTAGTTGGTAAAGGGTGAGATTTAGCCTATAGGGCAATGTATACAGAAGTTGCTGCCAGTAATCCACTGGCCATGGGTTGTACTGTTTGTACTACTCGATTTACACACTCATCTTGATACAGAAGGCACATAATCAAGGATACGAAATACTAGTTTACTACTTTTTCAAGCCTTTATGTTGAAATATTACGTTTTCAGGTATTTCCATACAGAAAATAGTTGAAAAATGCCTTTGTCTTTCAACACATCTATGTAGTCATAGCTGCTTTTGTCAAACTGAAAAGGCACCTGGTATAACTTGGTTAGTTTAACAGATAAGTGTGCCCTCTTGTAAACTCCCTGAAATCCTATAGCTCTATTTTATGTTTGCTTGTTTTGTGAGTAAGAGATTTGAGCCTGGTAACGGACACGGGAAGATTAGAGCAGATTCCTGCATCGTGTCAGAATAATCCTATGCCATCCTCATTTAGGATTGTTTGAATTTACTTAAAATAAAGCTGGGAACACAGAATGAAAATTAAAATCTCATTTACTTAAAGGCTAAGTTAACTTTTTTTAACAACATACACTATGCAGTCAAGGACCCCAGTGTGTGAAAAGAACATGGTGCATCTTTGTTTAGCCTAAAAGTTTAGCATAAATGACTTAACATAGCCATAAGCACTCCTCCTCATTCAAAACCCATAAATGTGCAGTGACCTTGGTGAGGGAGAGTACACTGCTCATGTACGGGTCTTAAACAAAGAAAAGAGCTCCCTCTTGTGAGGCGGAGGGTGAGCACTTAACATGCAGGAGGGGGTTGATTTTGATTTTTGATCTTGTGGCCTACTGGTAAGGCATTTAAACTAAACACAATATTTTCATATTATGACTTTGACCAAAATACAGTGTGAAATCTGTCACTCCATAGTAATACCTATATAAATGTAGTCCTGCTGTCTTTGAGTTATTTATTTTTTCTTTTTGCTATAGCTGCAGTCACATAACTTACCTGTAATAAAATATGTTGCACATTCCACAGGCATATCCTCCAATGACAAAAGTCCTTGCATTTTTTCACAGAATGCAGTGCATTCTCTTAATGGGGAGAGGATCTTGTCATTCATTCGCCTCTCCTCCATTCCGAGAATGTGATGCATTTCGTGAAGACAATGCAAGGACATTTGTCAATGGAGGGGAGAAAGAGGTGAGCGCCCATCTGGAACTTTTATGTACTGCAATACTAGACCGTAAGATATTAACCCCTGCAGTGCTGGAAGTTCAGCACTGTGAGGAAGATTGGGCATCACTGGAGAGAAGATTTCTACAGGAACCATCAGCCTGCATTATGTGGGATAAACTTCATCAGGGGTAAGTTATGTGATTGTGCTTGCAACAACAAAAATATTTTTAGCCAACCTTCAGCTTTAATAATATCTGTTCAGGATTTTTGAGCAGACGATTGCTGTCAATAATTCATTGCCAGTCTATGATATGGATATTAATATTTTCACTTTATTTGATATCAGAATCACTTGCCACGGAAGGCCTGATGGTCACATTTTCATTGTTGTTTTTACATTGTATGTTTTCTCTTACAGTTACTATTTCTATTTCCCAGCTGTTTAGAGAATATAATTTAGCCATATTTGGATTTGGTATTATACTTCTGTTATGCTGTATGTTTATCCTACATTGAGCCTGAAGGCTCCTTTATATAGTTTTTTTTTTTTTACCAATTCTTGCATGTATGTATACTTGTATCTCTTTTTATGGCACAATAAAAAAATGTTATTGCTTAAAAAAAACATTATATCTGTTAACAACAAAAAAGAAAGAACACTGGAACAAATATTACCAAAGAAGGGTTTTGCTCAAGAGAAACATGAGCCTTAAAATAGTTTCAAGCATCTCATGCTATTTACAACCAGCCTTTTATAAATGTAGAGGTAGCATGTTTTTTTTTTTTTTTAACCAAATGAGCATTGCATGTTATGACATCTAAAACCAAAAGACTCCTTTGATATTTGAAGACGGAGATAAAGTATTTTCTTCCAATTCCTGACAATGCTCAATCCCACTGGGCTATTGGATGGGATAAAGTTGTTACTGAAGAATAATTAGTTACCTAAAATCAGCAAGCCTAACTTCAGGCTGGGTCAGGGGATTATTTTTTTAAGTTAGGTTAATAATCACAATTCATAAAAGAATATGAATAAGTGAACTTGTCTGACAATCATTTTTACAACATATCAGGGAGGTGGTTACATGAAATGTAGAGAAACAAATACCCTCCAGAAAGAGAATATGGGAATGTTGATTGGCAACGCAGACAAATGAACATCAAAGCATGGATATATAAAAGTATATAAACCCTTATCATACTAACACAGAGTCCGTTAAATATGTAAATACATTAAAAACATATAAGCGGCTGATACATAGAGACTAAGCACAGTCGTGGTTGAACATAAGCTTGATTATAAATGCAAGCTACAGAGACATCCAACGCATTTTGAGAGTAGGGATTTTATGCTCTTCTTCACAGATGCTCAAGTATACACTCAAGGATGTTCTATGATCTAAAAACAACAACTCTTATATATATATATATATATATATATATATATATATATATATATATATATATATATACATAGATAGACATATCAAGCTCTAAACAAAATGATTAACCGAACTGTGTTGGATATGAACATGTATTTAACTGCAAATTTTAAAAACAAAGTGGAGGTACATGGGTGCCTCATTTGGTTGCCAACTCATGTAAGTTTTGTCAAGCATGACTGCTTCTACAAACTTTTTCTTACACTCAGCTGTACATGTAATACATCATTATACATATATATATTTGTATTTTTATTACATAGTGGTGGTATCTTAAACGGAATACTTGTGGCTTGTGGCAGCCCCAGCAGCCTGCTGGCTTGACCTGTTGGGCCGGTCCCTCCCCGCACCTCATGGTCTTGCATGGAGGCAACCATGTACCTCCATCTTGTTTTTAAAATTTGCGGCTAAGCACACAGTTTGGTTAGTAATTTTATTTAGATCTTGATATGTCTATCTATCTATATATATATATATATATATATATATACATGAGACTTGTTGTTTTTTAATCATAGAACATCCTTGAGTGTATACTTGAGCATCTGTGAAGAAGAGCATAGAATTCCTACTCTCGAAATGCGTTGGATGTCTCTATAGCTTGCATTTATAATCAAGGTTATGTTCAACCACAACGACTGTGTTTAGTCTCTATGTATCAGCCGCGTATATGTTTTATAATTTATTTACATATTTAACAGGCTCTGTTTTAGTATAATAAAGATTTGTATACTTTTATATATCCCCACTGTGATGTTTATTTTTCTGTGTTGTCGATCAATAGTCCCATATTCCCTTTTTGGAGGGTATTTGTTTCTCTCTTTATGATTGGGGTGAAGGCATTCCCACCATTCTACTATGGTTCCAGTTCTTTAGGGGAAAAGGTCTCCCTATATCAGATTCCCATTTAAAGCAAACAGTCATATTTTTACTGATCTTACCATGATTTAGCCTATTTACTTCAACTCAATGACTGAAAATAAACTCCATTTGGTTAAATATAATTATGTATTGAAGTAAGTAGCTTATAAAGAAGGCACAGGATACATTATTTAATGAACTGTTCCCCTGTTTATAACAAAAGCCTAGACAGATTACTGTAATAATGTCAGAACATTTAATAAAGATAACATAAGACACTGCTACAGTGAAATACAAGCTCAAGTGACACTGGCTAACATCCTGTTCACTACCCACTCTTTGGCTTAGCTAGAAGGTCTGACTGCATCTAGCGAGTGTCTTGCCAAAATCTTGGGTATGCCTTGTGCAGGAATCGGAAGTTGCCAAACAGAAAATTTAGAAACGAGCTTGCCAGCTGCCCTTGTATCTCACAGTATGCACATATGATACTGTCAAGTCAAAGATCCCATATCAGATATTCAATTAGCCTGTGAAAAAAACGAGAGCTTGGAAATCTTGGCAGCACCTTTACAGCACACTGGTGATATATATGTAAATAATACTATGCATTGAATTATCAGAGTGGCTTTCAGGAGCACTCAGGATCTTAGAGCAGTCAAAGGGTCAGGTCAGAGGTCATTCCTAAATACATATGCAAATATTTGGCCCACATAACAGTCTGTTTATTTTTTTTGCGACCTGGCTGGTCTTTTTTTTTAAAGTCTGGGTTATTCCGAAAGTATATTTATAGCCAAAATGTTTTTTTTTTTCTCTAGCTTTGGATAGAGTGGGAAAGTGTTAAAATCAGGTTTTTATTGCTGTCTGTGTGCCATCAGGGAGATTCACTATCTCTATTTTTCCTAGTGACCATTGTCACTGGCACAGAAAGCTTGATGCAAAATCCAAAATTTACAGCTGTAACTAGAACAGGAATAGAGGGGGAATATTTCAATGGGGGGACCTGTTCAGGTGAAAAAGGTCTTGCCTTGACCATTGCAGCAACCTGTTTGTAGGCCTACTCTTACACAAGCTACCCCACCTCCCCTCTGTCTATTATAATTTCTGCTGCTAGATTTCTCCACCTTACCAACCATTTACTGCCCACTGCTCACCTCTGACAGTCCTTCCACTGACTTCAGCTAGCCCAACATATAAAATTCAGAACACTAACAACATATAAAGTCATCCAAAACTCTGTCCTGAGCTACATCTCCAACCTCATCTCAAAATATCTAACAGATCAGTTTCAAAATGTTGTCACTTGTAGTTTTACAGTCATGCAAGGCTGACCTGTTACTAGTTCCATGTACTTCATCTGTTCTGTTACTTGTAGTTCCTCAGACCTGAAGGCAAGCTGTTACTTGAAGTTCAACAGCTCAAACATGCATGGCTTTTCTGTTTTCCTGCAGATATGTGCTCAAAGACTGAAACAACTGGCTTCTCCATTTCTCACCTGCTGTTTGATTTAAGCCATAGATGGTTCAAATCTCAGCCAGTTCAGTAAGAACCCGCCAAGATTCAAACCATGTATGAGCAGGCTGATTGTACCCAAGTCGATCCATCGATCAACTTGGGTACAACCAGCATGTCGGATTTTTTAGGATGCAATTTTTCCAGCAGCTATAGTCAATAGCAATAATCACTGTGGATGGCTCCCTGTGCCCCACCCCCCCAAGCCCCACCCTTCCCCCTTCCGGGAGAACACAATAGCTCCACAGGAGGGAATCCTTTGGACTGGGCATGCAGCTGAGTAAAGCGTGCCATAGATGATACAATTGTTTTGGACCTACTGTTTTGCAGGAAAGAAAATCGCTTGATTCCCCCATCAACACAGTCAGTGTTGATGGGGGAATCAAGCGATTTTCTTTCCTGCAAAACAGTAGGTCCAAAACAATTGTATCATCTATGGCACGCTTTACTCAGCTGCATGCCCAGTCCAAAGTCTATCCCCGCCATTGACCTTTCTATTTAAACTGGGTTTGTTCTCATACACAATGCCTGAGCAATAGGGGACATTCCTAGCTGTAGGTCCCAATGACACTCAAACTCGCATACTCTGGAACTCCCTTCCCTAGTGTGTCTGGCTATCTCCTACTCTGTTCGCCTTTAGGTTATCCCTGAAAACTCAACTCTCTTGAGGAAAACCTATCCCACTTCCACCTAAACTGTACTTCTACCTTCTCCATCACCTCACCCCACACAATAATTACCTTTTGTTTCACTAGACCCTCCATTTTAGAATGTAAACTCTCAATAGCAGGGTTCTCCTAATCCTCCTGTATAGAACTGTATTGTAAACAATCTTGAATAATAAAAAAATAATAATTTTAATATAAGATGATTTACTCACTTTGGGAATATTTCCTCCCACCTTTCTTTTTACCTTCTGTTGTCCCAGTGACAAGGATTAATTTACTACCAGTGAATGTTTGCTGAAAGTTACATTCACTGCTTTATAAATATAAAATGTTGTATTAATAATTACAGGGATACATTCATTTGTGCCTTTTATATCAGTCGGGAGTTCAGCTTTAGCAAATTCTTCTTCTCTAAATTCACTAATTTGATTTTTTAATCGTGCTACTGCTTTTCTTACTTCCTTTAAGTCTTCGTGACCTGAAATATTCTGCTAAACTGATTAAGCAGATATGAGCATACTATGCATAGAAGTAATAGGGGGAAGGGGGATACAGAACTTTAAGGATTAAAAAAACTGGAGTCCATCATGTGTGTGTCTGGTTACTAAGATACAGGACTCCCCCAGATATGCAGAGGTTGCGTTTTTCAAAGGATTCATAAGCCAAGTCATTTGCTATCAGTAACAGCTACTTTTTCAGGCTTGTACTACATCCTTTTCCTGTGTTTTGGCTTTCAAGTTCACTCATCTGAAAACCAGAACAAGCAGGTGGATACTTAACAGGTGGCAATTCTATTTAAGATTTAAAACACGCTAATACATTTGCCATTGAAGATCTTAACATCATTCTAACGTCCAAACAGGCAGCGTGAAAGAGGAAATATATAAGCTGTTCCCAAAGCACATCCAGTAACCTTGAAAACATTTTGCTAAGACTGGGTGACATAACAGAGGCATGCGTAATTATGCAGAGTATAAAAATAGATTGGTCATTGGAGATAGAGAATTAACATTTAACTCTTATGCCCCGTAGACACAATCGGATTTTCCGACAACAAAACCGTGGATTTTTGTTCGAAGGATGTTGGCTCCAACTTGTCTTGCATACACACGGTTACACAAATGTTGGCCGACAATTACGAAAGTAGTGACATACAAGGAGTACGTGATATCTCCATTACAAACGTTAGTTATATCTCTGGCTCGTACTTGATTCTGAGCATGCGTGGACTTTTGTTCTGACGGACTTGTGCACACACGTTTGAAAAGTCCGACAACAAACAT
Source organism: Lithobates clamitans (assembly GCA_037952925.1). Taxonomy (NCBI): domain Eukaryota; kingdom Metazoa; phylum Chordata; class Amphibia; order Anura; family Ranidae; genus Lithobates; species Lithobates clamitans. The sequence goes on from JBBGZY010000655.1 coordinate 17,240,061, forward strand.
ATGTTGGTGGAAAATTTGAGAACCTGCTAGCCAACATTTGTTGGCGGAAAGTCCGACAACAAATGTTTGATGGAGCATACACACGGTTGGACTTTCTGCCAACATCTGTGGATCTGTGCCCAAGAAACATGCTGTGTCTGCTGTACCTGTTAAAGTTCATGGTCTGGTGAGTTTGCATTTGAAAATTTTAAGGTAATAGCACTCAGTGTTTTTGTTACACTACAAGGAATTGCTGGATGGTGAAAGATCTATTTTATCTGAGTATATATGGACTTTAAGAGATACTGTTTATTTACTTTTTGTACGTTTTTGTTCTATTCACTGGCGCTGCATCATTTCATGTTGAAAATATGCATTACATACAGTAATGCATGCTTGTTATGCCGCGTACACACGAGCGGACTTTCCGGCAGACTTGGTCCGGCGGACCGGACTCTGTCGGAGAATTCGATCGTGTGTGGGCTCCAGCGGACTTTTTTTTCCCCAAAAGTCCAACGGACCTAGAAATAAAACATGTTTCAAATCTTTCTGATGGAGTCGAGTCCGGTCGAAAAATCCGCTCGTCTGTATGCAAGTCCGACGGAATAAAACCGACGCTAGGGCAGCTATTGGCTACTGGTTATGAACTTCTTTGTTTTAGTCCGGTCGTATATCATCACGTACGAATCCGTCGGACTTTGGTGTGATCGTGTGTAGGCACGTCCGTTCGTTAGGAAAGTCCGTCGAAAGTCCATCGGATAGACCGTCGGACCAGTCCGGTCGAAAAGTCCACTCGCGTGTACATGGCATAATACTCACTGTGGAACCTAAGGGGTTACACATCTGCATTGTATAAAAAGGCTGTTTGATCCTATCTTCTCTGATCCTCCTCTTCTTCCAGTGTCCCTAATCCCATCTCCTAACAGTACAGAGACTTGGAGTCACTCTGCACATGCTCGGTGTGTGTTGCTAGAAAGTTTTTTTTTTCTTGGGAGGGTGCATGTGATCAACACAGGGCCAATCATCACTGTCCAGACAGGGTCAGGGGCCTGCAGCCTCATAGGACAATCAGAGTGGAATGAAAACTCCTCCTACAAGCTTTAACCAGGCACTAATAGAAGACATAAAACTGCTATATACTGCTGATGAGAAAAGGTATTTTCTCAATAAGTGCATTTCCATGTTCTGTGTACTGTGAGAGACCAGATATAGTGGATGCAGGGTCCTGGGTTTAGTAACACTTTAACTTTTCCATAAAAATTACTTTCTTACTTGTTACGGCATATTAATATAGTGTGAAAGCAAGGGGCCACATCTTTCTCTTTTCCACTTGCTGCAGACCTGCATGTCTCAGGAAGATGGGACTGTTCTGCTCACTGTCACACAGACAGAACATGCATACATCTGGATCTGTCGCTGTAAAGTCTTCTAGATGTGATCTGTTTTTTGGCTGAGCATGTGCAGACCAGGAACAGGGCGCTCTTCAGTGTCTGGATCTTATTCAGATTACCCACAGCAAATACCAAACATGAGAAATTTGAAGATCGCTCTAAAGTTGCAAGACGCAATGTCTTGCAATATTAGTTACAAAGGTATAATGTATCAGATGTTTACACATGCAAACTGTGATGTTTACTGAAAATTCACAGAGGCTGGATCTGGAGTTTGAATCTTTCCATAGCTTGAGTTGGCTGAAATTAGATAGATTGCAAGGTTAGGTAATATACTCCATGCATTTAAAAATATATCCAGCATTTTTCTCCTCTATGCTCAGGACTCTGTACATGATGACATTATTTATTATGTTCAAATAAAAGCAAAGTATGGAAGCATCAGTTAAAATGACTTTGTCGGGGTGAGTGGGAGGAACAGGAACCACCAAACAGTGGGGGACACAAGGGATTGACAGTTCTGAAAGTGTTGGTTTCAGATGAAACATGTAAAAGTGGAACTAAACCCTCCTATCTGTTCCTCCTATTTTAGCATCCATTTGGTCTACAATTGTCACAGTGCTGCACTTTTGATTAGTTATGACACCAGCCACTTGATTTCTTGATAGTTCAGTTAAGAGCACAAGCAACTATGACAGTTATCATTCACACCATGCCTTGAATGTAACTGTTTTGGGGAACAGGTAAGTCAGAAGGTTTAGGAAAGTGATTTCTCTTTACTAAAGCAGTATTTGGCAACACAGCTAGCAGGAGAGTTATTTAACCACTTGCTGACCACCCGCGGCAGATTTACTGCAGCAAGGTGGCTCGGCTGCGCAACTAGCCTCACGGCAATTCGCGCACTAGCTTTCGCGGGTGGGTGCGTGCTCTGATTGGCCAGCCAATCAGCATTCCCCGCAGTGACAGAACACGGATGTGCTGAATTAAACAAGGCAGATCTCCATTCTGTTAGGGGATGACACTGAGATCTGTCTTCCTGCTTAGCAGGTAATAATGTCACTGGTTCCCCAAAAGTCAGTTAGGTGTCGGATCTGTCTGCCGCAATGTCGCAGTACCGCTAAAAAGCACTGATCGCCGCCATTACTAGTGAAAAAAAAATAAATAAATGAAAATAAAATAAATGAAAATGTCATAAATCTATACCCTGTTTTGTAGATGCTATAACTTTTGCACAAACCAATCAATATACGCTTATTGGGATTTTTTTTACCAAAAATATGTAGAAGAATACATATTGGCCAAAATGGATAAATACTTTTGTTTTTTTATATATATTTTTTTTGGATATGTATTATAACAGAAAGTAAAAAATATTGTTTTTTTTTTTTTCAAATTTGTCAGGTATATAAAAAGAAGCATAGTCACCAAGCTTTTCTGTATTTTACATTGATTGAACTGCTGTATTATTTACCTTCTTATACCTAAGATGACTGAACACTTAATTTATCTTATTTTTAAAAAGTCACTTTAAAAACTAGAGTCCTTTCTTATTTGTACCTTTTAGAGGCCTTTTATATGTGTAGCGCTTACTCCCGAAGGCACCACTGGCAATTTGCCCAGGTTCTTCCTTAGTGGATTGCCCCCCGGTCAGGCACATGATCAAAGCCACACTTTTCCTCAATAACCTAGGGTGTTGTTTTGGTTCTTTTTATCTTGCGAGAACTTGGATAGGGTTGAGGGAATTGAGTGGGAAAATCCAAAAACAGAACTATGTATAGCTTGAGGACAGTGGCGGCTGGTGCTCAAAATTTTTGGGGGGGTGCAAACAAACTAAAAAATTCTGAAAAAAAAACACCCATCAAAGTGTGCCATCAAAGGCAGCCACTGTGCCCATCAAACACAGCCACTGTGCTCATCAAATGCCGCCACTGTGCCCATCAAATGCTACCACTGTACCATCAAATACTGCCAATGTGCTCATCAAACGCTGCCAATGTGCCATCAAATGCTGCCACTGTGCCCATCAAATGCTCCCACTGTGCCCATCAAATGCTGCCACTGTGCCATCAAATGCTCTCACTGTACCCATCAAATGCTGCCACTGTGCCATCAAATGCTCTTACTGTACCCATCAAATGCTGCCACTGTGCCATCAAATGCTCCCACTGTGCCATCAAATGCTCCCACTGTGCCCTGCAAATGCTCCCACTGTGCCCTGCAAATGCTCCCACTGTGCTATCAAATGCTCCCACTGTGCCATCAAATGCTCCCACTGTGCCATCAAATGCTGCCACTGTGCCATCAAATGCTGCCACTGTGCCCATTAAATGCTCCCACTGTGCCCATCAAATGCTGCCACTGTGCCATCAAATGCTCCCACTGTGCCATCAAATGCTGCCACTGTGCCCATCAAATGCTCCCACTGTGTCCATCGAATGCTGCGATTGGGCCCCCCCCCCGCCTGCCGTCTGCCCGGCACTTACCCTGTCTCGGTGGGGCAGTGGGTGACGGCGGTGGGCGGTGTCCTCCATGCTCCTCCATGTCTTCAAAGTCTTCTTCTGTCCTCTTCTCCCATCCTCTCCTATGATTGGATGCCTGATAGGCGTCCAATCACAGAGCCTGTCATTTCAGCCGATCAGGTGATGGGTAACAGACCCGAGCACCTGATTAGCGGAAAGGCGGTTCATTGTTAGGAAAGTGAATATTCATTTGCTTTTCTAACATAGCTGGGTGAACTGTGAGCGCCAAGCATGCCGCTCTCAGTTTACCTTTTTTGACGCCTATTAGAGCTTATGAATCTAATCAGGTGCTTCAAAAACACCCCCCCACCGCTATAATTCAGGCGCCCGATGCACGAAAAGGGGTTGGGCACCTGAATAGGGGGTGGCAGCGGCGGCCATGGATAGATTCATGCAATGCATGAAGCTATCTATTGGTGATAGAAGGGGTGGCTGGGGAGAGGGGGTGGCGCCCGTGCGCCCTTATGGATGCACCGCCACTACTTGAGGATATTTAACTCCTTTCTGAAAAGCTGAAGCTTGTTTATAGCAAACTCTGGACTTGGCTTTGTAGTGGAAAGAGTTAAATGCAGACTTCTTTCTTTAGAGCAACAGGAGCAGAGTCCCTTCACATAGAATCAGACTGAGCTCTTCAGGACACCAGCCGATGTCCCCTTTAGACAAACACACAGCTGACTCTCTAGCACCAGAGGGGTAGCAGCAGCCCAAAAGTCTCTCACAGCAGTCTCTAATCTCTCACAGCAGTTTGTACTCACAAAATATCCAGGAATAGTTTGTTTCCTCTTTCCAACTTCCAAGTGACACCTTTCTAAAGTGATACCAGACTAGATCTTCAGCAGACAGCTCCTCAGTCAGCTCTCTGTAGCTTCAGCATTCAGGCCCTCAGGTCGCCCACCTGAAGCCTCACAAACAGCAAGCACATGGCAGCATTGCCCTGGAAGGCGGTAGCCCTCCAGGCTGGACTGATCCTCTGCAGGAAAAGCGTTGCCCAGTGTTTTACAGTATTTAAACAAACTCATAGCATCCTTTAGGGCTACGCTCCCAGTGATTGGCAAAGGCTGCATAAATATTCATACTGACATCTGCATAGCTCTACACCTATGTTCCAGATAATTCTACAGCTCTCTGGAGGGCAGAGGGAGCAGTTAGACTAGCAGTAGCTGAGAACACTAAACTGACCAAATTAATCAGCTGCACTTTTTGCACTTAATTTGATTATGGTGAGCACAGCTAGATTTCCCTTACACAACAAATGTAACCACACTGGTTACAGTGAGGTAAGCTTAATTTACCTAACAAAAAGTGCACAAATTTAGATTTTGATATTTTGAGTTCTGCCTAAAAATACAGCACATGCACTTTTTTTTTTTTTTTTTTTTTTTCCACATCAGTAAACAGTGTTTGGAGGGCTAAATCAGTTTGTTGTTCATTAACTGTCACCTTCTCGTATTCACATCATAGTGGATTATACTTTTTCTCATTGCTTTTTATATCGCCATAATGACCAACGGATTCCATTACGCCTCTTTACCAACAAGTCCTCTGTCCCTTCCATCTTGTAAGCCCCACTAACTAGGACTCGATAACCAAAGGGACCCGTAAGAAGGAAGAAAAAGGACAAAAACACCAACAAAAAATACAAGAAGAGAGGTTTGTAAAAATGAACTTGTGGGCTCCCCGTGCCCATCTTCTACTGACCCAGCCTGTATTGTGTACCAAATTACCTATGCCCTAATACCCCGATCCCCCCCCCCCCCCACCTACTCCCTATATGTTTATCCTATACCCTACTAAGCTATATATTTAACTAAAAATGTGCATATCCAGAAACACTTTATTATAGGATCCTTTGCCTGCAAGGATACCAGTTGCCTATATACCTATATTAAGCCCATCCCTCAGTCTATTCCGTGTCTATGCAGATCCCACTATTAATGACTCTTCACTTTCTCTATCCACATCTTCCACATGCTTTCAAATTCCTGAAGATTGCCCCTTTTTATGTACTCCATTCTTTCCCTACCCAAGGTTTCATTCATTGTAGAGATCCAGTCTTTCACGGTGGGGGGCTCCTTTACCTGCCATCTAAGTGCTATCAACTTTCTAGCCTGAAACAGGGCCCGCGTGACAGCTAAGGTAGTACTCAACCTTTCTCCCATCACTCTTCTATGCCCCAGAATACAAACCAAGGCCTCGTTTGCCACTGTCGTACCGAAAATATTTCCCAAGTTCCCAGTCACCTCCTCCCAGTATCTAAACAGCTTGGGACACCTCCACACCATGTGAATGAGATCTCCCATCCTTCGACACCTGGGGCAGTTGTCATTGGGCCTTCTCCCAAATTTAAAAAGTCTTTTAGGAGTATAATAGGCTCTGTTTAACAGCATTAAGTGTGAGAGTCTCTGTGAAGGGGTCACAGAAACCTGCGCTCCCAACTCCAAAATTCTCGCCCATTGTTCCTGGGTCATTCCTCCCACCTCCTCTTCCCATTTAGCCTTTACCCGAAGGAGTATTTCCCTGCTATTAACCGATTTGCTTAATTGGTCATAAATTCTTGAAATTACCCCTCTAGTGGGGGTTATTTGAATTATGCACTGAAATAGAGGCATCTCTTCCCATCTCGGGGTCTGGGCTTTAAATTGTGCTTTAAGGGCATGTTCCAACCGGACATATAGGAAGAAAGACCCCCGGGGAAGCTTAAACTCCCCAACCAGTTCTGAAAATTTCTTTAACCCAGAGTCGTTATATAATTGACTTAGCTTACTGAGGCCAAGCTTCTCCCACTCTCTAAATATGCCTATCTTAAGAACTTCCTGCAAATTATGGTTGTTCCAAATAGGAGAGTAGGCTGTTAAGGCTCCATACCCCATCTTTTTCTTAACTGTTTTCCAAAGTTTGGTTATCAATTTAATTGTTGGAAATTTATCATGGAACGCGTCCGCCTCTAGGGCTTCAATAATTGTATTATGTGTGGAGCTCAACAATAGTAACTTGCCATTAGGGGTGCCTCCTTTCGGTATCCCACAGCCCAATAATTGCTGCAACTGAGTTGAGTAAAAATAACTCTCGGGATGTGGGAGGGCAAAGCCCCCCTCCTGGGTAGGGAGCTGGAGCACTCCAAGACGGATCCTGGCTTGTTTCCCTTTCCAAATCAATTCCCTAAAGAGACTGTCAATTTTTTGAAACCACTTCTTACTTATCCAGACAGGGGAATTATGCAAGACGTATAGCAGTTGAGCACATGCACTTTTAAATGAATAATAACAATTCCAGCAGCAACTATCTTGTAGTTTCATAAATGCTACCATAATGGGGCGTACACACGGTCAGGCTTTTCGGCTACAAAAGTCAGACGGACGCCGACGGACCAAATCTGGCGGACAATCCGATCATGTGTGGGCTTCCCTGGACTTTCAGCGGACTTTTCCAGTCGAAAATCTGACGGACTTTAGATTTGGAACTTGCTTCAAATCTTTACGTCGTAACTCCGCCGGACCCAGAAATCCGCTCGTCTGTATGCTAGTCTGACGGACAAAAACCCACGCTAGGGCAGCTATTGGCTACTGGCTATCAACTTCCATATTTTAGTCCGGTGTATGTCATCACGTACAAATCCGTCGGACTTTTGTGTGATCGTATGTAGGCAAGTCCATTCGTTAGAAAGTCAGCCGCAAGTCCGCCAAAAGTCCGTCTAAAGTTTGTCGGACGGGCTGTCGGACTTTTGTAGCCGAAAAGTCCGACCGTTTGTATGCCCCATTACAGTAAAATATCATATAAAACATAAAGAAACCACTTTAGGGAATCAAAGCACCTATTCTGTAATTATTCAAATATTCATTTCAACAGTACTAATCTGAAGCTCCACCAGACCTAAATCTATAATTTTGTAATAGAACTATTTTGTCTCCAAAGATATTTACAGTCTCTACAAACTACTATACTGTACTTAAAAGTATGCTTCCTACAAATAACAGAACGGTTTTGCCACAGAAGTACGGAAGTTCAACTGATGGCCACAGAACCCAAATTATACCTAGTTATGGTAATTATTTAAGAGCTGAAAATAACAGAACATCGATTTAATGTTCACTCTAGGCCATAGGTTACGTGAGTCACTGTATAAGTGTGCAATGTTCTCATCTTAAAAAGAGTAAAATTAAAGCAAGCAATTTATGGTATAGCATAAACTACATTTTCAAAGTTTTCAAATTAGATTTTTTATTATATACCAAGAAAGTTTATAGAATTAGGCCAGATACTGTATGGTTTGTGTAAATGATAATTAGTGGATAATGGAAAACAACCATTTGATCAAAAATTTGACTGTCAACTCTTCAGAATTGTTTCTCTAATGGAATTATAATAGTTACAGAAGACAAAAAAAGAAGCTTTGGGAAAGTAAAAATGAATGACTTTTACCTTCTCAGGGGAGCTAGAGAAAAATATCTATCAAACACACTCCTCTCTAGTTCAGGCACACCTAAGTAAACAAGCTGGATCTTGACCCATCTTACCCTACAAGTTGTATTTTATGAGATGACTTCTAAAATCAACTCAAGCGACAAATCATTGTCAGCAAATAAAGACTTGGACCAGTGTTCTAGTAAATCAGACGATTTCTCCTGAGGCACATTCTGTCCCAGAAGCAGTTACAAAGCCAGAAATGCTTCATCGCCTTCTAGCAATAACCATTTACAGCCCTGTGCTACCTGTAATCCCACAGATTCTGAATATAGTGGTATTGCACCAATGCCATTAACAATACGTTATGTCAAGGCAATTCATGGATCACTATGTTAGCACATGCATCTTGTCAATAATAAAAATTATATAATGGCCGCACATATTGTATATGTGACGATTGTGTTAAGGACCACTAAACCCTTTTAGTGTCGCACTGCATTTATGCATTTATAAGCAACCTAGTGATTGCGTGACAACCTGTAAGGCTTGAGAATGAGCTGAATGTCCACAGATCCAGGCTAGTGACACAGGCAAAAGTAAGATACACTGTGAGCTTTCTCCAGCTTCTGCTCTAGGACAACTGCTCTAGGTGAAGAATGCCAAACCCTCATCAACAATCAATGTCAGAGATGCACAGAAGAGTCTTTTTTGACCAGTAACTTAGTACTTTCTGCTTCTGATAACTGTTCTTGGGCTGGATTTGTATATGTGAAGATGGCTTTAGGTGTGTAATAAATAGTAGGTAAAGACAGACTCAGGGTCTGTGGCGAAAATAATTATTTGATCCCCTGCATATTTTGTAAGTTTTCCCTCTTGCAAAGAAATGAATGGTCTATAATTGTTATCAAAAGTGTATTTTAAATGATAAAAAAAGAATATCAACCAAAAATCCTGAAAAAAAACACGATACAAATGTTATAATCTGGATCCCACAGACTGGCTACATTTTGTGCTCATGTGGTACACAGATTAGTCCTGTCAATTTACGGAGGTGTTCCTAACGACGATTCGTTATGTGTATAAAAGACATCTGTCCACAGAATTACTTCCATTCAAACCCCACCTTCATGGGCAAGGCCAAAGAGCTGTCAAAGGACGTCAGAGACAAGATTGTAGACCTGCACAAGGTTGGAATGGGCTACAAGACCATCAGCAAGAAGCTTGATGAGAAGGAGACAAATGGAGCTATTATTCGCAAATAGAAGAAATACAAAATAACCATCATTCGCCCTCAGTCTGGATCTCCATGCAAGATTTCGCCTAATGGGATAGGGATGATCATGAGAAAAGTGAGGGACCAGCCTAGAACTACACTGCAGGAGCTTGTGAATGATCTCAAGGCAGTTGGGACCACAGTCACCAAACAAACCATTAGTAACACAATACGCCGACATGGATTGAAATCTTGCAGTGCCCGCAAGGTTCCCCTCCTCAAGAAGGCACATGTACAGGCCATCTGAAGTTTGCCAATGAACATCTAAATGATTCAGAGAAGGATTGGGAGAAAATGCTGTGGTCAGGTGAGACCACAGCATTTTGACATTACCTCGACTCGCCGTGATTGGAGGAAGAAAAATGCTGACTATGACCCTAAGAACACTATGTCTACAGTCAAGCATTGGGTTGGAAACATTACACTTTGGGGCTGTTTCTCAGCTAACGGTACAGGCTGATTTTGCTGCATTGAGGGGCCAATTGACGGGGCCATGTATTGTAAAATCTTGGATGAGAACCTTCTTCCCTTGACCAGAACACTGAAGATGGGTTGTGGATGGGTCTTCCAGCATGACAATGACCCAAAATAAACTGTCAGGGCAACAAAGGAGTGGCTCAAGAAGAAGCCCATTAAGATCATGGAGTGGCCTAGCCAGTTACCAGAATTTAAACCTATAGAAAATGTATGAAGGGAGCTGAAACTTGGAGTTGCCAAGTGACAGTCAAGAAACCTTAAGGATTTAGATAAGATCTGTAAAGAAGAGTGGACCAAAACCACTCCTGAGATCTGTGCAAACCTGGTAACCAACTACAAGAAACATCTTACCTCTGTGCTTGCCAACAAGGGTTTCTCCACCAAGTACTAAGTCATGTTTTGCTTGGGGATCCAATACTTCTTTTACTCACTGAACTGCATTTCAATTTATAACATTTATATCATGTGTTTTTTCTGGATTTTCCGTTGATATTCTGTCTCTATCATTTATAATAGACCTTTGATTAAAATTATAGACCCTTCATTTCTTTGTAAGTGGGCAAACTTACAAAATCTGCAGGGATCAAATAACAATTTTCCCCAATGTGTGTGATATATATATATATATATCAGTCATTTTCAACCAGGGTTCCTCTAGAGGTTACTAGGGGTTCTTGTATGTGGCTGCTGACCTAGCATCTGATGGTGCCTGCAGAGCCAGTAGCATGACACCAATGATCTTTTTAGCTGTTTGTAAGGGCGGCATCCTGACCACCACTGTAAGGGGGGCATTCTTCACACTGTCCACCAATTTAGGGACATTATTTCCTTTGACCTCCAATTAATTAATTGTGTATATATAAGGATATTATAAAATTGAATAACAAACAATAAAATGAGCAGACGCGGTCTTCATGCTACTGCCCTCCATTCCTTCAGATTTATTGTATTGTGTCTATGCAGGCACTTACTGGTATTTATTACCCTTCACAGAGAACACAGCACTCCACTGCAAATTCCTTAATCTGCTTCTGAAGCCTTTATCACTTGTGTGCCAGGCTGCTAATGTTCAGTGGAGGGCATACACATTTTTGCTAATAAAAAGTAGAAGCGAATAAAAATTCAGCACGCAGTTTCTGGCAGTTTCCCCAGCAGATTGACAGATTTGTGGTTTAAAAGTCCATGTGTTCATTTGTGCAAGATGGCAACATGCAAATGTTTACAGTCAATTCTTGCAGTGGGATGGCAGACCAACTCCTTCATCTCAGACTACAGTATGGGTGAACGAGCACTAGGAGAATAAAAAATATATTGTGTACATACCTTAAGTAACCCTGTATTTTATCCAGTCAGTTTTGCTTTTTAGAGCAGAGTGTGAGGAGCAGATATTATACCTACCTTCCACTGCCTCACCAACCTGTTTGCCTGCCAGTATTAGGAAAAACCTGGTGCTTGCTGGAAAAAAAGCCACATACGCCCCTCTCCTCTGTGGAATGCAGCTACAACTGAGTGTTGGGTTGGAAGTCACACAATTTTATGGGGCTCCAGTTGTTGACTAGGGTGGAGATTTAACCTCCAAATAAGGAATGGCTTCTTCACAGTAAGAGCTGTGAAAGTGTGGAATGGACTCCCTCAAAAGCTGGTTCTGGCCAACTCAGTAGATTGTTTTTAAAAAAGGCCTAGATTCTCTCCTAAATGCACAAAATATAACTGGATACTAATATTTAGCTGATCCAGGGAATATCAGGAGCAAATTGGATGACACTTTGTAACTATGTAGCTATATGTAACAGAAGAGTGTGTGGATGGTTAGGTAGAAATGTCTTACATTCTCTGCACTGAAGCATACCTGTTATTTTGCTGGGAACGAACAAAGAACGTGTATGCTTTAAAGCAGAGGCCTACAACCCCTGAGCTGCAGACTGGTACCAGTTTGTGGCCTGTTAGCAACCAGGTCACACAGCATTCACATGGGAACAGAGAGCTGCCAGAGTGCTTTACTGCTCCAGCTGCAGTAGGGGGCAGTGTGGTGCGCGATTCAACGCATCACAGGGACTTCTTTTTTGTGTGTTTTGTACAAACTTTATTTGACGTGTACAAAATGTACAATTCATTAGTGGCAATTTACAGCCACGCAATGCGTTGCTGTACAATGCCATGTGATTTGACATGGTGCGCATTTGACAATGCATCTGTCACGCCCCCCAACCGCCTCACCTCCACTGGTTCCTGGTGCCAAAAAGGTTGGGGACCACTGCTTTAAAGAGTATAGTCAATGTAAAAGTACTATACCGTATACACTCGAGTATAAGCCGAGTTTTTCAGCACTTTTTTTTGTGCTGAAAGTGCCCTCCTCGGCTTATACTCGAGTCAAGCACTTTTCTGGTGCAAAGAATGACATTTTCCGAACCGACTTTGGGGCCCTGTATCTCGGGACCACTTGGTGCTTGGTGGTGTGCAAACCCAGTGGAACTAGCACTACAACATATCCAAAGCTGGGGTTCCTATCACCAAGTGGCCCCCGAGATACGGGGCCCCAAAGTCAGTTTGGAAAATGTCATTCTCTGCCGCAGAAAAGTGCTTGACATTTTCTGAACCAAATTTGGGGCCCCATATCTCGGGGCCACTTGGTACTAGAAACCCCAGCTTTGGATATGTTGTAGTGCTAGTTCCACTGGGTTTGCACACCAAATGTGGGGTTCCTAGCACTAAGTGGCCTTGAGATACGGGGCCCCAAATTTGGTCAACTGTATCCATCTGCAGCAATGTCATTTCGGGACCCTCTGGGTCCAGAGACCCCAAATTTTGGCTGCAGATAGGGGACATTTAGGAACCCTTAACTACCGAGTTTGAAGTTCGGGGGACCTATGGCTGCAAATGGGCACAGTGAGGCATGCAAATGGGCACAGTGAGGCTGCAAATAGGCATTGTTGACCCTCTTTTCCACTTACAGTAGCTGCGCATTTCTCACCCTAGGCTTATCCTCGAGGCTTATACTTATTTCCCAGTTTTTTGTGGTAAAATTAGGTGCCTCGGCTTATATTCGGGTCGGCTTATACTCGAATATATACGGTACTTTGTGCTGTATGAACCAATCTGCTTGCTCAGACAGGATGGCAGAAAATGTATCCATATGGTTTAAAAAACAAGTAACACATTAAAACACTGTTTGCACTGTACATTTAAACCAAGTGTTTTACAGTTAAGTTCCGCTTTAAATTCATTTACAAGTGGGATTGTGGGATTGTGGCTTGTGAAACGGATGCTTTTGGAGCATAACACTGAAATGCTGCCTAAGTGCAAGTGATGTAAAGTGATGTTCTGCTTTGCTTTGTTAGAAATAGGAAGCAATGCTGCTCACTTGCCAATATCAATTCAGGAATTCTAGGAAACAGACTGCATGCAAGTGTTATTCTGCTTCCTACAACTGGAAATCATTCCTCCAAACGTCCCAGACTCATGTTACAATAACTACCTAGACAGAGTTTCTCGAGAATTTTACAAGTCTGTACTGCAACTCTATCCTGGAGGGTGTACTTTAGCAGATGTGACTCATAACTGTTAAGTAATTATTGCAATGTATTAAATACTGTTTATTTAACACATACATGCTCATATATACAGTGTTTTATATTTGAGAACATTTATCTTCATATTATCTATTGTACCAGTCAGAGGACCTTGTACTAAGTTCAGGTAGAAATCAGATTCGTATTATTTTAATATTATGTTTTTAGGATCAATTGACAGTATCAGTTCAATTTTAAAGGCACATATCCAATTTTAGAGATAGTCCAATTAGAACTAACATTTGTGTCTTTCTATCACTCCATAAACTTAGATAATCTTCCAACTGCTGCACAGCAGCCTTTGAGGTTCTGGTCCATTCATATGCCCCAGGTTGCAATCTCATTGAGGGCGCACTGTGTATGACTGTCTATGACTCTGCAAGCCTCACCTTTGGATGATGAACATTTATGTCTTTGAGCCCTCACATAACCCACTTGCAGCATTCAAGACAACCGTCCAAACTCCCAAGCTATCTGAGTGATGTCAACAGGTTGAAGGCTGTCCATCCCAACCACTAGACTTACAGAGGCAGAAGATACATAATGGGTGTTCAACAAACAAGGTTTCTGGAGTTATTAGGAAGTGTGTACAAGATGGGTGCCAACAACAAATTTGCAAGCAGTAGTAATTTATTTTTTATATTACAGTATTCTTTCTTGGTAGGACTTTTTTTTAATAGTTAGGTTTACCTCACATTCCAGTTAGTACTGTTGGCTTTCAATAACATCCTTTAATTTTGTGGTTCAGACTATGCTATCCACTGAAAATTTTTCTACACATGTTCTAATGATATGAAAGTGAGTATCGCCTCAGTTTACACATGGATGAATACCAAGTATACATGCCATCTTCCAGGTTATAGACTTGAAGGGATAGAGGAGTATAGATTGCTGCCACTTGCCTACTCGCGCATGCACGCCTAAAAAATTTTTTTAGGATTGGACTATCTCGGCACTTGTTAATAAATCTCAGTTAGCAAAACATAAAATATATAAATTTTAATAATTACATTACAAAAATAAAAAATAATTTAAACAAACAATATTAAAAACAGTTGTATACACCACAGTTAACAAGATTACTAACAGGTAACCCCGTCAAGTTTCTGTAGAAGAGGGGCATACAAGAATTCCTCAACCGGTTTCGCCGTAAAGACCGCTTCTTCAGGAGGGGTGGTTTATAAAACAATTAATAGTTTTTTATTTTTATAGCAATATAAAAAATGTGAAAATACAGCAAAGTGATGATAAAATAACACGATACATAAATGGTAACAAAGTTGAAGACTGGCTCACCCACTCAGACGGGTTCAATGGAACGGTGGGACCCAAAACAAATCCCCCCACGGCGGACACGGGGGATTGTCAAAACAGAATCTGATTGGTGGATTATGAAAAGTAAAAATATAGACACTACGGATGTCTTGAGGTGCACACCCAGGTGAGATGGGGTAGTGATCGGAGGGAGGGAGGTAAAGTGGTGATGGCAACAAAAAGCATGGGGGGGAGAGAAGGGAAGGGGGAGGGGGGTGGGTAGTGAAGGATAGATGGGAGAAGAGAGCAAGTAGAGTGGGAAAAAGGAGGGGAAAAAGGGGGGAGGAGGGGAAAAAGGAAAGGAGAGGGGTGTGTAGGGTGAAAGGGTAGAGAAGGGAAGGGAGGAAGGGGAGGGGGGAGACCGCCAAGGGACTAATGAGA
Source organism: Lithobates clamitans (assembly GCA_037952925.1). Taxonomy (NCBI): domain Eukaryota; kingdom Metazoa; phylum Chordata; class Amphibia; order Anura; family Ranidae; genus Lithobates; species Lithobates clamitans. The sequence continues at coordinate 17,255,368 of JBBGZY010000655.1, forward strand.
AGTATTTTCTCCCATTTTTCCTAGGGAAAAATCCTGTTATAATATATTTATGTATGATATGGTTTATTAAAGTAAACTTGTTATGGCAAAAACACAGGAGTTGTAGTGCTTCTGAAAATCCTAATTGCATAGAGCAGAAAAGTCAATGGCAATGTCAGCCTCCATATTTATCTTATAAAAGTTTTTTTGGTAGGCAATGAACTTATCTCAGTCTTTAAAAGGTAGCCTAACCACAGTTGAGCTGGACATACATGGATAGAAATTGGGCCAATTCAGCAAGGACAGGCTGAATTTAGATCCAGGGTGGTTGTACAGAAGTCGATATACCGATATACCAATCGACTTCTGCACAACTGCCCTGTTGGAATTTTGCTGCTCAGTCGGCTATAGCCTGCAACGCTGATCAGTGTATTCTGACGATGGGGAAGTCTCCCCTCTGTCAGAATACAAGGACTCAGTGGGAGGATTCCTCCATCCACATTGAGTGTGTGTGTGTGTGTGTGGATGGGGAATCAAGTATTTTTTTTAAAATTCAACCCGCTGTTGAACAAATAAAACAAAAAGAATCATCTATGGGATTCTTTAGTTACTCTGTGATCATTTTTGTTATTTTCACTGATAGTTAAGTTTTCACGACTAGCTTTTGGAAATCTACCACTTCTTTTAGGTCTAAGCAGAACTTGTACAGTATCTGGACCTAGATGAAGGGGGAGACTTCAGAAAGCTTTTGTGGAAAATTAACTGTTAGTGCAAATAAAAAACGATCACAGACAGTACTCAACAGTGTTGTTCCATGTGCACTATTACAGCTACAGTCAACTTAAGCTACACTATACTACCAAAAGTATTGGGGCACCTGCCTTTACATGAATTTTAATGGCATCTCAGTCATAGTCTGTAGGGTTCAATATTGAGTTGGCCCACCCTTTGCAGCTATAGCAGCTTCAACTCTTTTGGGAAGGCTGTCCACAATGTTTAGGAGTGTGTCTATAGGAATGTTTGGCCATTCTTACAGAAGCGCATTTGTGAGGTCAAGCTCTGGTGTGGATGAGAAGGATTGGCTCGCAGTCTCTGCTCTAATTCATCCCAAAGGTATTCTATCAGGTTAAGGTCAGGACTCTGTGCACTCCAGTTAAGTTCCTCCACCCCAAACTTGCTCATCCATGTCTTTAGGGACCTTGTTTGGTATGGTGCGCTGTCATGTTGGAACAGGAAGGGGCCATCCCCAAACTGTTCCCACAAAGTTGGGAGCATGAAATTGTTTAAAATGTGTTGGTATTCTGACGCCTTAAGAGTTCCCTTTACTGGAACTAAGGGGTCAAGCCCAAGCCCTGAAAAAAAACCCCACACCATACTGAAAAGGGAAAAAACATGTGTAAAATGTGCTAAAAAAGAAAATAGTGACACCTTAAACAGATAAATATGTACCAAAGTATTATCTGAAGAATAAGAGAGGGATTCAAGCTGCCAACGCCTATAGTGTTGCCACATTCACAATCAGATATACACATTTTAGATATTTTCAAGGATTTAGGGCCACTCCATCTCTAACCCCACACCATAATCCCCCATCCACCAAATGATTCGGACCAGTGCACAAAGGAAGGTCCATAAAGACATGTATGACCCAGTTTGGGGTGGAGGAACTTGACTAGTCCTGACCTCAACCGATAGAACATCTTTGGGATGGATTAGAGCGGAGACTGCGAGCCAGGCCTTCTCATCCACATCAGTGCCTGACCTCACAAATGCATTCTGGGAGAATGGTCAAACATTTCCATACACACGCTCCTAAACCTTGTGGACAGCCTTCTCAAAAGAGTTGAAGCTGTTATAGTTGCAAAGGGTAGGCCAACTCAATATTGAACACTACGGACTAAGACTGGGATGCCCGTTAAAGTTCATGTGCATGTAAAGGCAGGCCTCCCAATACGTTTGGTAAAATAGTGTATTATTAGTCAGAAAAGTACAAAAATGCTGTGAACCCAAAAATCTGTACTTTTAAAGTGCAATAAGACTTAAGAGTGACAAAGAGACCATTTAAAGCTTCATTTATATTCTATACAAGAAAACACTTAATTACCATCCCATTTATCTGGAAAATCAGTTGTGTCAGCTGTTTGGTAATACGTGTTACAAGTCTCAGTGCTGAATAGATTCTTTTAAAGTTTAAATATTTTAGCATCACTTAATAAAATCTCAGGCACTCGCAATATAAAAAAAGAATGCAGTTATATGACAAATGCAATATGTTATATATATTTACAGTGTCTTTTAAATAGAATGTAATTTTAACCAGCGGTACCCAGCAAAACTGTTTTACTAAACTGTGACAGAACAGATTATCAACGTCACATCACAAACTGGAATTTGTTATAAAACAAAAGGCATAAAAATAATATGATTAGAAGAGGGGGCATTCCTAATATCACCTACAGGGCACGGTACATTTTAATGCAAAAGCAAAAATGTGAGTAAATCCTAACAATAAACTTCTATTTTTTTGCTCCCTTTTGGTCTGTTAAATATACTACTAGACCCCATGCATACTGGGCATTTATCCCAATGCATGGGGCTCTGGCGTTTAGCTGCAGTCAGAGAGCACAAGTAAGCCATCCAGCCTCGCTGCAAGCAGTCTGTCAAATTCTATGAGATGGTTGAGAAGAATGGGTGTAGATTGCGCTGGACTGACTCTATCAGAATTTGTTTCCAGAGGTCAACTCTGCCTCTGAACATACAGCCAGCACTGAGGACTTCTAATAGTCCAGATCTCTGTGCCAAAGGTACCCTCCAACAGAATCATCCCACAACTATTTTTGCTAGCAGCCCTGATGAAGGGGAAGTCTTTAGTCCCCCGAAATGCATTGGCCTCTTTTTATTGCTGAAACTTCAAATAAAATACAAATGGTTTACCTCTTTGGTCACTGGGCGCTCCTTTATCCTCATTTCTTCTAAATCCTATAAGAGGCTGACAGCTGCTGCAGCCGGACAAGGCTGTACAGGGCACCTGGCGGTATGAACATTTAGGGTAGTATGTGCCCAGTATGGATGCCCAGAAAGCAGGCTTTTTGCATTCTAGGCATGTGCGCCATCCAGCCTTAGCAGCTTTCAACCTACAGGATCTATGAATGGAAGGGGCAGAGCTATCAATCATCCGCCTGTCCTCTATTCATAGATCACATTCTATTCATAGAAGCTACTGTATAGCATGGCTTCTATGAATGGAGGAGCTGGAAGGAAAGGGTGGAGCTTTCTTGATGGGGGCCTGTTACAGCCCCTTAGTTTTATCAATCCCTGGTGCACCGGAATATTATAGTGGTGGAGTGGGGAGGACATATACAGAGAAGGATTTCTGCTAACAGAAGAGAAATCAGCAGAAGAGACACATATTACTCACTGTAGGTTATGACCCTTTTTCTGTTTTTTTATTTTAGCTACACTTAGGTTTTAAATAGTAAAATTATTTCTGCATTGTTTCAATCTAGCCCTCTTTCCCCTGTGAAAGATTTTATTTATTAAAAAAGAAACTCTGGACTGGTTTATTATCAGAATATATTTTTAAATAAGCAACTCTTGAAGAAAAAGTACAGAGAGATGGAGACTGCCAGTTGCCTGACTATTTCTGGTTTCAATTCCGTGAGTCGCTGATCTGGAACAATCGTGCATCAATTCAATTCATGGCTGAGTCACAACTCTGGATCTGTGTGCTTGTTCCGGGTCTATGATCCATAAAATATTAAAGCTGTTGAATCAGCATTTCCAAACATTTAGCTTTTTTTGGATGGAAAGGTAAGAAAAATCAGCAGCACTTGGGTATGGGTTCCTTTAAAAATTTAAAAACTTTTTTTTTAAGGAACTCTTTTTTTATGAACTGTTTAATTTTCAGTGTTTCCATTTTTTCACAGGGACAGAGCATACATATAGACCTCTCGTAACAGGCTTTCCAGGTCAGAACAGCTTTTCTCACAAAGTCAAGGGGGAATGTACAAGCAGCTTTATAAAGCTTAAAGTAAATTGTAAAGACCTGTATTTTTCCTATAAAAATAACAAACATGTTTTACAGGAAGTCCCCGAGTTCCGAACATCCGAATGACTCCTACTTACGAAAGGGACGGCGGGCACATTCGACGAAACCTTTTTGACGGCGGGCACATTCGACGGACCCTTTTCGACGGCGGGCACATTCGACGGAACATCGGAAAACAACATATCTGCCGTTCTTCCCATGCTGTTCCGACTTATGAACATATTCGACTTAAGAACAAACCTACAGTCCCTAGCCCATTCGTAACTCGGGGACTGCCTGTACTTACCTGCTCTGTTGCAGTGGATTTGCACAGAGCATCCCAGATCCTCCTCTTCTCAGGTCCTTCTTCTGTGCTCCTGGCCCATCCCTCCTGTTCAGTGCCCCCACAGCAAGCAGCTTGCTATGGGGGCACCCACGCTGAGTCACAGCTCCCTGTGTCCATTCAGACACAGAGCCCCGATCCGGCCCCACCCCCTCTCTCTCCTGATTGGCTAGCTGAGTCATTGGCGCCGCTGCTGTGTCTCAGCCAATCAGGAGGCATAATCTCGTGGACATCGCTAGACAGAGAGGGACCTCAGGTAAGTATTAGGAGGGCTGAGGGGGGCTGCTGCACACAGAAGGCTTTTTATCTTAATGCAAAACCTTCTGCCTTTACAACTACTTTAAGCTGAGTACACACTATAAAAAAAATGATCATCCAGTTTTGCTCGATGTTTCACAGCAAGTCGTTTTGTTTATTTGACATAGAAATGTTGTAGCGTAAATTACTGTTGTTTATTGTTTCTGATCATGCGCAGTCTTTCATATCCGATTTCTCATATTTCACAGCAAGTAGAACCCGTAGATGGTACTAACTGTATGAAAATTCTCGAACGATAAAGCCTTTATTGTTGATTTGACGTAGAAACATTGTAGCATAGATTATTTTGTTTATTGTTTCTGATCATGCACAGTCTTTCATATCATTTTTTCTTGTATGAAAACAGTACACATGAAACGAAAATCGTTAGTTCTGTTCACGTACAAGAAAAATTTTGGAGTTTGTCCCTTTGTAAAGTTTCATTTTGGAAAGTCTGAATCGGATGTTGAAAGTTGTATATACACTATGCAAAAATCTAACGATGGTTCCTCGTACGGAATTTTTCTTCTGATTTTCTTATAGTGTGTACCCAGCATTAGAGTATGCCAGAAGGTCAAATGTACCTTTCAGTGAATTCTGAAAGTTCTCGAACCGAGGTCAAAAGTAAGCAGAATACACCTAAAAGCAAGCTGCATTTACCAATCAACACAGGCCTTTCCGATCATAGTTCTTTTCCTTACAGTTGATAAGTGGTTAATATCCAAAACAGTACCTAACGCCCTCAATCTTCCCAAAATATTCGACTGAAAGGCCATCCCACAAAGGATTAGCAGTAATAGAATTGCACAAAGGGTTGTAGTATTTTTTTACTACAAGATCTTTTTGATGCACCTGTACCTTAGCAGAGTTCTTTCAATTCTAGTGGTACAAAATATCCAATACTGATAACAAAGTCAATGTTATCATTTCCAAAATATAATAGTGAGTCAATACACTTCCGGTAGTGGATTTAAGCCCACATTTTGCTGTGTAATAGCAACTCATTACACATTTCTCTGTCCAAATGAAGCTGCAATGTTTTACAAAGGCACAGTAGGTAATTGTCTTTTTACAGGACTTGGCTTTTGCAAACATTCCTATGAGAGATGCAGCAAACCACAATCCAATTATGAAAAGATATGAATTCCTCTGCAGATGTACACAATACGTTTTCAAAGCATTAAATGTTTTACATCTCCCTTAATGGGATTAAATGAAGTAGAACATCAAATTCATCAGATTTTGTCTGTTTGTTATTGATCTTGTACAAATCCTCCTTTAGCTTTCCTAGTTGCACAGTGGAGGAGTAAAATGTTGGCCATTTTACACAATTTGGCGTAATGTACTTTTTTTATATTGCCACTTATTGATTCTTAGACATGGTGGCGGCATTAGTTTCCTTTTTAGGCTTTTTCTCCTTTATTTTCACCAGTTAATCCTCTCAGTAAGCCTTTTACTTTTCAACAGCTCATGCTGTCCAGCAAAAGTGGCAGTTAGAAGGTTGAGACAAACCATTTAGTACTTACAGGGTGCTTGAAATGTTACTATTTATTCATTTATGTCACGTTTTATTACCATAATTTATAGTAAAATCTTTATCCCGAAAGGCAAAATAAAAAAAGCAAACAAACAAAAAAAAACCTATTGCTGTAACTACTTATAAAGTGTTAGCTGAAGTTCAGTTTTAATTTGTAAATCAAGTCCATGGAAATCTTCTCGTTCATCTAACATTACCTTTTCCTGAGATTGTCAATGCTGCTGTCCAAGGTGACTCTTCAAGTTGAATGTTGCGGCAAACACGCAACAAATCGCTCACATGTGAATGGGCACTTAAAGTGTTACTAAGCTCACAACAGTAAAATCAGTCTGTATATGCAGTAATGTATACTTGTTATACTCACTGTGGAACCTAGGGCGTTAATCATCCACATGCTGTTTGATCCTGTCTTCTCTGATCCTCCCCTTTTTTCCCCAATCCCCAATCTGTCTACTGACAGAACAGAGCCATGGGGGCACTCTGCACATGCTCAGTTTGGTGTGTATTGATAGAAAGTTTTTTTCTTTTTTGGGAGGATGCATGTGATGGCACAGGGCCAATCCGCACTGTCCAGACAGAAAGTCAGGGATCATCAAACCCAACCGGGTTAGGCTGGACTAGGCCATCAAGGTTTATATCAGTACTATACTTTATGCCTTCTCAGTTTTTGTATTACAAATGTTGTATAATATATGCAGCAACTTCAATTGATTTGTATTTGTTTAATAAAATAAATAAAAATTATTGTTAAAAAAAGAAAGTCAGGGATCATGCAGCCTCATAGGACAGTCAGAGGAGAATGAAAACTCTCTACAAGCTTTAACCAGTGCACAGCTGGACACTGATAGAAGTCACAAGACTGCTAAAAACTGCTGATGAGAAAAGGTATTTAGCAGTTTAAATTTACAAAAATAATTGCATTTCCATGTACTGTGTACTGTGTTGTATTTCTGTGTACCGTGGGAGAACCAGATATAGTGAATGCAGAGTCCTGGGTTTAGTAACACTTTAATCGCTGAATGTTTAGATGCTTAATGGTGCTTTATAGCTGAATATGCTGTGTATTCTATGCATGATCACTCCTCCTTTTTATTGCGTCTGAACCAGGAAAGGTACAACTTTAATGATGTATTGGCAGTGCTCTTAGCATTATACAGTACAAGGGGAGTTTATTGTGACAATATTTTCAAGGGTGTAAACTACTAGCCACTTTTAGTCTTATTAGCCAATGTTGTATGAAAAGTAGGTATAATTTTCTGTATTTTAGTCAGGTGATATTCCTTCTTTAAAGGAATCATTATCTATGGATATGGGAGATGAAAAATACTTTGCTGGAAAAATAAATATCCAGCATTAGATACATCTGTTATGCGAGGAGGCAGAGTTTGTGGCAAACTCTACCTATATAATCTTTTCAAGTGGTCCAGGGCCGAAAATAGTCCACACATGGCCTTGATTAGAGAAGCTGAATTTTATATCACAGGAAACATAACATTTGTTGCAGGAGTATAGTTTATGAAACCTCTCTAACCCCAAACATAGCCTAATCAAATTAAACAGAATCTGTTGATCTTTTAGCCTATGTCTTTTATGGTGAAAATGTTTTCCTCATGCTCTATGAAATCCCAAATAAATGGACTGTGCATAGAGCATGGTTGTTTAGAAAGCAACCATCATCTTCTGTCCACTTCTCATCTCAGTAAGGGTGCGAGTTTCAGGCATAAGGCTCTAGACATGAAGACCTTCTGAAGAGCATTGTGCATGAACTTCCATCACCACAGCTGCCCAAATACATGTAAATCCTCTCCTGAACATGGGAAAATAGCGTTCAGGATAGGAATGTTTTGACCGCCGGTCAAAGTAGTTTAAGTGTACATGGAGCATAAAGCTTCAGCATCTTACATCTCTCCTTATATAGAGAAACACTAATCTTTCGAGTCTTTTCATTTAGTGAAGCAATTTGTAACTATCTATACCAGAGTTTTGCTACAACAGGCTAATGTGAACTAACAATTTGCAACTATGGTATCTGCAACTTCCAGTTGGGACAGCCCTAAGGAAGGGGCAGACTATGTCTCAGCAATGTGTTGGCTCATCAGGGTTTTAAAAGCTCACCTCTTGTCTCCTGTTTGTCTCCTGACTTCTGGCAAGTGTAGTTATCCACCCTTGGAGTGTGCTTCTACTATGTCTTTTTTTACCAAGCTGGCTTTACCACTTTACGTTTCTTACCTGTATAATGCATTTATTAACCTAAGACAGTGGTCCTTTGCTTACGGCCTAAAGTTTATTGGTTTCTTAAGTTAGGACATGTTTTCTTTAATATATTATACACTGTGAGCTCAAATCAGATTGATGTCAATGCATTTAACCAAAGCAATGAGCTCTTAAGAAAGTGGTATAATTTATGTATTAAATTATTCACAATACATCAACACACAACCATGAAGCTTGTCCAGCACAGTAAACAGCCTTTAAGTTAAAAACCAAAACATAAAAAACATAGCTGCAGGCACATAGGAGCAATTCATTCTCAAGGTTTTCAACAGCACTAAAGTCGACCTCCAAGCTAACTCAGTTCAGCCTGCGCCCTGCCCATTTTAAGCAGCCAATAAACTGCACATATATCAAGGGATGCTGGGTCATCTACAATTTACAAAGACTATTATTCTCTTTTCTTAGTCAACGATAAAATATTGTAAATTCATATTATGTATTGTTATTTTTAACCAACAGGTGGTGCTTTAGACTCCTTTTACAAGGTTTCCAGTTTCGCTTTACCCCCAGTTGTAAAAACCCTGTTTTCAGAGATCAGTAGGGCAAGCTAAAATTTAGACCCCTTTCACACTGGGGCATTTTTTGGGCGCTTTTGGGCTAAAAATAATGAATGTAATGCGCCTGAAAAACACCTCCCCTGCAGACCCAGTGTGAAAGCTAGAGTGCTTTAAAAATGGGGCGATGTGCTGGCAGGACGTTAAAAAATGTCCTGCAAGCAGCATCTTGGGCCGCTCCTGCCCATTAAAATGAATGGGCACCGCTTCCGAAGCACCTGCAAAGCACCTCGGCAGTGGCGCTACTCGGGTGCATTTAACTTTTTATTCGGCCGCTAGCGGGGGGTTAAAAGCTCCCCGCTAGCGGCCAAATAGCGCCGCTAATATGACAGTAAAGCCACGCTAAATCTAGCGGCGTTTTATCGTCAACGCCCGCCCCAGTGTGAAAGCAGCCTTACACAAGTGGATCAACACAAAGATTCTGGCAGGGTTCTAAACATAGATAATCTGTAGTGCAATAACAATCCTTTTTCCTCTATAAAATGGCTATTTTTAACAAAGATTTTATATATAGCTTAAAAAAGAAACCACCCAAAACCATTAATGTTTTCATTTAAAGATACTTCCAACAATACAAGGATGAAATCACTGAATGTTTAGAAATGGTTCATAAAACATGCGTATCCTGCATCCAGGTTACATCCAGCTTAAGATGAAACTGACACAGTAAGTTTATGGCTACTGTAATCCATGAATAGTTTTGTATCTTAGATTGATTTGGCAATAATACACAGTATAAACATCTGCAACATCTACTTTCTGGTAGATTAATATTTTTTCTGACGCATGCAAAGATGAGCAAAAGACTTGAAGCCTGAAGTGTGTTATCTTTTTTCATTTATTCTCATCTACTCCATAACACAGGAACTAATTGAGTTCTCAAGGGTACTGAATTTAAGAAAGAAGATTTGGTATACTCTTTATGTGCAGTAATTACTGTAACACTTCTGAGATCTTATGTTTGTATTGTACCTGTACCCTTATTGCTTTTTTTTTTCATTTTAAGCTTACTATGTGCACTCATACTGGCCTACCATCCACTTCGTAACCCAATTTTTGCGTAACCCAACTTCTCCACTCAGATTGGCCCTCCATCCACTTCGTAATCCAAATTTTAACAGGTGTGACATTGCAAGGTGGAGTCTGTCATTTAGTGCATCAGTCAGAGATTTGGATTATAAATAGCCATGTAAGGAGTAAATTACTTGGTTAGACCCTCTATACTGCTACTTGATATCCTTCCAGATTCTCCATCGGTGGGAAACCATTTCCCCACTTAAAGGTTGATATACAGTATAGCCAACCCAACCAAATATGCTATTAATGGTTAGCCTGAGTCTAGAAAACTACTTACAGTCTTGATTTACTGAGTGTTAAATGTTGCTAGGTGTTTATCTAAGAATGGAGAGTGGAGGAAACAGTGGCTGCAGTTGCTCTCTGTAGCTGCTGCCCTGCAGTGCTGTACTGGTTAACAGCTATATCAGCAAGAGAAAGGAGCCACTGAACAGAAAAAGTTAAATAGACTAAGTCAGGCAGCACTGCATTGTTGGAACTGTAGTCCAGAGGAGAGATTTAATTGTAATCAAGAGCTTTTGAACTGCTTTTCCCAGAAGGAGATTGCCAGGAGGGTGGGGAAAGAACTAGATTTTCTCAGACTGCACAGGACACCTTCCTTATGCCATGAGGGAGACCAGAGAGTGCACATCGCTGTCCAGTGTGCACCATTACTGCTGCAAGTCTGCTGCCTGAGTGGGATCCAGAGTGCAGAGTCATGGTGTGCTGAAAGCCAGAATGACGTGAGTGCACAGTAGAGAGTATACTAATTGCTGTGTGTGACCAGATAGTGAGCTGAGACTGGACTGCTGCTGCTGTGGGGATTTAATATCTGCTGCTAGGGAGACTGAGCCCTTTAGGAACTCATAATACAGCCATATAGTAGCCTTATTTCTGCATGCAGGCTTGAATGGGACCATTCTCATGTGTACCAATGGTACAACTTAGTCCCAACGCTAGCCAGCTGAAGAGTTAGGACTAAGGATTGTCCCTTTACAGCTGTTACACAGAGACCTTCACCTATTGCTTATGCTAAGAGGTACCTGGGGACATTGCACCATATCCTAGCCATTCTCAAAGAGTGCACTCTAGACTTGTTATAGTATTATTATTCACATTGCAGTTCATGCTTATATGCACTGTTTATTGTTGACTTTAATGATTTATGAAGTAATCCCAGTCTGGTAGTACAGAAATCTATTTTAAGTTAGCTTGGTGATTATACTGTCTAGCGGTCTGTGTCTGAACACACTACCTTCTGTGTGTCCATTAATGGTCAAACCACCATTTATTCTAAACCAAACCAAAAGATTGAGTTTATTTACCAGTAAATGGTTTTGTGTCTATTTCCTGTTGCTAATTCACAGTTGGATTAAAGTTATCTAAACTCACGCTCTAATGCTTGCTGTAACTTTCATTCAACCAGATGTGTTAGAGGGATTGAGGATGTTCATAGAGTCGAGGTGCAGAACAGAAAATCCAGGCACTACATAAAAATTCAGGATTATAACTGCAATTTTAAATCACTGATTATTTTTTTTTTATTTCAGTCTTTTAGCAGTAAACATCTTTATTATGAACTTTCATCCAAGTGCTGTAAAAAGCCACCTTTCTCTAGAGTTGATTAAGAAAATACCCATGTTTCTCTTAATTCTGAGAAAAGAACGCAGATCCCACTATGCCTGTGAACATCAGAAGCCAGTAGCTTGAACAGATGGTGTGATATGATCTCCTAGACTTGTGGTGTTCTTCTGTTAATACTTCCTCATGAATGTGGATATGACTTATTTGTGCTGAAAATGTAGCCATAAAGAGTTATGAATCACAATCTCTGTAAGAGCACATTGTGAACAAAAGTTTAGCATATGAAAAACAATATTCATAAGGGGTGTGCTCATTTATTTTACTATATATCTTAGTGTAAGCAGAAGGTTGAATAGAGCATGCTTTTCCAGAACATGCCAACAGGTTTTAAAGCCTAGTACACACAGGCCGAATGTCGGGTAGCATCAGCCAGTTCAATAGAAACTGGCTGACATTCAACCTGTGTGTACTGGAGTCGGTCCAACAGAAGCCCTGGCAGTTCGGCCGGCTTCTGTGGAAGGGGCATGACCAAAAAAAGGTCTGCTGATCGGCTCCCAATCAGCAGTCTCAGAGAGTGGCTGAGAGCCCTAACCGAAGTGTGCTAGGGGAGACAGTGCCCTGTCAGAACACAATAGCACAGCAGTGGAGATCCCTATTCCGGTTCCGACCTGAGGTGTCAGTGTGTAAAACTAGTAGTGTGTACGAGGCTTAAGGCTTCGTACCTTAGCATGAAGAGGTGTAAAAAAAAAAAAGACCAATGCTTATATTATTTTGAATCTTGCCATTATAAGCGTAAAACAATCCTTTAAAAAGGATCTAAAGTATCAAAGTATACTGCATATACTCTGTGGCTTTGTTAAATGTTCTAATTTAGACCTCCATCACCTGCTCTTCCTCCATATTGTTTTGTTATAGTTAAAAAAAAGAATCTGAGTACTGGCGAAAGCAGTACTCGTCTAGTATTATTTTCTAGAAAACTCTTGTTGACCTTCAACACATGTTTTTTGTGGTCATAAAATATTAAACATTCAATGAAAAGACCTAATTAGCACTATGTATTGTGCACCAGTTAATGGAGTATGCTTTATGGAACCCGTACGCACAGAAGAACTTGTCTCCGTTGTCTACTCAGCTTCTGCAATGAGCACTTTACCTTCTTTTAAGAAACACTAAATAGTTTGCCACTGGACATACAGGACTAAAATTACAAATCCCTGTCAAAATGTTTCCTTGTGCAGAAGTCATATGATAAATACATTTAAAGGTTAGATGCTACAACTATTTGTTTATTTCTTGCTAGTAATGGTGTCACGTTGATTCAACAAGCTCTCAAGAGCAGCACCGCTCAACAGGTTGCTTTTTTTTTATTATTATTGTTGAGTTACAAGCACCATTTCAAGATTTATTCCTGAAGCACACTAAACATAGTGGCTATTCATTTAGACAGAATGTTTTTTTATGTGGCTGGTATTGGAAAACTATTCTTACCGAAACTAATAGAGTGCTGGGAAAACTCCTTTTTCTGCAAAACTTCAGAAATTTGTCAAACAAAGAAAATCCAGACATTTTTACACAAAGACTAACACAAAAGACCTCACTTGAAATTCAGGAAGTGATTAAGCTCTAAATTAACAAGCAATTTCATTTTTATGCTGAGTCACCAATTAGTTCGGCGTGGAGCAAATATTTGGGTTTTAGACATGCAGAAATTGTGCGGGTCAAGCCTTTTCTAAGAAATGACTGTTAGTTGTGTGTCAATAAAAAAATATCCATATGTCTATATAACTAACCTTATATCATATAACCAATTTTGTGGTGTTTTAAGGCATCATACATAAGGAAAAATATTGTATATTTTCATTAATATACATTGTTTCATGTAACGCAGTAATAAAAATTACATACAAATCAGTTATGTCCCCATAGGTTGATATTTACACCACCATATATATTAATATTTCCCCCTATACTTAGTAACTGTTCTCCTTAAAGCGGAGTTCCAGTCTTCACAACAATTTAAAAAAAAAAAAAAACACCATGATTGTTACTACTTGTACGGCATTATTTTTTCCTCTACCCCCTCAGCTCCCGAGCCGGACGCTCATTACTGCCGCCTCTGCGTATCAAGCAATTGGTAGTCTGATCCAGCCGTTGGTGAGTATAGGGCCATGCGTTTTTGGACCTACTTGACCAATTGTCATGATACCATGTCTGTGTTGATATTATTTGGTTCATTATACCCCCTACAGATGTACTACACATGCATCTACCCCTGATGAAGCGAGCATGGTCTTGCGAAACGCGTTGGGATACTTTTTATGCATGTGTACCCTACAATTTACGTTTTATATCTTGATACGTGTAATTACAATTTCTACTGTGTGTATCATTTCAGTGGCTTGGCTATGATTCATGTTTATGTTTGCATGACTATTTCAATAAATTTTGAGACTGCATTTACTCTGTCAATTGTTGGCTAACCGCATTCACCTCATTTAAAGTCCCAGGGCGATTTCCTGTTCTTTGTACGGAATTATTGGCTATTGTTGTAACTGTATTCATACATGTATAAATACAGATATTGTTACATCTGTAATCGATCACAGGATCTCATCAGCAGGCAGGAGCCATGGTGGATGTGGGGATCTGAAGCCCTCACCTGTTTACTTCTGGGATTCAACGCAGCTGGCTACCCAGCATGCACTTCCCGATCTTGCGCCTGCACAGTAATGGCAATGTGCGGCGCAGCTTGTTGATTGCAGAAGACAGCCTGGAAGTCAGCTGCGGTCGGAGGAAATAAAGAAAGATTTCAATATTAGGCGATTCCCTTGGACTCCTGGGTAGATGATGGTGATTTCCCAGGAGTTCCCAGGGAATCGCCTCATGACGGCATTGCCTAGGCTCCATACACAAATAACAATAAGGTATTCAGACATTAAAAAAAAAAGATTATCAATTTATAAATGCACTGCAGGGTGGGCATGTGGATTAAAGCAACTTTTAAAAAATCGGTGGAACTCCGCTTTAACTATCATATTCAGAGAAAGGAAAATCCCTCTTTCCAAAATATGTTGATGGTCACAAATTATTCAATGGGTTTCTTTGATACATTTCCCATTAAAGTGGATGTAAACCCAATGTCATCCTTTCTAAACTACTGCCATAGGGGTTATCTATAAGGATATACATGCCTCCTGCATGTATCTTTACCTGTGAAATGTCTCCCCTCTGTTATTAGACCCGAAAAACTGCAGATTCTGTGGGTGGGTCTGTTGTCTGGAGCTCGGTGGGTGGAGTCGTGATGTCAGTAGACTCCCCGCCCACCTCTACACTCCCCTTGTCAATATGCACTTTCTCTGTGTATTTCTAACACTGAACTTCTGCTATGATCTCTAACATCCAGTGAAAAGACAGCAAAGTAACCACATGACTTCAGCATGCCAAATCATGGTGAGGTGTGGAACAGCCAATCTTTGCAGAGCTGCTGAAGAAAGGAGTGGGGGAGGGAATTAAAAAATAATGCCTGTGTCTTAGGCTAGTGCACGAGATGTAAATCACCTGTCACTCACAGCAAGGGGGAGGATTTGACAAAGTTTTTCTCAGTTTGTCAAGTTTTATCTCACTGAACAATAAAAGAGGATTGCTCAGAGACGGATTAACTCTGTGTGGCAAGACTGGGCTCAAATGATAGGAAATCTTATACTCTACAGTATGATATTAAAAAAAAAAAAAAAATGTCGGGTTTACATCCACTTTAACCCTTTTTGTAACGGAAACATTAAACCTCTATCCCTAATCCTCACACTAGCCACCTCTAACTTTAACCACCTCTGTAACCCCACTCCTCACAGTAATCCACACTGTAATCCTATAACTTACACTAATGCTCACACTAACGCTCTGTACACACGATAGGATTTTCTGACAACAAATGTTCGATGTGAGCTTGTTGTTGGAAATTCCAACCGTGTGTAGGCTCCATCGGACATTTTCCGTCGGAATTTCCAACAAACAAAATTTGAGATCTGGATCTCAAATTTTCCGACAACAAAATCCGTTGTCGAAAATTCAGATCGTGTGTACACAATTCCGATGCACAAAATTTCATGCATGCTCGGAATCAAGCAGAAGAGCCGCAACGGCTATTGAACTTCATTTTTCTCAGCTCGTTGTACGTGTTGTACGTCACCGTGTTCTTGACATTTGGAATTTCTGACAACATTTGTGTGACCGTGTGTATGGAAGACAAGTTTGAGCCAACATCCATCGGAAATAAATCCAGGATTTTGTTGTTGGAAAATCCTATTGTGTGTACAGGGCATAAATCTCCTAGAAATCGTCACACTAACACTATAACCCTTACATTAACTCAGTCAATCCACCTGTAAACCTCAGGATAACCCCTACTAACCTAACCCCTTACACTAAAGCTGGCCATACATGGATCAAAATTTTTGCAGGTTCAGCAGGAACCGGATGAATTTCGATCCATCTATGGCTGTTCCTGTTCATTAGAAATCAGTCTAGCGATCAACTTTTAATTTACCGTCCTGCTGGAAAATTTCCATTCGATCAGCACTGGCTGCAGTGCTGAGCAGTGTATTCTGATGGGAAGGGAGTCCTGCTGTCAGAATACAATGACACAGTGGGGAGGATTCCCCCATCCACATAAAATGTGTAGATGGTGGAATCAGGTCAGTTTTTTTCATTCAACACAATGGCTGTACAAATAAAAACAAACCTATGTATGGCCCGTATAACTCTCCCTGTAACCCTCAAACGAAGTATCCCTATAACCCTAAAATTAACTTTAACCCTCACACTAACAATCTCTGTAAACCCACCCCTCAAAACCCTAGATAAATTACACTAAACCCCTTATTTGCATCCCCACACCTCTCCTGTATTGGTATCCCCACACAAAAGGAATCCATGTGCACCAATATTCAACAGCACTAAGATTATTGCTCTGCAATCTACTTATTTAGATAAAGTATTCAAAAATTCATAAGGTTTTTAAAAAGTCTTCAAGGTCCAATGGGCATCTCTGTAGACTGAGACGTTCAAGGTGTAGAGGAGGAATAAACTTGGAGACTTGGAGAATTGTCCAACAAAGCATACTAACCATTACTGAGTACAAGTATACTCAGAAAATAGATAACAAGTCCCAAGTCTTAAATTCACCACATCACCACCATTTATCAAACTATTATACTATATAGTAGTTCTAAAAGTGCAAATTTCTTGTCACAGAGCATACATCTGACCCTGGCAACAGAGGAGGTTGATATGCCTATGCCCTCAAAAACTGTCCTGCTCCGCTCTTTTTTACAGGAGCAGTCTTTTAACTTAAGGCTTGATCTTACTATTTACAACTACATGGCATGAAAGCCTTGGGGCACCTGCAAATAGAAAGCCATCTATCAATCAGCAAGAAATCTTATTGTTTTCTTCTATATTATGCCTATTTATCATACTTTCATCACTCCCTGCCATGGCATAATATCACTGTGTTGTATTACTGGTCATCACAAATCTTTTCCCTCTGTCACTGCCTTCAAGCAGACTGTGATTCATTATTGCGCAGATCTGTATTTCAGTCTGCCCTCGACCACACAGGCTTTCTATCCTTAAACTTTAATGGCAGCTTGGTAAACAAACATTAGTTCTTTACAGCACTATTAGAGAATACCCCGTAGTCAGAAAATACCAAACTTGTTGCTGTGTCTGATTTAGCCATGTGCCAATATTAAACCAAGGAACATTCTAGGTATTTATACTTGTTCTCCTCAGCAACCAAGCAAAGGACATAGGTCTTAAAATATAAAAGCTATAATAAAAGTGAGTTGACAATACCAACAAGTTAGATTCTGTCCCTTTTCAAGGCTGGGTAAAATTAAAATAAATGCAAAGTATGATCAGGGGTATAGCTAAACTTCCTAGAGCCATGATACAAAACACGATTCAGGACCATTTGGCTTCTTCTCATTATTGTGTCCAGTGGTGGCCCGTTTTAGGGCTGACCGAGCGCTGCCCCCCCTCTCCTCTCCACCCTCTACATGCAGTGGATAGATTCATGCATGGCATGAATCTATCCACGGCCGCCGCTGCCGCCCCCTATTCATGTTTTCGGCCCCTTTTGGGCACACCGGGCACATGAATTACAGCGGCCAGGGTTTTTTTTAAGCACCTGATAGGCTCTAATAGGCTTCAAAATCGGGTGGGCTTGGGTCGCAGTGTCTGGAGCCCACCCAGGTGTATTACAACAGCGGATGAATATTCGCTGTTGCAACACTGGTTCTCCTCCCGGCCAATCAGGAAGCAGGTATGAAACCCGTTTCCCAATTGGCCAAAACGTCAGGCGATCCTATTGGATGCCTAGCACCGGGAGGAGCAGAGAAGAGATGCACCGCAGAGAGGACTCCAGGAGAGGACACCGGAGCACGCACGCTGGAAGATGGCCACAGCAGCTCCGACCACTGCTCTCACCGCCCACATCCATGGTAAGGACAGCGGGTGGTGGAGGGGGTGTTAGCGCCGGGCCATGTGGGGGAGTTGTCCCCCCCCCCCAAAAAAAAAAACAACAGCCGCCACTGATTGTGTCTATAATAAAGAACAGACACTAAAACAGAGGGTTAGAATAAGTGGCCAGTAAGCCCACATCTCTGATTTGACTGCAATAAGCAAGATTACTTAAAATGTAATCATGGTAAAGAATATATCTACACTTGCACTCATTTATATGGTCCGTATGATGGTAAACAAAAGTGGCAACTGGCCAATGGCAATAATGGCCAACTTATAACTAGCTTTTAGTGTAAGATACACATGGAAGGCCTTTGTATAGAGCAAAGAAAACAAAATGTATTTCCCAGCACACTTACCAGCCAGACAGCAAAAATAATAAATTATACTGTCTGTGTTTAAAACAGAAGTTTTAGAAGCACATTTGCAAATGTTGCGTACTGTGCTTCCTAACTGGTATACAAGAGCATCCATGTTGGTGCTTACCAATTCTTTTGTAGCCTTTTTCCTTTATTTTACAACTGGACAGTAAGTCTGTTATTTTTCAACCTCCTCTTACAGATCAAACTGTCTAGAAAAAGTAGCGGCTGAGACAGACCATTTAACACTGACAGGGGAACTTACATTGATCAGCTTTTGACATTTATGTAAAACCTTTATCAAAAAGGTTCAGCAAAAAACTGTTGCTGTGACTGCCTAAAAAGTGTTAGCTGGAGTTTCGTTTTAAGTTGTTAGTCAGGTCCATCCAAATCTGCTAGTCTAATAGGGCGTACACACGGTCGGACTTTGTTCTGTTCCATTTTTTTTTTGTTAAAATATCCCAAATCAGTGTATATTATTTAGTCTATGTGAAGGTTATAGTTCACAAACTATGGGATATACCTAAAAATTGATCAATCCTGATGTACTGACGGCCCATCTCATTTCTTGAGGCCCAAAAACGCCAGGACAGTACTAAAAAAAACCAAATCACCCCTTTTCGGAAAATAGGCAGCCCAAGGTATTTAGTAAGAGGCAAGGCAAGTTTTTCGAAGTTGTAATTCATTGTCATAAATTTTTGGAAATTTATGAAATTAAAAAAAAAAATTCACAATTTATTTATTTTTTGCATACTGTCACCAGTGCAGTACCGTGTTATCATATAACTGGTGTGGCGGTGATCAGGGACAGTGACTAGTGACAGTACAAAAAGAAAAAAGTTAATAATTTTTCTCAATTTTTTTATCTTTTATTACATTTTTTTCTTTTTTTTTTACGATTTTTTTTTTTTTTAACACACTGTGACCAGAGCAATATAATGTTACCATAGTAACATTATACTACTCTTGGTAGGTGATCAGGATTTTTTTTTTACACATTATAATTGCTTAAAGCAGCATTTTACTGAATAAAATTGATTAACTCAGTTTGTTTTGTTTTAACCAGCTGTAATTGGCAAGAGTTAATCACAAGGTACAGATGGGTCGTGATTTGCCCTGTCTGTACCATGTGATCACACTGACCAATCACAGCTTGCAACACAATTGTACACAATGGATGGCACGAAAGGAAGTCATCCATTGTGTACAACTATCATGAATGTGATTGGTCACAGCGGTCACATGGTACTGAAAGCGAGCCAGTACACTGATCAGTCATTGGCTGTGCAAGGTGTGATGTCATTTGACGTGATCAGAGGCCCACCCAGCCATCACTTTCTTATAGGCTGAGCAGGAACTGGTTAAAGTGGAGTTCCACCCACTTTTGCAACTCTTCAGCATCCCTCACTAAACTGTGCACTGTAAACAAATTGGATATTTTTTTATTTTTTTTCTCAGCACTTACTGTATATCTGCTGTATTCATTTTTTCACTTCCTCCTCCATGGCCGCGGCCCATCGCATCATTTCCTGTTTGCAATGCCTTCTGGGAAGGGGCGGCAACTTCCTCTGACACTGCTGTTGCTATGGAAACCTGACCTGAAACCTATTACACTGCTTGTGCTGCACTGAGTATGTGCGAGCTCTCCAAGGATGAGATCCAGGAAGAAATACAGTCTGGCTTCAGATGCCCAGACTTAAGATGGCCACGGCCTGCTGTAAGTTTATAAAATAACAAACTACTGCTATAAACAAACAAAACAGACCTTAGTTTACAGACTAACTTTACTAGAATACATTATGCTTGTGTATTATAGGGGTATGTTTATTTCAAAAGTATAATTTCGGCCGGAACACCACTTTAAGGAAGGGTGTTAGACCATTAAAGCACGCAGATCACCCTAGGTATCACCAACATGTGATGAGTATCCATGGATGAAAGAACTGAGATTCAGTGAATGAAAGGGGTGAGCCAAGAACAGCGGGAGAAAGAGCCACGGTGGACGTCGCCAGCCAGGAAAATAGGCAGACTCTGTCTGACTCTCTGCAGCTTATAATGCACACTATGAGAAGCTTACAGTGTGCAGTTAAATCAGATTAAGTAATTTCAGTACAGGAGAAGAACCTGTAAAACTGTGCAAGACTGAAGGCTGGCGTTTAACCCTAACATATACTGATAAGATTGTTTACATCTTTTTAGCATTAGTTATCTAAAAGAAAATGAAAAGACTAAACATTCCCATTTACAGACATCTGACAAATATTTCCCTGAAGCTGCGTGAATTACGAGGATTCCAATTGAATCCTCTGTTTATTTTCCATAAGTTGCCAGCATGGGAAATGCAGGACAATTCTAAGTAAAATGTACGTATTTCTAGGATAAATGGCTTGCATAGAACATACAAAGACTTTTGCAGTATGCAGTCATAACTAATCCTTAATTTGTTACGTACAACTCATTGTTGACCAATCCCTACACCGTCCTTTCATAAATATAACATCATCACTCTTTCTACGTCTGCCTTCCTGTGATGAAAATAGAATCCCAGCCACAACTGATGATATTATGGTTTATCCTTCTACACAAGCACTGAAAAACAGAAGCCTCTTTTCAACAAATGAGACGTGACATCTGCTGAAAGGTTCAAACACGTCTTCCAAATCCCATGCACCTTGTAAGACTGATTGTTGCCTTAAGTGGCTGTACATCCTGCAATACATACAAATGGTTCTTTATACTACCTTAATACTTAATGCCCTTTTGAACTGAACCTTTTAACTGGCCTTCTCAAATTTCCAACATTAGGCCATGTGCGGAACTAAAAAAAAAAAAAACTATATAGCTAATAGATTTAAATTTTTTAAATAAGAATTTTAGGTGCCTTTGCATATGTGCAAACCGCTATACTTTAGCCGAGCTTGCTTTTATCATTTTTGTATAATAAAGTACAGTAAAACCTTGGATTGGGAGAATAATTTGTTCCATAAACGTGCTTGTAATCCAAAGCACTTGAATATCAAAGCGAATTTCCCCATAAGAAATAGAAAACTGAGATGATTCGTTCCACAACCATCAATTTATAAATCCTAATAGTCCATATCAAAATATTAAAGCAATGTGATAGGCTGTGTAACAATAACATGTCCATTTACAAATGGAAGCCTCCACAAGGGGATTAGAAGAAAAATCCAGGAGCTACAGAGTATAAAAGAGAAGAGAGGCGCCTCTAAGTGTAGCAATATAGTTACGTTTAATGAAAGTACAACATTTAGTAACTCACATGGTTGATGATTAAAACAGGCACATCTAAGCATGCAGGTGTCCAGGGTAAAGCTGTCCACATAGACCGTCCTCTGCACCGCCAACTCTCACCACTGTCAGTCTGCAATCGTGACCGGGAAGACTACCCTGCAGTAGAGCGATCTGAAAGTGAGGCTTGAAGTGTAGCGCAGCGTGGAAGGGATGATGTCGGTAGCGGTGCGGAGGGCGGTCTATGTGGACAGCTTTACCTCGGATGCCTGCATACTTATGCCCTGTACACACGGTCAGATTTTCTGACGGAAAATGTGTGATTGGACCTTGTTGACGGAAATTCCGACCGTGTGTAGGCTCCATCACACATTTTCCATAGGAATTTCCAACACACAAAGTTTGAGAGCTTGCTATAAAATTTTCCGACAACAAAATCCATTGTCGGAATTTCCGATCGTGTGTACACAAATCCGACGCACAAAGTGCCACGCATGCTCAGAATAAATTAAGAGATGAAAGCTATTGGCTACTTCCCCGTTTATAGTCCCGACGTACGTGTTTTACGTCACCGCGTTCAGAACGATCGGATTTTCCGTCAACTTTGTGTGACCGTGTGTATGCAAGACAAGTTTGAGCCAACATCCGTCGGAAAAAATCCATGGATTTTGTTGTTGGAATGTCCGATCAATGTCCGATCGTGTGTACGGGGCATTAGACCAAGTTACTCTCAATCCAAGGTTTTACTGTGATTCTTTTAATATGAATTGGTAATATGTATCGTCCAGTAGCCCTTATAGTCTCCCTATGATAGTTAGAGGGTATCCACTACACTAAAAAAAAAAAACTATAAAGCCTCGTACACACGATCGGATTGTTGGCCAACAAAACAAAATTTTGTCCGAAGGGTGTTAGCTTGAAATTGTCTTGCATACACACGGCCACACAATTGTTGGCCAACAATTACGAACATAATGACATACTAGACATACTACGTGGTTTTTCAGCTCTTTAGCGCCACCCTTTGGTCACCTTCTGCTAATTTTGTGTAAGTATACGTTTGGTGAGTGTTGATTCGCACTTTTCTTTTTGCGTTTTTCATTTAGCGCTTTTCAGTTGGCGCTTTTCATTTCGTGCTTTTCAGTTCGTTTCTGGACGGCCGTTCGTCAACCAGACATGTTGCGGAATTGGAGGAGATAACGTGTTATTTATTATTGGCCTTGGAGTTATTGCTTTGACATTATTTTTTTAGTTGAATAATAATGATTTGATTTGGTATATTTTCTATATTTTTGGATGCATAGAATGCACTTTTTGGTTAAGTTCTATTGGCAGATAGCATGTCTAATTTTATTTCTTTTCTTATTTTAATGCACAATAAAAAAATTGTGGAGAATAATACTTGGCTATGTGTTTTACTTCAAATGACAGTTTGGGAGTAGGCAGTTACATTTAAAAAAAAAACAATGTAAAATTGACAAGGGACACCAACATAGTTGTATCTTTGATCTTATAAACTAAGGGATAATGGTGTCAGGGGCGGATCCAGGGGGGGGGGGGCAATAGGGCAATTGCCCCCCCGAAATAAAAGCACACACACTTTGAATGTAATTGTCTCCTGCGCTCCGCTGCCAGTCCGAGTCTCTCTCTCACATGTGCCGATCAGCGGCGCCGAGAGAGAGACTCGCGTGTGGTACGTACGGGCGGCGGTGGCGGTTACTGACACTGAAGGAAAGATAGGTGGGTAGAGCCTCTTCCCTGCTCTGCACTCGTTGCTAGACGCCAGGCGGCCCTGGCGTTAGCAACAAGTGACGTCACGGTCAGTCACACTCACACTGCAGTGAGTGAGTGAGTCACAGCGTCACGTCAGAGGTCGGACTCGAGTCTCTCAGAGCCGACCGACGTGACAGTGTGACACAGCCTGTAGCGGCGCCGCCCCTGTTACAATACATACAGTATACACTTCTCCGCCAGCCCTGCATTCCTGCAGTAACTTCCACCCTCAGTGGGCAGGCAGCAGAGAGATTACATTATCTCTCTGCTGCCTGACTCAGTCTGGGAGTCTGGGACACAGCAAGAGACAACCAAAACACCTCAAAAGGCAAGTGACAATCCACAAGATGTGGCAGGTAATGTGGCAAGTGACAATCTGCAATGTGTGGCAGGTGACGTGACAAGTGGCAATCCGCAAGGTGTGGCAGGTGACGTGGCAAGTGACAATTCACAAGGTTTGGCAGGTGACGTGGCAATCCGCAAGGTGTGGCAGGTGACGTGGCAAGTGACAATTCACAAGGTGTGGCAGGTGACGTAGCAAGTGGCAATCCGCAAGGTGTGGCAGGCGACGTGGCAAGTGACAATCTGCATCTGGTGGCAGGCAAGTGACAATCCACAAGGTGTGGCAGGAGACGTGGCAAGTGACAATCTGCATCTGGTGGCAGGCAAGTGACAATCCACAAGGTGTGGCAGGCGATGTGGCAAGTGACAATCCGCAACGTGTGGCAAGTGACGTGGCAAGTGACACACTCAGGGCTCCCACTGATTCTGCATTATGGTGAGTTGAACTATTTCATTTTATATTACAATGTAATTATAAAAAATAATGTGCTTCAATCATCCTAACACTGTAACAACCATGGTGCTGGGATGATTGAAGCACCAACACCAGCCGTTTCCCCGATAAATTGCCCACAAAAATAAACGCATTTTCTGGCAGTGCCCCTCCCGAGACAAGACTCTGGATCCGCCCATGAATGGTGTTGTGGTAACTTGCACAAATAAAAATAAAAAAGCATAATAATATTATTCTTGATATCACTAGAAAAAAAAGCCTTTGAAAATTTGTTTGCAATAACTCCATCAGTATCACCAGCAAAGCATCTTCATTTTTATCCCATTAAAGAAGAAGAGAATTGTGCGCTGCATTTCAAGATTTTATAATTTGCCACATCACGAATGTTAATTCTCCATTACAAACGCTAATTTACAAGACCGACCGCTTCTGGCTAATCCTTACTTCAGAGCATGCGTGTTTGTACTTTGGACTTTTGTCTGACGGACTTGTGTACACACGCTGGGAAAATCTAACAACACACATTTGTCCACGGAAAATTTGAAAATCTGCCATCCAACATTTGTCTGCGGAAAGTCCGACAACAATTGTCCGATGGAGCATACACACGGACGGATTTACCGCCAACAGCCTGTCATCGAACATTTCCCGTCGGAAAGTCCGATCGTGTGTATGCGGCTTTAGTGTCAGCATGCTAAAGTGAACTTTTTACAAGTGTGCATGAAAAAATAAAAAAAATAAATCACAGCAAATTTTTTTTTTTTTTTTTTTTAACTGTAGCCTTTTTTCATTAAAAAGTATTTCTTGAGCTCCCAATAAGTGACTTTGCCTAGGCTGTAGTCAGAGGCAATCAGGAAGCAGCATTTTATCTTCCTTCTCTCTAACAGTGATCAGACTAAAAATGTTACCAATGTAACAACTCACAGGGTGTGAGGCTGCAGCAGGGGGTTGATCAGCAATTTGTGAAGAACTGCATAGGCACCAGAATTTACATAATTGTGTTGTCTTTGAGCCAGAAAGTAGTGCTGAACCTGGATGATGCCTTAACAAAGATGGTTCTTTCAGTCTGGAAAGAAAAGCACATGGAAGCATTGATTCAGGGGCACTACTGTCATCTCTGTGAGAGGTAATAATCTGTAAGTAACTTTACTTACCATGCATGTACTCATCAAAAATATACACAACGTTAGTTCTACTTTTTGAAAGGAGAGTGAAGGTTGCCAGGGTTATAACAACAGTCTCAGAGGCCGTGATCGAGGAGGCCTTAAAGTGACTGTAAACGATCGCCTTTTAAAACAAACCATTCCGTTTAAAATAGAAATGAAAGGCAAAACATTTGTGTATAGATATAAAAAAAAAATTATAAATACTGTATTTCCCCTTTTTTGTAACCCTCACATTTCTTCTGTTCTAAGCTGCAAAAGAGTTGGGGGAGGAGAAGCAGCAGCACACTGATCTTCCCAGTGAATGGCTGTGCGAGGGCGTGTCAGGACAAGTCTGATCATTGGAGGAGATCACACTGAGTTCCCAGCACAGCTAGAGAAGTGACCACGTTGTGTTCTCCTGTTTAGTGTGGTCAGTTGTTAATAGTAAAGCAGAGGGACTGGCAGGAACACCAGGGATTTCACACAAAGAAAGCTATGCAAAGAGAACAGGATACTTTTTCATACAAGTACATGGTACAGCAGGTGCATATGAGGAATGTGAAATGGGTAACAAACACTTTAACTTGGAGTCCCGGTCTTATGATTTTACCTCCCCCTCCCTGACCAACCAACAGTGCATTATCCTTAAAGTGCTTGTAAACGCTTCTTTTCGTCTTCTCTTTTCTACATTACTTCAAAGTGCTGAAAATCAATCTGCATCTGCCAGTAGCACAGAGGAGGGGGTGGAGAGCTTCAGTTAGGGCTCTTCTACAGTGTGTCAGAGCTGATTGGAGGAAAGAGACACACCCCCCTTTACACAGGAACAAAGGTGCAATGCAGAGCTGTATTGTGAATAGACAAGCTGTGTGCTAGGCTCTCCTCCCCATCACCATTTTATCTCTGGTGTTGGTGATAACAGAGGAACAACGCACCAGAGAGAAACCATATTAACGCAGGCAATAGACAGTGCAAAATTGCATGATTCCCCCATCGACACAGGCAGTGTTAATAGGGGAATCCCTTCTGCTGAGCAATTGTCTTCTCTCGGTAGGGGGGCGGAAGCAGGCAGGGGAAACCGTCTCCACCAGCAGAAGAAAATTATTATTATCGCTAGCAGCTATAGCAGCCGCTTGCGATAATCGCTAGCATATCTGGCAAGCTGGTTGTAACCAAGTTGATTGAACCAGTCAAGATTGAACCGTGTATGGCCAACCTTAGGGCTTTGGCAAGTAAACACTACAGATTTATGTGCTTTGTTCAAATTTCATGACTGAGGTTTACAACCACTTTAACACTTATGTACCCAACACTGCAGTTCTGTCCCCTACAGCTATCAGTGATTCTAATTATTAAAATGATTATTTTAATACAGGATTTATATAGCACCAACAATTTGGACAGCACTTTACAATATAAAGAAGACTGTACAGTTACAATACAATTCAGTACAAGAGGGTTAGGAGGGGCCAGCTCTTGAGAGCTTACACAACCTGTGTGGCTATAGCTAGAAACTGTGACAATAACAAGAAAGAAAAGATAATAATTTTCCAGGCATGGGTGTAACTATAACTGATGACCCCATAGAGAAACCATTATAGAACCCATTGATCTTCCAGAATTCATCTCAAAGTAGACATGTTAAAAAAACTTTCAAAACTATAGCATTTCAACGCCAAAATGAAATCGGGCCTAGGTGACTAAAGTATATATTCATTTATGTGGTTCTAATACCAAGAACAAATACGTCATATTCTGCAGCTTACGAGTTATTTGGTGTGGTGGCTGCATTCATTTTCTTTAATAGACTTTTTTTTAATAGAAAAAAAAAATTTGTCCTAAGATAAAAACCCTTACTGAATAAGAAATAAATTTTCCCATGATGTTTAGTGGATGTAAGTACTATGGAGATGTGAGCAGCTGATGGGTGTCTGGACTGTGGCTGGAAGACTTGTAGTTAACAGCCATGTTCTCTCCAGGCCTACTGACAGCTGTGACAGCATTTTCTATGCCACTGAACTCAAGAGTTTTTGGGTTGTCACAAGCCTCTTCTCCACACTCAAATATATCCATATATCCGCACAGCTTGCTGTAATATGTACTCTAGTATTAATAAACATTCTGAATACTTATATCAACTGTATTGTCTAGAGGTTTTGAGAAAACCCCAAAAAACATTCATAGTAGCAAAGCCTCCTCACTGCTGCCATCTCGAAAGGTTAATGTCATTTGCCGCCTAATTGCTTTTTGTTTCGCACATCATTAAAGCAGCTGGGGAAAAAATTGCAAATATTCATATGGCCAAAGAATTCTGACATTTGAAAATATAACAGTGCTGGTGGCTGAAGTGTTTCCTAACAAGAAAAATATTCAAATAAGCCATAATTATACTGGATGAGAAGTCCTCTATACTGCCGAAGAGGTGCCACTGTAATTTGTGTCTGAGAAGTGATGCTACTTGAGAGGTGTTATCACTTCTGTCATCATGTAAGACAAAGGTTAGGGATACTTGGATATGGCATTTCTTGGTGTGATGACAAAAAACATTAAAGGGAAAATAAAACCTACTTATACCTTTAACTAGATATAATGCCAATCAATGTAACAAGGCCATATTAAAAGGGCACGGTACACTTGACATATGATTGGTGTCACCTTTCTGTTTAGGCTCCACTTTAGTTTGTCCTTACTCAAGTCATGTAATTATCTCCAAAAGAAATTTAAAAATTTACCACTGGAAGAAACTTATTTACGCAAGCCCTCATGAATTTTATAGAATTCACCTACCTTCATTAATTATCTCCACTAAGTGCCACTGGGCTCTGTTAAAAAAAGCTGCTGTCTGAGAACATGTAAACTTTGCTGGTAACATGTCAGATCTGCCAGATAAAAATGATAACTCTGCCTGGTGTTATGGCAGGACAATCTATTAAAACATGACAATGTGATCATCCAACCTTGACCAATTGCAGAAGCTTAGTATAACATGGAATCTCTACTGCTCTGTCGTAGAGTTAGGTCATATTTACATGTAAAGCGACAACTTTTTTTTTCAAACAACTTCTCAATTTTTAATATTTATCACTTGATCACATGCAGTGGGTGTAGAAAATTATCACCCCCCTTTAAAATAATCACATGTTGGAGCTTTGCAGCCTGAAATTAAGACAGCCACAGTTTTTATTTTATCCAGTTGTATTTTCAGTGCAACTTATAACACCGAAGTGAAAGATATAACACCAACATGTCAGAAAAAAAACAAAAAAAAAACAGAATCACTGAGTTGGAAAAAGGATCACCTCCTCCTAAAAATTGCACATAAGGCCATTTGACTTTTATCTGTGATCAGATGTGGTCATTTTGATTAGCTCAGCATCAAAGGAGCTTTCCTGGAGCATTTCGGCCCCTGGTAGTGTAACTGAAGCAAACAATCAACTATGGGTGGCAAGCCACTGTCACTGGGATCTCCGGGATAAAGGATACAAAAAAAATTCAAAGGCTGTATCAATGCTTAGAAGCACAGTGAAGTATATTATTAAGAAGTATTAAGAAGTAGATGCTATTTGGTACAATCATGGACAAGCTATTTGGTACAATACCGACCCTCCCTAGATCAGGACATTGCTCTAAACTGGATGAAAGAGCCGGGAGGAAACTGGTAAGAGAAGCTACCAAGAGGCCTACAGCAACTCTGCTTCTCAACATATGTGGCTTGTATGGGAGGGTTGCAAGAAAAAAAAAAACACTCCTCAAGGCCACATGCAGTCACGACTGAGCTTTGCCAAAACGCACCTTTAAAATTCTGAGGTCACATGGAAAAAGGGGTAATGGTCAGATGGGACTAAAATTTAATTATTTGACCTCAACACCAAACGATGTCTAGCGGAAATCCAATACAGCTCACCATTCAAATAACACTAATCCTACAGTAAAGCATGAAGGTGGTAATATCCTGTTATAGGGTGTTCCTCTGTAGCAGGGACTAGAGCACATGTCAGGATGGAAGGAAATGAGAGAGAAAAACAGGGAAGCACCACCTAAGTGCAGTATTGGGATCAGTATTTAATGGCAAGGTACTTAAAATCACTCACAGGAGAGAAGTAAATAACAGGCTCATCTGTTCCTAGTAGTCCCAGGAGCTCCCAGTGTCCGAAAGTGGCTCAATATGTGGCTGTGTGTGTAAAGAATCCTCAGCATGTCCTGATGCTGTTCCACATTGGTCCCCACTGAATGCCACATTCTGTTTCATTTTTGTCTTACCCTTGAGCAGCTGCATGCACAAGTTCAGGTGGGGAGTCAGGGGGTGGTAAAAATGTGGCTCAATCACAGGGTTGCCAACCATCATGAAATTCAAGGACAGTTTGTAAAATCCGTGATTTTTACATCTGTTCATGAATGGCCGTTCTGAACATGCAGTCTGCATGTCCATAACGGACATTCACTGGCAAATGTAAAAATCATGGATTTTACAAACTGTCTGTGAATTTACTGAAAATTAGCAACCCTGCTCAATGGTCTGTTTTTACTACCTGCCCTACAGCTCTCTGCGTGAACAAGTCCATAAAGACGCATAGGGGGTATTTACTAAAACTGGAGAGTGCAAAATCTGGTACAACTCAGCATAGAAATCAATCACCTTCCAGGTTTTATTGCCAAAGCCTAATTGAAAAGCTGAAGTTAAAAGCTGATTACCTACCTGCACCAGATTCTGAGTGCACCAGTTTTAGTAAATCTCCCCCAATAGGTTTATTCAAGAAGGCTACACAAAGAAAAATGATGGCATGTCTGTATAGGAAACAGTCACATTTCAGATTACAGCAGCTCAGTTAAGAGATGGTCTCTTAATGGATGTTATGGATAACTTCACTACATTGTTTTTAGTGCCCCTATATGTTATATTTCCATAGCTCAGCAAGTGGCTTAATTTCCTACAGACTGAGTGGGACAACAATATTGCCTGTGAAACGCAATAGTGTAGCACACTTTCAGTGACTAAGCCTTGCCCCCTTCATCAAGACTTGTAAGGTAGGGAACAATGTATGTGAACTTCATAGTGATTGAATTGTTGGATATTAGTGATTGTTCTGTAGATGGCATGAAGCTTATCACAAGCTTGTTTTTGCACTTCTGAAGGACTGCATAAAAGATCCTTGACAACGTAATTTTTTAAATGTTTGATTTGTGCATGATTTAAAATAGCTATTGTTAGAAGTACATGCATCTGAGAGGTTTACAGTATATATCAATAAGGTGGTAGTGTATGGAATACAACAGATAACCTTGAGTACAGTTGACACATTTCGGCCAACCCTTATTGTTCTGATTGTTTTGGTGCTCTAGGTCATAAACACATGCATATACATGTGCAGGACAAAAGGCTTGGCCCTAGTTTATGAGTATGTTCAACTTTTGAATACTGTAATATTATAGAGCAGCCTTTCTCAACCTTTTTAATACAGAGGAACCCTTAAAAAAACGTTCAGGTCTCAAAGATTCCTTGCTAACAATGACTACGTATGACTACGTATATCCATAGTTCATGGTACACGTGATGGTCACTTGGAAGAATGCTTCATACATTGTGGTCATTGGAAAAAATCTACCACTTACAGGTAGCTAAGAAGATTGTTGTTGTTCGTGGTTACTGGTTACTGGTTACTTATCTGAGAGGCAGAAATTGCTCATTGATCAAGGAAGATGCATCTAGAACCATCACTTTACAGGCCAATATTGCCTTCATAAATGCTCATAAGGTATGACCTCATAAAATGCTCAATACCTAAAATGTCCAATAAAGTGCATATATACAAGTCCAAAATGTCTAATGTTCCACTGATTTCTTATCATCCTATGGTGGAGTCCCAATTCTGACACTATAGGATGAAAAGAAATCAGTGGAACAAGAGATATTTGGGACGTGTTTATATTCACTTTATTGGACATTATCATATCTCATGGGACAATATTTGTCTGCAAGCACTGGTTCTATATGCATATTATGTTCTTCTGCTGAGTGTGGCAGGTAATTTCCAGCTGCTAGGTTTTTAGTCTATGCTATTGTATTTTACAAGGTTGACTTTAGTTCCACAGAACCCTGGATGAGAAGAGATATTATAGAGTATTTAATATGGGTCTTATAAAATGTGTTTTAAAGTACATCTTGGGCAAGTTGTATCAAGTAGAATAGTCTTATACTTTGTTCACTAGGGTTAAAAGTACATCTCTTACTGCAAGAATGTTTCAGGCCTCCAGTCAGAGTATAAGATTAACCATAGCAGATATGGGAGTCAGCGCTGACAATATTCCAATTCGTCCTGTGATAATTGTACCAGTATGAACCTATCATTTAATCTGTTGTCCAGGTTGCATTTGATGAAAAAAAAATAATAATGAAAAAGAACTTCAGCAACTATATGAAATAGTGGACTTATATTGTCGAAGGGAAAAAAGAAAAATGACATCAGTTACAAGGAATCTTCAACTAATACCTAATGATCTATTCAAGGTACATCTGTTAGTTATCCTCGCAATGTTTGTCAAATTCCCTCTACTACCTCATCAGGACCCCCTTATGTCTGCAATAACAAATGATGTGGCTCATAGTGGTCTCTATACCTTTATAACATCTGGTAGACACTCTGCAGATAGTTTGGGTTTCGTTTTATTTTGACATTTATATACAGTCAAGACTAACTTCAGCTCACAGCACTTCATGCCTTGAAAGTAACAACTCACAGCTCCACATATATACACAGCTGAGGTAAGAAACAGGGCTTCGGAAGATAAAAGAGGCTTGGATGAACATGATTCCATTTAGTTATGATACCAGTTATATACGACTGAAAAAAAAATCAATGTATTATAAATTATTCTCTTAACAGGCATGCTAGAGCAGCCAGAAATTTTGATTTCAAAATACCTATTCGAAACAGAGGATCCAGTACAAATGCCTTCCATGGACATCTCCAAGTTAACAGTCCTGCAAGGGTGACTAAATACAGACAAAAAAAAAAAAAAGAGTTGAAATGCCTTTCTAACACTGACTTTGGTTACTTCAGTTTCTCGGGTACACAAAGCACCTTTTTTGACAAAACTGGATTGCCAAAGTGCAAAATTGTTGCAAATTTTATAGCATAGAACCTCTATCAGTATTTTATTATTTTCAGTGATTTCACTGGAAAAAGTTCCCACCCTAAATTTTGCCAAGTTACCATTAGGCCTTATTCACATGGGCCCTTAGGCAGTGACAGAACTACCGGGGTCGAAAAGGTCACAGCGAGCCCTGGTGTTCCACCACTGTCAGGGAGGTTGCTAGCCACAGGACTCTGAGCTGAGAGCATCTCTCTCATACAGCCCAGAGCCTGCACTGACAGCCCTTACTTCGTCCTCACTCGAACGGATGGGAGAGCCAATCTGCTCCTTCTCCTCCAGTCCCTCTCCTCCCGTGTGCACCAAGGGAAGTGTGAAGCTAATCAGCTGAATTTGATCATTCAGCTGCTGTGTTTCACACTTCCTGCGGTACACACACAGGAGGAGAGGGGCGGGGGGAGAAGAAGCAGATCGGCTCTTTCCTCTCTTATCCGTGCAAGGGAGAAGGGAGGGGGAGGATGAACTGTCAGTGCAGGCTCTGAGCTGTATGAGAGAGACGCTCTCAGCTCAGAGTCCTGCTGAGGAGGCACTGATAGGCAGCACTGATGGGCAGCACTGATAGGCTGCATGATGGACACTGATAGGCGGTATTGATGAGCACTGATAGGCGGCACTGATAGCTGGGATGATAATCACTGATAGGGGGCACTGGTAGGCGGCACTGATAGGTGGCACTGATGGGCAGCACTTATAGGTTGCACTGATGGGCACTTATGGGCGGCATTCATGAGCACTGATAGGTGGCATTGATGAGCACTAATAGGTGGTTCTAATAGGCAGCAATGATAGGCGGCACTAATGGGCACTGATAGGTGCCACTGATGAGCACTGACAGGCAGCACTGCTGGGCACTGATAGGCGGATTGATGAGCACTGATAGACAGCATTGATGAGCACTGATAGGTGGCATTGATGAGCACTAATAGGTGGTTCTAATAGGCAGCACTGATAGGCGGCACTGATGGGCGCTGATAGGTGGCATTGATGAGCAATGATAGGCAGCACTAATGGACACTGATAGGTGCCATTGATGAGCACTGACAGGCAGCACTTATGGGCACTGATAGGTGGATTGCTGAACACTGATAGTCGGCACTGATAGGCAGCACTGATAGGCAGGACTTATGAGAACTGATAGGCAGCACTGATTGGTACTGATAAGCAGCACTGATAGGCAGCACTGATTGAGCACTGATAGGTGGCATTGATAGGCTCTCTCCTCTCTTATCCGTGCAAGGGAGAAGGGAGGGGGGAGGATGAACTGTCAGTGCAGGCTCTGAGCTGTATGAGAGAGACGCTCTCAGCTCAGAGTCCTGCTGAGGAGGCACTAATAGGCAGCACTGATATGCGGCATTGAGAAGCGGGATTGATGAGAACTGATGGGCGGGATGATAATCACTGATAGGTGGCACTGATGGGCAGCACTTTTAGGTTGCACTGATAGGCAGCATTTATGAGCACTGATAGGCGGAATTGATGAGCACTAATAGGTGGTTCTAATAGGCAGCACTGATTTGTACTGATAGGCGGCATTGATAAGCACTGATAGGTGGCTCTGATAGGCAGCGCTGATAGGTGGCACTGATAATCAGTGCAAACAATGTACTGACAGTCTTGCTGATTAATGGCTCTCCTTTCCTCTCACAGACACAGCGTGGTAGGAAAGGACTGCCGATAACTGGCAAGTCTGTTTATATGTGATCAGCTGATAATATGGTAAAGGGCCGCTGAGATTGGCCCTTTACTGTGATCCGTCATCAGCTGTGTCCGAAGGATATAGCAGTCACAGAGCGCACTGGATGTGCGCCCCAGGGGGAACACGTGATTTTGGGAGGATGTCCATAGACGCCCTCCTGAACTTGAAGCCTGGGGCTCGGATGGAAGAGGGGGGTTAGGGGGGCCCTTTATGGTTTCTTGCACCGGGGCCCTGAAGATTATAATTTCACCTCTGAGCTGCTGGATATGTCTATGGCTATCCACAGACAAGTACAGTTGCAGTAGTTACCTGAGGTTAGGGACAGATGATCACCCCCATACAGCAGCATCCAGAAGTGATCATCCATTCCTAACTGCAGGTAACCACTGTATGTGTACTTACCCGTGGACATATACAACCACTGGCAGCTTGTCATTCATTAACACAGGCAAAGTGGCCACAGCTAAATATAAACAGCATTGTTTCTGGATGCAATAATCTGCTGGTTCTTGTTACTGGAATTTACGGACCAGCCCTAATCATCCATGTGAATGAGGCCTTAAATGTATGTTGACTGTTATTGAGCTGTTTGCCTGGAGTTCATCTTTACATTTGTAAAACCAAAACACTGGGTTGATGGCAAAGCAAAAGAGTAAAGCTGTCTCTACACTCATATGTTTCTTTTGTTCAGCACAGACTGATAAATCTTTCACTGCAGCTTTTTAATGACTGTACTGATTGGATGCAGGTGCTGTTAAGCTGACAACTTTCCACCCAGCGCCTTTGATTTTACAAGTATCAAAGCATGTCAGGTAGAGTGGTTCCATTGAAAGCATTTTATTATTTCTGTTTTTGCTGATAACTTCATGAGCTCTCTGCCCCTGGATTGTTATCAGTTAGCATTGTTCCCAGCAATATCTGTTACCTACAGCACACCTCCCCCAAAGTTATGGAGAAGGGGAGGTGCACAGAGTCCTGACCTCAACCAGATAGAACATCTTTGGCATGAATTAGAGCAGAGATTGCTAGCTAGGCCTTCTTGTCCAACATCACTGCCTGACCTCACAAATGCGCTTCTGGAAGAATGGTCAATCATTCCCATAGACACACTCCTAAACCTTGTGGACAGCCTTCCCAGAAGAGATGAAGCTCTTATAGCTGCAAAGGGTGGGCCAACTCAATATTGAACCCTACAGACTAAGACTGGGATGCCATTAAAGTTCACGTGCATGTAAAGGCAGGTGTCCTAAGACTTTTGGTCATAAAGTGTGCATATATATATATTTTCTATCTTTGCAAATCAGTTCAAATCTGAGTCTATTTTGAAAGTCATTGTGCTGCAGTTATCTCTGTAACCTCAGGGTTAAAGTGTCTTTAATATGCCACAGTCGCCATATGTTCTATGTATCAGCCTTCTGACCTACCACCCACATTGTTGTACACCATACAATAAACACTGTTGTATTATGTTTGTCGAATAAGCAGCTATAGGGGGATTGTCTGGGGAGAGTCAAGCACTTCTCACCAACAGACATAAAATGACACAGGAAAATTTTGACTTCTAGATTTATATCTTGATGGAAAAATGATTATAAATATTGCATAAGTGAGTCGCAGCAATGATACAGGATGTCAATCAGCAGCTGCCAGCTGACATAATATTAGCATGTATTAGGAGAACACACAGTCATCGTAGGCATAATTTCACTTTGTCTGGGCTTGTGATCCAGCATACTCAAAATTGCCCTGAAATCTGTTTGTCTATAGATAGATAGACAAACACACATGATAATCACAAAAATGTTGCAGCACATAAAACTTTTCTATGTGATAATTGGCGTTTCAGGTGCTGAAAGGTGATCACTATTAGACCTCTTTCACACTGGGGTGGTTTTCAGGTGCTTTAGCGCTGGAAATAGCCTCTGCTAAGCACCTGAAAACCGCCTCCCATTCATTTCAGACAAGCAAAGAAAGTGTTTCCACCGCTCAGGCTGACACTGACCCAGGTGTAAGTAGAAGTTTTAGAGCAGAAGAGCTCCAGGTGCTGGCTGAATGCTAGGCAAAGCAGGCTTGAATGGAGGAGAAGATTTGGATGCCGCACACTGGATGTAGTCAAAAAACTTCACTTTATTGAAAAAATGGGATCATCAAAATAACAAGACTGTCATGCAGAAAGTACAGGTAAGCTGACGCGTTTCACACTCAGGACTGAGTGCTTACTCATAGCTATACTTTCTGCATGACAGTCTTGTTATTTTGATGATCCCATTTTTTCAGTAAAGTGAAGTTTTTTGACTACATCCGGTGTGCGGCATCCAAATCTTCTCCTCCATTCAATCCCATTCATTTCAGTGTGACTTTTGACACTGGGGCGGTGCGCTTGCAGGACTTTCCGAAAAGTCCTGCAAGCAGCATCTATGGAGTGGTTTAGGAACACTATATTTAGCGCTTCCAAAGCGCCCTGCCCATTGGAATGAATGGGCAGCACTTCCGAAGCGCCGCATCATGGGAGTTTTTAACCCCTTCTTTGGGGTTAAAAGCACCCCGCTAGCGGCCGAAAAATGCCGCTTAAACAGCGCTAAAGCACCGCTAAAACGAGCGTGAAAGGGGTCTTAGGCTTGGTTCACACTAGCCGACTCCAAAGTTGCACTATTTTCAGTGAAACTTTGCAATCTGACTTTGATACAACTTTGAAGTGACTTTGTTAAGACTTTTACACTCTGTGGCATTGAAGCCATATCTAAGTCGGATGAAAATAGTAAAGGAACATTTTCTGAAGTCGCATCGACTTCAGTAGTGTCAATTGCAACGGCTCTCGTAGAGATACATGGCATTTCACATGTCCTGCAACTTTGGGTCTCACAAGTCAGATCTTAAGTTGTAGGAGTGTGAACTGAGCCTAACTTAGGATCTAGGGGTTGATTTACTAAAGGCAAACAGACTGTGCACTTTGCAAAGCGCAGTTTCCCTCTGCAAGTGCAGTTGCTCCAGAGCTTAGTAAATTAGGTAAAGCTTCATTTTGCACAGAATACCTAATCATGTGCAAGGAAAATAAAAAAAATATATTTTTGCTTGCACATGATTGGATGATGGAAGTCAGCAACGCTTCTGCTCATTTACTAAGCTCTGGAGCAACTGCACTTGCAGAGAGCAACTGCAGTTTGCAAAGTGCACAGTCTATTTACCTTTTAATCAACCCCATAATGTTGACACGGTCAAGTACTACAAGCAATACCAATACTGGTCACTTCAGACCTTGGTCATCTAAAATACACAGCAAACTAGCTCCAACAAATACTTTATTTACTCTTTTTTTTGTAATTTAAAGTTATATAATAAATACAGATGTTATAAAAGTTCCAATATTTAGTACAGTAGTTAGAGGATTGTTACTCCAAATCTGCAAGCTTCAGGCAAAGAAAAGAAAAACAAAACCCTGTGCCTTTTTTCCAATTCTTTCTTCTCCTGAACGCGTTAATCCCGTCTTCGGCAGTGCCAGCACACCTGGTTCTTATAATCCAGGCCTCTGCTGTATCATACATACAATCTAAAGTGGTTTCACTCGCTAAATGACCTTTTCTTTAAACATCACCATGGCCCTAGCAAAATATAAACCACTACTCTGTGGATCTATAATGACTTGGTGCACATCCTATTTTCCTATTTATTACTTTCGGAACCTTTCAATTACTTGGAGGCAAAGGGAGAGCATAGGATCACAATGACATCTTTGTCAGGGGGCCATGTTTTACTAGAACCTCCTGTGTATGTGACAAAAGGGCAGTTTTAACCTCCCAGCATAGCAAATGATGAAAGGAAAAGTGTCAAATATTAAATGCCTCTCCTGCTGGGCCTCTGAATAAAAGTGTGTGTTCTCCCCATGCAGCCCACAGAAGAAGACGCAAGGCTTGGCCCTATTGTACATGTCATAGGAAATCCAGTGAAGAAAGTGTTGTCTGACCATTTGCCCCAAGAAGGACCTCCTACAAGCTCTTCCTCCCAGTCACTTTGGTTCTCTTCAAGCACTTAACAGGCTTTGAACTGGATGTTGTCTGTGACAAAAAGTCCTTCTCAAGTCATTTTTTTTTTTTCATCGAGGTTTCATGGGGTTTAGAGCGAAGTGACCAACCATGAGCCAACAAAAAGATTAGTGTGTCTGAACACAATACAACTCAGAGACATGAGTAACCCTTTTGTGGATTCTTGTAACCCAGTTAAGAGAACAGTGTAGTTTTGTGAGGGAGAGAATCCACATGGGCACCGGAGGGGGGAAAGGAATTGATTTGAAGGGATATCTGCCATCCAACAGAAACAAGTGTCCTTTAATAGAGATGTGAAGATTCCCAAACAGTAAATAAACGAGGGCTCATTACCATCCATGTAAAGTCTATTAGTAGCAAATGACATTATTATATCTGGTGATTACATTTAACATGCAAGTGGGTGAGAGGCGGTGATATAAATCTACCAAGAGTTCTGTAAGGCTGATGAGTTGATAAGGCAAGTCACAATTTCAACAGCCGCTTGACAAATATAACAAATGGGAATTGTAAACTCTGTAAAAGGTGCTTTAAAATCATCACAGCCTAGCCCTAGCCTTACATATTGATACAATATTCAATGGTCACATTTATCTCCCTTGGGTTGCTTGATGAGCCTGTAAATCAGCATATTTGCTTAGGCATTAATGAATAAAACATTGTGCAGCCAAACTCAGATACATTCACTTAACATACAAAAGTCACACTAAATAGTGATAACATAAATTTAACATACAAAAAGTTGTGCTAAATAGTGATACCTGTGCAAATTTTAATCACAAAAATTCGGGCCATACTTGTATTAAAAGCGATCATTAAATCAGTTTGTCTGATAAAATCATTACATCTATCCGATTTATCTTTATTTGCTTGACACGCAAGAAAATGAGCATGGACTTACAAGACCTGGGTGCTAAACAGACACATTCGATAGATGGACCTTCTACTCATATAAATAGTAATCAAGCATGGACGTTTGGCTTACTCTATACTAATCTGATCTGGCTGACTGACATTGTCATCAACTTTTGTGCAGTGAGATTTAGGTCACATGCATATGGGCAGAAAAAATGCAGCTTTTATGGTATCTGGCTTTTATTTATTTTAGGCCATGAACACTGCTGTATACTATTTAATATGATCATGCACGTGCAGGAGCTCGTGTACGTTTTTGTGCGCAGCACGCACAAACGCACGCGTATGCATGTGAATGTATTCTGGTGGCTACAATAAATGATTATTCTAGTCAACAGAATGACTTTACACTCATATGCCATATGCATATAAATACGCTCAAAAGGGAAACGTGTATAAATATGCGCATAAACACTGTCGAAGATGCGACATTAGAGGCATTTTTTCTGCCAAGTGCTGCTGTGCAGAGGATTATAGGAGGATGATATCATGTATTTAAAATAGTTCTATGATTACATGTTTTTTCATATC
The DNA here is from genome assembly GCA_037952925.1 of Lithobates clamitans. Classification (NCBI taxonomy): domain Eukaryota; kingdom Metazoa; phylum Chordata; class Amphibia; order Anura; family Ranidae; genus Lithobates; species Lithobates clamitans. The sequence goes on from JBBGZY010000655.1 coordinate 17,295,191, forward strand.
TGCCTGGAGGTGGACTTTATAGTGTATCTGGATGAGGTGGTAGCATTAGTTTTATTTTTTTTTTTTTTTTTTTTTTGAGGGGATGGCTTTTCTCCCTTTCTTTTCATATGGCAATCCTACGACTAATACACTTAGGGGGAGATTTACTAATACTGGAGCACTCAGAATCTGGTGCAGCTGTGCATGGTAGCCAATCAGCTTTTTTTTTCAATTATGCTTTAAAGCGGGGTTCCACCCAAATTTTGAACAATATCTGTATGTATTCTCTTCCTTGCTTAGATGCTGACATGTCGTTTAAAAAAATTTTTAATCGCCATAATTACCTTTTATTTTTCTATTCTTCTTTGCACTTCCTGGTTCTCCTCCCATGGGAGTAGGCGTGTTTCTAGCCTCTCACAGACTCCTGGGAGCTAGTCTCAGGCTTCCCAGGATGCCACTGAGCATGTGCAGGAACGAGCCGTGTATGCTGGGAGCACAGCATTCACCACATGCAGGAAATAAATGCTTGTGGGCTTCAAATGCCCACAATGAAGGTAGAAACCGCCTGCAGTGAGTTATTCTTTCCGACGAAATCTGACACAGGCGGACATATTACACACAATATGTGAGTGAGTATGTGATGCTGAGAAGAAAAGTTTGTGAATTAACTCAAAAAAAAAAAAAGGATAGATAGGTGGACCCCCGCTTTAACAATGAAACCTGGAAGCTGATTGGTTTCTATGCAGAGCTGCATATGATGTTGCACTCTCTAGTTTTAGTAAATCTGTCCACATGAGCTCCCTAACTCCCTAGCTGTCACTCTGAGTTATTCACCTGATTTGGACCACAAACATGTCTTCATATCTTTATTTCCATTATATGATGGATGAGGTAATTTGCAGTTTACAGAAGAAAGCTTGTAAGGAATATAGGAAAGTTTGTGCTTTCAGGAAGTGACCAGAACAGTGCATTTCTGGCAAGATCAACAGGTATTTTCTCTACTTGTTGAAGCCACCAAGTTGCAAAGCTGCAATATATTACATTTTTGTTGTTGGATTTTATTAACCTTTAATATACACTGCAATAATAGTTTAAATATATCCTCACCTAAAATACACTATATTTCCCTATTAACTAGTTTTGCAATGTCAGAACATATTTATATTCATTCGCTACCCATTCACTTAAAGCAGAACCTCACGTTTCACTTGTTTGCATCCACGCCCAACCCCTCTCCCCATGTGGCACTTTTTGGGGGGGAGCGGGTACCTGGTTGCTCCCACTTCCACTCAGATTGCCATGCCATGGAAGTCCCCCCCCCCCCCAGCCTTCTGGGACACACCACAGGTCCCAGAAGATTGCAGGACCATACACAAAGTGCAGCGCGGCTCACACATGCACACTGGGGAACTTTACTTAAGATGCCAGTGCTTGCAACCAAATCTGATTGAAGAATCGGCTTGGTTAAGGACATCACTGGATCCCTGGACAAGTCAGCAGCTACAGTATTTTTAGCTGCTAAATTTGTATTTTTTGGGGGGGAGGGGAATGAAGCTCCTCTTTAATGATCATCATTGAGGTGGCTCATGTTTCCTTTAGTGCCTACATTTGTGGGATTAACCAGAAATCAAAGAACAACTCCAATTTTTAGTCTAATGCGGGGGTCTCCAAACTTTTTAAACAAAGGCCCAGTTAACTGTGTTTCAGACTTTAGGGGGGGCCAGACTGTGGTCAATGGGAGTAAAAAATGTTACACCATCAGTGGGAGTAAACAATGGCCCATCTTTGGTACTAGGGGAATTATTAGTGCCCCTTTGTTGGTGCCAGTGGGAATAATAGTGATCTATCATTAGTGTCAGAGGGAGGAGTAGTGTCCCATCCTTGGTGTCAGTGGGAGGAATAGTAGCCCATCATTGATGTCGATGGAAAGAATATTGCCCTATCATTGGTGTCTGTGGGAGGAACAGTCACCAATTGTTAATGTCAGTGCAGGAATTATTGCCAATATTGTTGGTGTCAGGGGAAGAAATAGTGCTGTGTATCATTTGGAGGAACAGTGACCCAAGGGCCGGATAAAGGCAATCAAAGGGCCGCATTGGGCTCCTGGTCCGCAGTTTGGAGACCACTGTTCTAATGCATCTATCCTGAATGCAATGTCCAGAAATAATCATTCATTCTTCATACTTAGTGAGGTCACGTGACCGCACCACAATACTTTTTCCATGTAATGTTTGGCTGTGTGTTTGCCTACAAAATGGTCCCCTCCATTTTTTTTTTTTTTGTAGTAATGCAAGCTTAATAAGTCAGCACAAACTATTTAAAAGTCACAATTTATTGGCATTGGTATATGAAGCAATCAGATTCTATTTCATATAAAACACCCCAAGACAGGTGCCTATTAACCTAGCCCTTTTGCTTATTTCCCGTCATGAGCGATTTCCTATAATATACTACAGAATCGTTCTCACGTCAAAATAAACTTTTCCACGCAATGGCCATACTGAGTGCATTGTAATTCCATTTAGATGACATAACCTCCCTTTGAATTTTCAATTGACCGTATGGTTGTTTTTGGACTGGAACGTCAGCACCTACCAAATGAAATCAATACATGCTGAACGGCAACATTAATAAATTAGCTACGCAAGAATCCATTTGGTTACACAGAGTAGACTTATAGGACATCATGAAGATGAACTTAGCTCCTCATTGCACGTGCAATACAGCTGTTCTCAAATATGACGTGAAAGGAAGGCAACTGTTTTTCTTCAGTATGATGAGTCATGGGACTTCAAACAACTTTATACTAAACATCAGAAGGTTCACTTACCTTAACAATTTAAGAAGAAAATAAACAAAGCTGCGATTGTATGGATAAGTAAAGATGAGAAAACCTGACCGCTCTAACAATTGCTTTTGTTATCAGGAGCATCTAAACTGCCCTCTGGTTTTATATTTTAAACGGTCTGGCAATTTTATATTGAAAAGGAAATCATTTGGAGTGTAAAACATAATCCTGGTCCTGCAAGTAATAAAGATGAGTGTAGATAACAAAGTGCCTTTTTATTCTTGTTCATTATTATCATTATTTTTAGTATATGCTCATTTAGTCAACAGACACATGTCCTATTTGACAGTAAAGACAGCTGTCTAACTTGAATACTGCTTAACAGATCAGCAGAAAGATCTAGCTAGAATGGTGGAAGAGACATTGGTGTAGGTGACCAATAAGAAAAGCCAGATGGGCGTAGTAATACTTTGAAAAGCTCAGAGGTATAGTTGAAATAAGAATGTTGTGGAAACATGGTGATAGTGTCTATGTCATGTGGTGTATTCCACGGATTTCTCATTCTGATTGAGTCGATGATTTGAAGGTCCAATAGCCCTATATGCAGTATATTAAAAAGTGCCAGTGGTTGATAGGTCCAGATGGGCGTAGTAATACTTTGAAAAGCTCAGAGGTATAGTTGAAATAAGAATGTTGTGGAAACATGGTGATAGTGTCTATGTCATGTGGTGTATTCCAGGGATTTCGCTTTTCTGATTGAGTCGATGATTTTGAAGGTCCAATAGCCCTATATGCAGTATATTAAAAAGTGCCAGTGGTTGATAGGTCCTTTAATGTCAAGACATGATGATGTCACTGGATCTGCTTCACCGACCATCTCAGAATTTACATATACATTACCTGCTACATTTTTGGTGTATCTATGATAGACAGTAGCCATGATTGGGAATAAAAAATAAACTGTCCCACGCATATAACCGACCCCAACCACCATTCCCCTACATAACCAAATTTTACCAAACCTTTAAAAGCAATAGGTGCTGTGTTGCCATCACTATTGTCTAATCATAAAAACCAAAGTACTGAACGTGTACAGCAGGGGTAGGCAACCTCCAAACTCCAGCTGTCGTAAAACTTCAAACCCCATCATGCTCCTGTCTCTGGGAGTCATGCCCCGGCCTGTCAAAATCCTGAAAGGCCTTATTAGACATGTAGTTCCATTACAGCTGGAGTCTTGAGGTTGCCAGCCCCTGGTGTACAGACTTCAGAGGCCTTGCCTCCATTAGCAAAGCTGTGCTGATAGAGATTAAGCAGCCTATAGGTCATACTTTTCGCTAGAAATACTCTCTGATACACCAGCCCAACTGGCAAATGTTAGAACTAGCAGATAGCGAGTGTGAAACTAAAAACTGACATATTGGCAAAAATAATTCAAATTGCAAAATGTATAAGGAGTGTATGATGTCAAAATGACATTGAAATACGTGGTTATATGAATTTTTTTTTCGCATAGAGAGCATATGAAAGTTTTATTCATTACCGGGCAAAGCAGCAGTTGAATTTACTGCCCTACTACTGCAGCACGTTTACCTTTTCTTCTCCTTTACACTACTTCATTTTACCACTGGCAGCACATATTTAACTTTTCTTCTTCCTTCCACAACTCAATTCCACCACTGGCAGCACATACTTAACTTTTTTTCTTCCTTTCACTACTCTAATCCAGTGTTTCTCAACTCCAGTCCTCAAGGCACCCCAAGAGGTCATGTTTTCAGGATTTCCCTCAGATGAAACAGCTGTGGGAATTACTAAGACAGGGAAACTGATCAAATCACCTGTGCAAAATCATGGAGAGCCTGAAAACATGACCTGTTGGGGCGCCACCACTGGCAGCACATATTTACCAATTCTTCTCACTTCCCCTACTTTGTTATGTCACCAGCGACACATATTTACCTTTTCTTCTCCCTTCCACTACTCCTTTCCACCACCGGCAGCACATATTTATCTACTCTTTCACTCAAAACAGGCACACAATTAAGTGGTCAGCGGCAGGTTTTATTCTTTCACACTGCTATTTTAGAGAAGCTGAGGGGGATTTACAAATAAGGCTATCAGAGTAAGATAAATGTGTATCAAATCTGCCACAAATCTGCCTCACTGCTCCTGTTTAGCACTGTCTAGCTATGTGTTGCCCTGAGTATCTTCTCTGGTCCCAGTGGAACTGCAAGGAAGCAATGGAAAGAGGAGTGCACATGCTAGGGATACTGAATCTCAAGTTTCTGCTATGATGCAGATCCTTCACATCACAGCCCCCCTTTACATTACAGTTACCTTAACATCAGTGTTCTCAGTACCCCTTCAGGTCACACCTCTCTTCCTTTACATCACAGTCCTCCCTTTACAATGTATCTTAGTGTCCTCAGTTACCCTTCTAATTCCATCACAGTCTCCCTTTACATTAGTGTCCTCAGTTCCTCTTCACATCACAGCCCCCGTCACATAATATATAGTTACATAGTTAGTCTGGTTGAAAAAAGACCATCTAGTTCAACCGACAAAAGGGGGCAAAAAATGTACAATCCTATATACACAATCCTATACCCAACTCTCAAAATTTCCACTCGCCTGCTCACATTTGGCGAGTGGAAATTAGTTGAGGGTAAGTGTGGAGAAGGGGCAGATTGGGCTGACAGTTTCTTGGCTGATCGCTTCTGGCGGAAGCGGTGCCGCCTTTTTTACAGGGCATTTGATGCCAGTATTAAGGCATTACAATATACAATTTTATAGAACACAAAATCCAAAGAGGAAAATAACTGTCAATTTCATTCTGCTAGGATGTATTGATCTATTCTAAACAGTGCACCAGGGCTATTTTTTTAGAGATGCACTATCAATAAAATGATCACTCATATCGCTGATGACAAGTATAATAGACAATAAATGAAATCATTAGGATAAAATCCATGTGCCCTATACTAGAGTATTTACATAATATGAAACATTAGCCAAATCCAACAGACTATGCAATCTGAAAAATGTTTCTTCTTGATCTTTAATAAGTGACAGTTGGAACTTTCAGGTGAAAAGTAAAAACTGAATGCCAATAAGCAGAGAAAACATTATCTGCAAACAACACATCTATTAGATTTCCAGACTTACAAACATGACATCTGCTATCACTACAAGGCCAAAGTGATAGAATGGACTCAAAAGGCTCAAGATGCACTGTGGTCCTTCTGAAGTCCAATTCTTTCTACGTGTCACTGTCTCTGATCAGTAATAACCAATACTCTATAAAATGGATTAGTGCCCAATTAGACTTCTGTATCGTGGATACAGGCATGTTAAGGCAACACAAGATAAAGTATCTAACACGTGTTACTACATTGTAGTGTGATTCATTTTAATTCTTTTAGTGATGAGAAGTATACCACCTAAAGGGTTCAATGAACACATGTCTTCTGCTGTGCAGTACCCTATAGACAAATATCACATCTTCTCCTGATTCAGAAATCTATGGTTTTTTTGCATAGGCATGGCCAGCTAAGAGAAGATACTGGAAAAAGAGATCGAAGATGCCTGCTAGGCCTGATCATCTGATTCATGCAAGTATACATCTGAAAAAGGGGGAGTTTGTTTAGGTTAGAGGGTAGGGGACAAAGGGATAAATGTATTTTCCATAAGTACAGTTATCCATTAAAGAAATAAATAAATATACATGCAGCGCTAAATAAAGATGTTATTAGAAAAAGTCTAAGTAGATCAATAATATAAAATTTATCATGAAAGTCTATAAAAAATTCAATAGGACAGAAGATCTCAACACCAGCTTCAGTGTGAAATGACAAATGAAACTCAGCACCACTGTGATAAAGCCAAACAGCTTACCAGATAACATGTACCCTCAAATTATAGAGTGCCCACAGATAGCCTTATAGTAGTTAGGTCTAAGGACTCCTAGTCACTCCATCACTGATGATGGAATAAGGGCCAGGAGAACTGTGCCTTTAAGCCGAGTCGCTGTGGGCTTCATAGATCACACATCAGCAGGAAATACCAGCACAAGTACATCTAAATAATCCTCATGGAAGTATAAACAAAAGAACTCCCATAGTGTAATCCGTTGATTAAAAAAAAAATGTAAGAAAAAAAAAAGTAATACACAAACATGTATAGCAGGTAAAAAAGCATTTGTTTCAAACCAACGTCACAGGTCTCACCTTGTGTATTTTCTCACATGGGCATATCCATTAAACAAAACTTGGACTGAGGAAGTGAGAAGGCTGCCAATGCCCCCTCCCCTTCTAAAAATACCAGTTTCCTGGTTATAATTCTGGTCAAGATGCTTCAGTACTTTCTCACTCACCAATCCAAAGTAATATGCAGATTAGGCGCTCATTCTGATTTTACTTATCTGCATGCTTGTTTTGGATCACTGGGCTTGATTTGCTAAAGGAAGTAGAGCATGTTCATGTTGCAATGTGAATTTTCACTGTGAATGAGGTGAAGCCTATGCAAAGAATATGCAATAATGTGCAAGGAAAACTGAAAAAAAAAAAAGATTTTTTCTCACTCATGATTGGATAATTGAAGTCACCACAGCCACACCTCATTGACTAAGCAAAGTGAAAATTCACTTTGCTAAGTGAACAGTCTATACCCCTAAAATAAATCAACCCTAATGCCTCTGAAAGTTTTGATGGGAGATATAGCCAGGCAACTTGCAATTTTTTGAGTGTAGAGCCCCTACCCAATGCTGTTGGGTCCCTAATTAAATTTGTGTTTGCTGCTAGGCTGTAACCACCCTGAGCATTTGTTTCCTTTTTCTGGGCTCTGAGTGTCTACCCTAAATTCAGTGGGTTGATTGCTTCTCCCTGTTACTGTGAAGAAGGTTCCAGTAATAAAGCGGGAAAGAAAAACGCCAAGTTATGAATATGTATCCACCCCAACTAATCCTTGAGCTTCCTGTTTAGGGGTATGGTTTGGGAGATGATAAATATTTGTGTCACATTTCCAGAGTGTCCTCCATCTCCTGGGCTTTTGCCTGGAGTGGATGTGTATTTAAAATGTCTCTTCACTTGGGCCTTGCCTCAGCCCAGAGCACGGGCTGGAGATCCAGGATTTCAGCTGCCTGAGATGCCTGTATGCCATCAGAATATATGGTCATTCCCTAGACCAGTGGTGGTCAATTTTCTTGAGAGGTGGGGCCTCGAGTGCATCTCTCGACATCACCAAAGGGCCGCACATAAAATTCAGCGAATATTCAATGTCAGAGACAAAAGACACACAGCAGAATATAGTCAAAGACTATATGCATGATACAAGAGATTTTCAGAGACTCTGGACATAAAGCAGAAGATGGTCAGAGACAGTGGACATGATACAAAAAATTGTCAGAGACTGTGGACATGATACAAGAGATGGTCAGAGACTGCAGACGTGATACAAGAGATGTATAAACTGAAAATCTTGCGAGCTACCAAAAAATATTAAATCTGAGACTAGATAATCAGCTGCTAGTATTGATCACGTCCCCCTGAGGAAGACACATCATATCCCTGTGTCGATACACGTGGGGGAGGGGACAGGATGGTGTAGGAGTCAGCAGCTGGTCTGTTTGGAGTGAGGGGACACACAGTCTCAACATTTTTATGCTTGTCACAGAGTGGTGCACTAAAGCACCTGTACCATGTGAGTACCCTGCATAGGGGCTTTTGTTTTAATAAATATATATTTTTTATAAACTGTATCACACTATCCAGTCCTCATTTCTCATATACATGTGGAGACTATGCCATTGGACAGCATAGGATATCACAGATCCATCTACACAGAACCCAGAGTTGGTTCGCTGGCATGTTTAGACCAAGCTTAATTGCGAGGTCACACGTCCTGAGGTGAGCATATTCACATGGGGGGGTGAGCACAAGAGTGGAGTCACGTTACATGTGTGGATTATTAGTAGAGCCGTGGAGGATTGGGAATGAAATTTGTTTATTGATTTTCACAAGCACTATAGCGCTTTATCATCACAGCAAAATTTAAAGCATGTTATATGGACTTTAATGCAAATTTTGTTTTGTTTTATTGTATTAATTGATTATGCCACTTAGCACTTTGGCACCTTATTTTATATTGATTTGATTGATTTATGTCTCATTATTTATTTTTTGGCACTATATTTAGCACAGTTAATACTGTTTTTTTTATTTGGTATTGCACATTGACACTAGCTTACTGCGGTATTTTCATATATTTAAATTGTGATACAAGAGATAGTCAGAGACTGTGAATATAATAAAAGAGATAGTCAGAGACTGTGAATATAATAAAAGAGATGGTCATAGACTGTGAATATAATAAAATAGATGGTCAGAGACTGTGGGGATACAGGGGATGGCCAGAGACAGCAGAAATTCTACAGGAGAGGTACAAAGACTGCAGACATGATACAAGAAATGGTCAGAGATTGTGGACATGATACAGGAGATGGTCAGGGACTGCAAACATGATACAAGAAATGGTCAGAGACTGAAGACATGATACAAGAAATGGTCAGAGACTGTGGACATGATACAAGCGATGGTCAGAGACTGCAGACATGATACAAGAGATGGTCAGGGACTGCAAACATGATACAAGAAATGGTCAGAGACTGAGGACATGATACAAGAAATGGTCAGAAACTGTGGACATGATACAAGCGATGGTCAGAGACTGCAGACATGATACAAGAGATGGTCAGAGACTTAGGATATGATGCAAGAGATGGTCAGAGACTGCAGACATTATATAAAAGATGCCCAGTACTGGGGACATGCTGCAGGACATGGTCAGAAACTGTAAATGTGCTATAGGAGTTGTTGGAGCCTGGGAACATGCTTTAGGAGACCGTCTTAAGCGAGGCATATTACACGAGACTGATAGAAATTACTGCTATAACAGGGAAATAGGAAAACACTGATCAGTATCTGCAGGGGCCCTGATTGCCACACAGGAAGTACCAACGGGCCGCAGGTTGGGCACCAGGGCCATAGACTGCTGACAGTATATGATTACACTGCAGTTCCACCACAGACAATGTATAATAGGGAATCTAAGTCTAGTAAGTATGCGGCTTTGTTCTACAAACTATTTCTAAAAACACGAGGGAACTCAGGTATCAAATTCAATTAAACCTTACAGCATCTTCATGCACTTTTGATCATGAAAATGTCCTCATAAAATTGATCTAGTTTTGTACAATCTTTGTAAAAGTGATGTTTTTCTTTCTGCCACTCAATAATCTAAAACACTGCTGCAGTATATGCCAAGTACTACCTGCAAAACCACTTGAAAAGAATAAAAATTGGCAACAAAATAATTATTACTGCTTTTTTTTCTTCAAGGACACATTTCAATAGAAACTATGTTTTTTTTCTATGAGGATTACATCACTGAGCTGCAACAAGGTAAAAAAAAATATATCATACGCCATTCGCAAGCTTAACAATCATAAGTCAGTTTGCATCAGTGTGTGCAAACACACAGGCTTGCTTAATATGAACTCATTTTGATGTTGTCTAGCTCCAGAAAAGTAAATTGTTATTGCTTGCTCTGGGTTTCTGTACAGTACTGTGCACTTTACTAGTTGTACTTTCTACTGAATATAATAAAAAGAAATATATCTGTAACTGGCTTCCACGGATTATCTTTTGATATGCTCAGGGGCGGACTGACCATTCGGTCACTCGGTCGCCGACCGAGGGCCCGACGTCAGGAGGGGCCCCATGAGCGGCTCAGTCAGTAGTGGAAAAAAGCCGCCCGCCGCACCGCACGAAAACCCCTTTCCTCCTGCATTATTTCAGCTCCCAGCACCGCGGCCAGCCCTTTGCCGAGCAGACCTCGGCTAAGGCTGAGAGAGGCTCTGTCAGCAGGGAGGGGCGGGGCAGGGAGCTCCACTGACGCTCTGACCCTGCCCTGCCCCGCCCCTCCTCATGTAGTCTGAGTGTGTTCCTAATTAGAGCGTCTCCCCTGCACTTGTGAGAGCTCCGCTCTGGACCACAAAGATCACCGCCCCTACCGACGAAAGTCCCGCCCCCTACCGACGAAACTCCGCCCCCTACCGACGAAACTCCGCCCCCTACCGACGAAAGCTCCGCCCCTGGACCTCTGAGAGCGGGAGGTGAGCCCGACTGGTCAGGTAGGTCCTCCTTCTGCCTACATTATATACACGGCCTGTAGACCCCTTTTTTTCCCCAAACCATCCCTGGAAATGTTGTTTACCCCCCTGTGTAGCTGTGCATTGCTGAAAGTTTAAATTTTAAAACTGGCTACCTGGTCATCTCCTGTAGTTGCATCCCCAGTCTCTGGTCATTTTTTGTAGTCGCATCCCCAGTCTCTGGTCATTTCCTGCAGTCACATTCGCAGTCTGGTCATTTCCTGTAGTCGCATCCCCAGTCTCTGGTTATTTCCTGTAGTCACATTCGCAGTCTGGTCATTTCCTGTAGTCGCATTCGCAGTCTGGTCATTTCCTGTAGTCGCATTCGCAGTCTGGTTATTTCCTGTAGTCGCATCCCAAGTCTCTGGTTATTTCCTGTAGTCACATTCGCAGTCTGGTCATTTCCTGTAGTCGCATTCGCAGTCTGGTCATTTCCTGTAGTCGCATTCGCAGTCTGGTTATTTCCTGTAGTCGCATCCCCAGTCTCTGGTTATTTCCTGTAGTCGCATTCGCAGTCTGGTAAATTCCTGTAGTTGCATTCGCAGTCTGGTCATTTCCTGTAGTTGCATTCGCAGTCTCTGGTCATTTCCTGTAGTCACATTCGCAGTCTGGTCATTTCCTGTAGTCGCATTCGCAGTCTGGTCATTTCCTGTAGTCGCATTCGCAGTCTGGTCATTTCCTGTAGTTGCATTCGCAGTCTCTGGTCATTTCCTGTAGTCGCATTCGCAGTCTGGTCATTTCCTGTAGTCGCATTCGCAGTCTGGTTATTTCCTGTAGTCGCATTCGCAGTCTCTGGTTATTTCCTGTAGTCGCATTCGCAGTCTGGTTATTTCCGGTAGTCGCATTCGCAGTCTCTGGTTGTCTCCTGTAGTCGCATCCCCAGTCTCTGGTTATTTCCTGTAGTCACATTCGCAGTCTGGTCATTTCCTGTAGTCGCATCCCCAGTCTCTGGTTATTTCCTGTAGTCACATTCGCAGTCTGGTCATTTCCTGTAGTCGCATTCGCAGTCTGGTCATTTCCTGTAGTCGCATTCGCAGTCTGGTTATTTCCTGTAGTCGCATCCCCAGTCTCTGGTTATTTCCTGTAGTCGCATTCGCAGTCTGGTCATTTCCTGTAGTCGCATTCGCAGTCTGGTCATTTCCTGTAGTTGCATTCGCAGTCTCTGGTCATTTCCTGTAGTCGCATTCGCAGTCTGGTCATTTCCTGTAGTCGCATTCGCAGTCTGGTTATTTCCTGTAGTCGCATTCGCAGTCTCTGGTTATTTCCTGTAGTCGCATTCGCAGTCTGGTTATTTCCGGTAGTCGCATTCGCAGTCTCTGGTTGTCTCCTGTAGTCGCATCCCCAGTCTCTGGTTATTTCCTGTAGTCGCATTCGCAGTCTCTGGTTGTCTCCTGTAGTCGCAGTCGCAGTCTCTGGTTGTCTCCTGTAGTCGCAGTCGCAGTCTCTGGTTGTCTCCTGTAGTTGCATCCATAGTCTCTGGTTGTCTCCTGTAGTTGCATCCATAGTCTCTGGTTATCTCCTGTAGTCATTTATGATATCTATGGCTATGCATATTTCTTGAATCCATATTGAGCACTATATTTGATTGGCTGTTTGCTTCTGCTTAGGCCTGGCAAACACGCACAATCGCACATGATGCTGACTCCATCATGTGTGTGATTGTGATTGTGCGTGTGTGCCAAGCAGAAGCAGCCAATCAAATATAGTGCTCAATATGGATTCAATAAATAGTGGGAAGAATGCTCCTTACATTGGTGGTCAGTGGGATGAATGTTCCTTACATTGGTGGTCAGTGAGAAGAATGTTCCTTACATTGGTGGTCAGTGAGAAGAATGTCCCTTACATTGGTGATCAGTGAGAAGAATGTTCCTTACATTGGTGGTCAGTGAGAAGAATGTTCCTTACATTGGTGGTCAGTGAGAAGAATGTTCCTTACATTGGTGATCAGTGAGAAGAATGTTCCTTACATTGGTGGTCAGTGGGAAGAATGCTCCTTACATTGGTGGTCAGTGGGAAGAATGCTCCTTACATTGGTGGTCAGTGAGAAGAATGTTCCTTACATTGGTGGTCAGTGGGAAGAATGCTCCTTACATTGGTGGTCAGTGAGAAGAATACTCCTTACATTGGTGGTCAGTGGGAAGAATGCTCCTTACATTGGTGATCAGTGGGAAGAATGTTCCTTACATTGGTGATCAGTGAGAAGAATGCTCCTTACATTGGTGATCAGTGGGAAGAATGTTCCTTACATTGGTGGTCAGTGGGAAAAATGCTCCTTACATTGGTGATCAGTGAAAATTATATAAAGTTAAGAAAAATAATTTTAAAAAAAATGTAAAGCACCCCCATGATCCCCGCACATGCTCTATATGAAAAGCTTTATGTAGGATGAGCACATGTATGTAAACATGTGTCTATAGATGCAAATGCTGGACACGGGAGCCCACCTGAAAGGTAACCCCCCCCCCCCGGGAGAGCGCTTCTCCTAGGGAGTTATCTGATGTGGGGAGGAGCCGCGAGAGCCACCCCCAGATGTCGAGGTTCGGGGCCACTCTGTGCGAAACGAGCTGCACAGTGAAGGTAAGTATGATAGGTTTGTTATTTAAAAAAAACGAGCCTTTACAATCACTTTAATTTTGGTAAGGTACCGTTGTTGCACTTTCTTTAATGTAATTCTGTGACGAACGCATGTAATGTGGGCAGTGCAAAATGTAGGTGGGGATTTGTGTGGGTGTGGCTTGAGTGTGGGTGGGAACACATGAGCGGGGACAGGGGGCCCCAGGATCTCCTATTGCCCGGGGGCCCCATGAGTTGTCAGTCCGCCCCTGGATATGCTATTACTGTATATTCTCAGGCATATTTGATAAAATAGTGCCAAGCTCATTGACTATGTGCATAGTGTGTTACCCATATGGATCAATGGGAAATTTGCCTTGGTGTGAATTACTGCACAGGTAATAATAATATTTAGTATTAATTTTTTCTTAATACGTCTTTGTTTTTATTTTTATCCACATTTACATGCAGTCCTAATTGTTCAGTAAAAGTGACAATGACAGAGGTGGGGTAATAGTATAATACTGGAGGGGCTGTTCAACAATTTCACACATTTCCCTAAAAAAAAAAAAAAAGATTTAAACTATATTAAAAGTTGACCATTGCAAGCCCCTGTAATGGTCTCTTTTCCTGAACAGTTTAAAGTGATTCTAAAGGTTGTAATAAAAAAATTTAAAAAAAATAACAAACATGTCATACTTACCTTACCTATAATTGTTTTACACAAAGCAGCCCTGATCCTCTTTTTTTTGGGTCCCCTGCTGGCAACCCTGGCTCTTCCGCCCCGCCGAGTGCCCCCAATAGGAAGCCCCATGCTATGGGGGCACTCAAGCAGGCTCACTGCAGAGCTGATTATTGGCTCACTGGTTGTGATTGACAGCAGCAGGAGCCAATGGCTTCCGCTACTGTGTGAGCCAATGGGGAGAGAGAGACCTGGGAGAGCCCCTGCACTCATCCACATTGATGCATTGAGATAGGGCTCAGGTAAGTATAAGGGGGTGCTGGGGGGGATCTACACCCAGAAAGATTTTAGCTTAATGCATGAAATGCATTAAAGTGTTACTAAACCCAGGAGCCTGCATTCACTATATCTGGTCTCCCACAGCACACAGAACATGGAAATGCAATCGTTTTAGTAAATATAAACTGCTAAATACCTTTTCTCATCAGCAGTATATAGCAGTCTTGTGACTATCAGTTCCTGGTTATAGCTTGTAGGAGGAGTTTTCATTCTGCACTGGCTGTCCTATCAGGATCCAGGACCCCTGACCATCTGTCGGAACAGTGCTGATTGGCCCTGTGCTAAGCACATGCACTCTCCCAAGAAAAAAACTCTCTAGCAATACACACCAAACTGAGCATGTGCAGCCTGACTCCAAAAGCTATCCAGACCTGTTCCAGAGTCAGTGGAAGAAGGGGAGGATCGGAGAAGACTGGATCAAACAGCCTTTTTACACAATGCAGAGAATGAACCCCTTAGGTTCCACACTGAGTAGAACAAGCTTGCTTTACTGCATAAACAGACTGATTTTACTGTTGTGGGTTTAGTAACACTTTAAGGTAAAAAAAAACCTCCTGCCTTTAGAACCTCTTCAAGAAACTGTGGAGATAAATAATTGGGCATCACAGTGGCTAGTACCGGGGTCATCGGTTTGAATTCCAGCCCTGACACTACCTGCATGGAGTTTACATGTTCTCCCTATGCTTGCTTGGGTTTCCCCCCATACGCCAAAAACATGCTGGTAGGTTAATTGGCTCCTGTATAAAGTGGCCCTAGTATGTGTATGTAGGCATGTGAGGTCAGGATCTTAGACCAAAATCTCCTTGAGGGCAGGGACTGATGCAAATGCACAATATTTATTGAGAACACTGTGTAAATTGCCAGTGCTATATACAAGTATCTCACAAAAGTGAGTACACCCCTCACATTTTTGTAAATATTTTATTATATCTTTTCATGTCTAAACTGCTGGCAACAAAAGTGAGTATACCCCTAAGTAAAAATGTCCAAACTGGGCCCAAAGTGTCAATATTTTGTGTGGCCACCATTATTTTCCAGCACTGCCTTAACCCTCATGGAGTTCACCAAAGCTTCACAGGTTGCCACTGGAGTCCTCTGCCACTCCTCCATGACGACATCATGGAGCTGGTGGATTTTAGAGACCTTGCGCTCCTCCACCTTCCATTTGAGGATTCCCCACAGATGCTCAATAGGGTTTAGGTCTGGAGACATGCTTGGCCAGTCCATCACCTTTAGCCTCTTTAGCAAGGCAGTGGTCATCTTAGAGGTGTGTTTGGGGGTGTTATCATGTTGGAATACTGACCTGCCCCCCAGCCTCGGAAGGCAGGGGATCATGCTCTGCTTCAGTATGTCACAGTACATGTTGGCATTCATTGTTCCCTCAATGAACTGAAGCTCCCCAGTGCCAGCAGCTCTCATGCAGCCCCAGACCATGACACTCCCACCACCATGCTTGACTTTAAGTAAGACACACTTGTCTTTGTAATCCTCACCTGGTTGCCGCCATACACGCTTGACACCATCTGAACCAAATACGTTTATCTTGGTCCCATCAGACCACAGGACATGGTTCCAGTATTCCATGTCCTTAGTCTGCTTGCCTTCAGCAGCCTTTCTTGTGCATCATCTTTAGAAGAGGCTACCTTCTGGGACGACAGCCATGCAGATCAATTTGATGCAGTTTGCGGTGTATGGTCTGAGCACTGACAGGCTGACCCCCCACCCCTTCAACCTCTGCAGCAATGCTGGCAGCACTCATACGTCTATTTCCCAGAGACAACCACTGGATATGATGCTGAGCACGTGCACTCAACTTCCTTAGTCGACCATGGCGAGGCCTGTTCTGAGTGGAACCTGTCCTGTTAAACCGCTGTATGGTCTTGGCCACCGTGCTGCAGCTCACTTTCAGGGTCTTGGCAATCTTCTTATAGCTTAGGCCATCTTTATGTAGAGCAACAATTCTTTTTTTCACATCCTCAGAGAGTTCTTTGCCATGAGGTGTCATGTTGAACTTCCAGTGACCAGTATGAGAGAGTGAGAGCGATAACACCAAATTTAACACACCTGCTCCCCACTCACACCTGAGACCTTGTAACACTAACGAGTCACATGACACTGGGGTGGGAAAATGGCTAATTGGGCCCAATTTGGACATTTTCACTTAGGTGTCTACTAACTTTTGTTGCCAGCAGTTTAGACATTAATGGCTGTGTGTTGAGTTATTTTAAGGGAGCAGCAAATTTACACTGTTATACAAGCTGTACACTCACTACTTTACATTGTAGCAAAGTGTCCTTTCTTCAGTGTTGTCACCTAAAATATTTACAAAAATGTGATGGGTGTACTCACTTTTGTGAGATACTGTAAATACCTATAATAAATAAATAAAATACTTGTAATTAAATATATATACTGAATAGCATCATTACACAATAACTGTACAGCTAACATTACAATATTTTGTCCAGATTGTAGCCTTTTAAATAATAGGTAAGACAGTATCATATTTGAACACTCTACTAAAAGATTTAGGATGAGGAACTGCTCACAAAGAAAACAAAATATTACTTTCCAAAGTTTCACTAGAACATTGAAGCTACCTTTATTTCAATGGTCAGGTGGCCAATGTCTAACACATCCCTAATGGATATAGCACATGCAATGACATCTGGCAGTTACCAGCCCCATAGCCTATGACATCAGCAGACTATACAAGTCCTGGTATGTCAGAATGTATGCACCTTATCTATGTGAGACTGCCGGCTTCATCCATAAACCCGGCTTTGTGTACAACTGGGATTTCAGGTATACCATATGCAATATGGATTGAAAAATTGACAAACAATCACCTATTGTACACCAATCTAGTTAACAGGTGTCTTTAAATGGCTCCCCAGCCTCTTGACTTCCTTTATTCTGGTGGAGAATTCAGCTTTCACATACTTTACTTTAATTTCTAAGGCAGCAGAGATGCATGGAAAGTGCAGAGCAAGTCTAATACATATTACCTGAGCCTATCCGCTCCTTTCTCTTGTGCACATTTATAGGCTGTTGTGAGCAGAGAGACAGACAGCGGGAGACACAAGAAAGTGATGGATACAAATGCTGCCTTTATAACATGTTCAGAAAAAAAAAAAAAAATCAGTAAAATCAGTACAGTAAAATCTTACAATTGCTGTTAAGGGAGATACTTTATGGGTACAGTGATCATATACAGTATATATATATATATATATATATATATATATATATATATATACACATACATTATTTTTTTATTTTTTTATTTTGTAATATGTATATATATACAGGTATATTTTGAAATTTTAACATTTTTTACATAGAACCATTCAACAGTTGAACATCTGATTTTAAATGTATAACAAAAGATGATGCCATGATCCTAACAATGCGAACATCTCACGTTGTGTATAACCATTGCTGCCCTTTACTGGGGTTAAAGAAACTATTTGTGTGTAGTATATAGCTTAGTAAGGTCCAGAATGTGTGGGGAAGGACAGCTCTGCCTTATAGCCAAAAGTGGTTATTTGCATATCTAAATGTGAAATTTTGGTTTTAAACTGGCCAAGTCAACAGCAGGCCTTCTTTATCATTTGGAGACTCCATTGGCAGGATCTCCCTATAACTGAAAGCTCTCACCTCATTTTCACCCATCACAGCATTTCAGGTGTTTCTGCCAACCTTGGGGTATTCCCACTTTCCCTGTATGTTTAGCTCTCATGGTAGATGCATGTGTAAATTGAGTCCATGTCAGACCGGAACTAAAGTTAAGGTCTCAGCAGCCTACTTTTATAAAATAAAATTAAAGCAAAGTTCACAAACATGGTTTTACTATGCAGGGGTCTTCCCTACAAACAATAATGAAAAATGCCAGCCCACTTGGATATATTTCATCAGCTCTGCCGCTGTTAGCATATTCTTCCTGACCACATGTTCCTTAGGCACCTTATGCCGCGTACACACGGTCGGACTTTCCGGCATACTTGGTCCGGCGGACCAGAGTGTGCCGGACAATCCGCCCGTGTGTGGGCGGCGGCGGACTTTTCCGGCGGACTTCTTCCCAAAAGCCCGCCGGACCTAGATTTGAAGAAAGTTTCAAATCTTTCCGTCGGACTCAGTTTCGGGCGGAAAGTCCGCTCGTGTGTGTGCTGGTCCGACGGAAAGCCTGCTCGTGTGTAGGCTGGTCCGACAGACTAAATACGACACGAGGGCAGGGTATTGCATCTCGCGCTCGCTGCAATAGGAAGAACAAATCTTCCTATTGCAGTGAGCGCGGGCCATACCAGGCCCTTAGGTCTGGTATGGATTATAAAGGGGAACCCCTACGCCGAAAAAATGGCGTGGGGCCCCCCCTACAATCCAAACCAGACCCCGATCCAAGCACGCAGCCTGGCCGGTCAGGAAAGGGGGTGGGGACGAGCGAGCGCCCCCCCCTCCTGAACCGTACCAGGCCGCATGCCCTCAATATGGGGGGTGGGTGCTTTGGGGGAGGGGGGCGCCCTGCGCCCCCCCCCAAAGCACCTTGTCCCCATGTTGATGAGGACAAGGGCCTCTTCCCGACAACCCTGGCCGTTGGTTGTCGGGGTCTGCGGGCGGGGGCTTATCGGAATCTGGGAGCCCCCTTTAATAAGGGGGCCCCCAGATCCCGGCCCCCCACCCTATGTAAATGAGTATGGGGTACATGGTACCCCTACCCATTTACCTAGGAAAAAAGTGTAAGTAATAAAACACACTACACAGGTTTTTAAAATATTTTATTAAACAGCTCCGGGGGGGGGGGGGATCTTCCTCCGGCTTCGGGGGTCTTCTTCTGGCTTCGGGGGTCCCTCCGCTTCATCTTCTCCCGGCGTCCGGTTGGTTCTTCTCCGCTCTCCGGCCTCTTCTCCCGGTGTCGCAGGTCTTCGGCCGGCCCCTCCGCTGTCTTCATGTAGCTCTATTGCCAGCGGAGGTCCGGACTTCTGGGCTTCTTGGCTTCTTGGCTTCTCTTCTCTTCTCTTCCCCCAGATGTTGACACGACGCTCTCTCCGGCTGGACTGGTCTCTGAGGGCTGCGTTGTGACTTATATAGGCGGAGACCCCGCTCCCATATGATGTCACAGTTCTTGGGCATGCTGGGACTGTGACGTTTTAGGGGGCGTGGTCGACCACACACCAGAGACTCTCAAACCATAACTTTGAGAATCCTGTGTCCTTTCTACTTAAAATCATATATTGGCAGGACCTCGTACTGTCACAGATAGTTGGAGAAACATTTAAAGGACCAAATTGTTCATAAGGGTTTGGTACACAAGAGCTCTGCTCTATGACATCAACCCAGCTGTGGCACATAATGAATTCAAACCAGATAAACTAAGCAGGAAGCATGGTGTTACCGCTCCCTATGAGATGAGCTGACCTTGCATAGACCTTTTATACAGTCACAGTGGTAGTACATATTTTTTACTCTTGTTTGCCCTAACTAGCCACCTGGATACACTGTGAAGTCGCTACTGAGCTCAATAACAACCAATGAACCACAATAAAATGCACCACATCCAAGCCACCCAGGCTAGGTACTTGAAGTGAAACAGGCATGTTGGCCTGATATTTGTTTTGACAGGTTTACCAGGAAATTATTATTTATATAAAGTCACAAACGTTTTTCATTAACAACGTAAGCAGGCAGCCATGTGTATGGTGTCTATCTTTGTCCTTCCTCTTTCCTTGCTGCAAGCAGCCATACAGTTTGTACTAAGGAACTCAGAATAATAAGAAGAGTAGGCTAATACAGTAAGAGGCATGAAATAGGTTGCATGAAAATGGCATTTAATGGTATCAGTTTTTTGAACACATGAAGGGACATAACAACTAATTGATTAATCATAGCTTTGCACCTTCATTGTATTCCTCTCAGGCATTTAGCTGTATTTTTAATGCAGATTCGCTGTTCACGTGTTCACCAAACCACTTGAATAACATATAAAATAGGGTGGGGACTTGAATGTTTTGGCTTACCATGGTTTACCATGGTGAGTGACTACCCAGCAGGGAAAGTATTTATACCCAAAGTTTTTTTTGTGCCAATGCAGAAACAGAAAATAATATGTACAGTATGCATCAATTATGTTATCAACATCAGGATGGTTATATGAAATGGACAGTCTATCACATATGATATATTGTTTTTTAATTAGGATTAAGTGTATGTGTAGATTTTAATTATATAAAATATATATTTTTGTGCCAAAAAATATATTTTTTTTTACATATATGTTATTTTTATTCATTGTTTCGGTCATCTGTGCTGACATAAAAAATCCTTGGGGAAAAAAAGTTAGAACAATGGCAACCCGACTAAACCACAATCGTCCATGTAAAATTGATGACCCAGTGATAGACTGTAACATAACAACATATTTATCATAAGATCATAAAATAATATCATATGACATCACAGGTCCTCTTAACCCCAACTTCCTCTACCAGTGGGTGGATCCTGAATTCTGCAGAGACTCGTTCCTCATAATGACATGGTGCTGCTTTCTGCAGTGTTCTCCTTTTAGTCCTGCGCAAGTAGATTGAATGAAGCTGGGCGTGATGGAGCATTGAGAGATCATTTAGACTGTAGGGGACAGCACCAGAGATTGGGTGAGTATAGCAGTTGGAGATTTTTTTTCTAAGGATGTGGACTGTTTTTACTTCACATCATTTTACAGGGTTCATCTTCTTTTTTAATTCTAGTTAAAGAGACCCTTTAGCTGAGCTCCAGAAAACTTTGAAGTCCTCCCTTGCAGTGAGTGAGGTCCCGCACTTCAAGCATAAACTAATCATTTAGTCTACCAAGCTGTGGCCTGGGGGCCGGATGTGGCCCTTTGCTTGCTTTTTTCTGGCCCTTGGGGTGCTATTTTATTCACTGACACCAATGAAGGCCATAATTCCTCCCAGTGATGGCGATGATAGGGCACAATTCCTACCAATGACATCAACGGTGGGGCACAGTTTCTATCAATGACATCAACGATGGGGCACAGTTCCTACCAATTACACCTACAATGGGGCCAATGACACCAATGAAGGGCCCAATTCCTCACAATTTCGCCAAGGATGGGGCACAATTCCTATCAATGACATCAACGAAGGGGCACAGTTCCTCCCAATGACACCAGCAATGGGGCCAATGATGTCAATGGTGGGGCACAATTCTGCCCAATGACACCAATGACGGGGCACAATTCCACCCAATGACACGGCACAATTCTGCCCAATCCTTCCCACTGACACCAATGACCGGGGATTGCTTACTCCCACTGATGTTGGGACATGTTGTACTCCCAATGGCCACAGCCCCCTAATGTCTGAAGGACAGTAAACTGGCCCTTTCTTTAAAAATTTTGGAGATCCCTGGTCTAGGGGATGGTAAGAGTACTTTTACTTATCTGATCCTCCGTTCTCTTGGCAAAGAGTGCTCCCCTCTGCTCAAGCAATGTACTGTCCCTTGGTATCCTCAAGTCCAATGCAGGGTTGCATTAGTCTTAATAATGTCACAAGACCTTAGACCATCAGAATGCAGGGGAGAGAGGCTACAGGGACCAGTTTAACAGCCAACGGAAAGCCTGTGGGAGTGGATGATCGAGTAAGTAAAACTTCTGTGCCTGGTCAGCATAAATGAGCAGTTAACCGTTGCAGTGCAGGTACATCCCCACTGCAAAGGAAGTCTTCTTCCAGTTTTCCAGAGTTCAGCCTTAAAAATAAAAATCATTATAGGCTTACTTTTATGAAATGCGTGTTTTCTATAAAGCCACTTACATTTTAATTTCCTTACAACAAAATATCACTTTAATTTTTTTTTTTTCAATTACCTATTTTTAAATTACGGTACTTTCCAAACTACTCTTAAATCCTTACAATAGATCTAACTTTGTGACAGCGATGTAAAAGCACAGACAGCTCCTGTTTCTAAACTCATGGCCCTGGGGGGAGCGCAGCTCAGACTGAAGAATGCCTGTTCACTTCTCTCCCACCGCGCCAAGAGAATCATCATTATCTGTTTATTAGCTAGAAGAGGATTTCACGCTTACATTCTCATACTCTACAAGGCATTTGTGTATGATTGGTAGGTATTAATAAAGAGATGCTGAGAGGCCCAAAAAAGTTTGGTATCGCCTCTGCATTATGACTTTTTACAGCATCCATCTTTAACCAAATTAAAGTATAGGAAAGACAATTTACAGAGACATAAGGTATATTAAATCAGCCTAATTGGTTCTGAGTACTGTTTCCAACTTGAACCTCCTCCCTAATCTTTTAGTATTTTAGGAGGAGCTTTTAGTTAATCCCACAGCGATGTCAGTCATACATTAAGCTTAACCTTTAGGTCAGTAACACCAGGAAGCGCCCATAGGGTTAGTGTTTTTTTTGACCCTGCTCTACAGGAACAGTGGCAGAAGATTTTCACTACGAGGTCAGGATCCAATCCCGCTTTCTTCTATGCTCTTTATCAATAAAACCTGAAATGTTCCATGCCCATTTATAAGATGTTTTACAGGGTAAATTTAGCTTTTCACATCAGTGGATTCTGCAAGAGCTTAAAGCTACCTCATGTTTTGGGAATAATCCCTTGTGAATGTATTCTATTACACTAACTGGTGTGATGAACAAGGGCCCCTCTAACAAGATGGAAGGGGCTCCTCTACAAATTTTGATTTCATTTAAATTAGCACAGTATGTTCAAAATGATCCTGTCTGTTGCTGATGCTTACTTATCCATAAACGAAAGAACTGGAAGCTATTTCAACATGTGACCCCTTTTTTATATTTGCTGTAATCCCGTTTAAAGCCGATGTTCCAGACAGGGCCATCAATCCACATGCTTACATCAACAAAGCCTATACATGTGTTTGGCTCAAACCCAATTATCTTGATATGATGTGCGGGTGCATCCTTTATGTGTAGAGATGAGATATGTACGTCTAGCGCTTCTCTGTTTAAATCACAAAGGGTGGGCACCAAACCCAGCTCTAGGACACTATGAAGATAATGCGAAAAACAGGCGTACAGCTCAGAAGTACATGGTTGCGATAGGACATGATTGTCAAAAGATACTTAGTGCTTACAGGTTAACTCTTTACAGCAGGTTCATTCTTGTTATAAACAGTACACATTTAAGGTGGACTTTTCAGCAAATATGAAAGTTTAAAACAGGAATGGTTTTACAAGAGGCCCATCTTTAACCTATAGTAAAATTTAATTTCAAAATGAAATATTATAATAAGGACAGAAAATTGCATAAAATATGTAGAAAACATCATTTGACACTGTTCTTCCTGCTGACTACTGCAACGCCTGTTGTGGCTACTGATGGGCTGAAGGTTTTTGTAGGTGGAAATAAACTAGTTAGGACTCTGTCTCCTGACCTAATCCTTGCCCACTGAGCACTTATAACTCCCCCACATCCCCTTCCTAACCAGGCTAATTTTCAGCTTTCAGTGCTCTCACCTTTTGAAGGACAATTACTCAGTCATGCAACACTGTACCCATACAAAATTTTTGTCCTTTTTTTCACACAAATAGAGCTTTCTTTTGGTGGTATTTAATCACCACTGAGTTTTTATTTTATGGCGCTATAAATAAAAAAAGACCAAAAATTTTAAAAACTTTCTTTGTTTCTGTTATAAAATTTTGCAAATGAGTAATTTTTCTTCCAAAATTTTGGCCCAAATTTATACTGCTACATATCTTTTGGTTAAAATAATCCAAATCAGTGTATATTATTTGGTCTTTGTGAAAATTATAGAGTCCACAAGCTATGGTGCCGATCACTTAAAATTGATCACACCTGAAGGTGAAGGGGAAGGGCCGCCCTGTCGGCTCTGTGTTGAGGAACGTATGCGCCCCCTCCCCCTCTGCTTAACGGGAGATATCGCTGGAGGAGCATCCTGAGGCACCCTGAGAGTCAGAGGGGGTTGCAGGAGTCTGTGGAAGGGTAACTGGAGGGCAGAATGTGCAGAGAAGATGCGGATCCCCAGCGCTGAAGCAGAGCTTGGCAACTGCAGGACCGGCTCCGGCTCTATCTAGAGCACGCCCCTCCATATTAACAAAAAGTTAACTTGGCCAGCCCCACCCTCTGTCCTGAGCTGTGCAGCCTTCCGCTCTGCCATGAGGATGAGAGCGACAGAGGCAGGGGTGAAGGAGCGGCACACAAGTGGGGGTCGGCAAAGTAGGGACAGTTTCACGATCTACCTGTCACCTGCCGGCGTTCAACAGGTAGATCGCGATTGAGGTGTTGCCGACCCCCGGCATATACAGTGCAGGGGTCAGGAGTATAATGTACAACATAGTGTAAACAGAGCAGGGGTCAGGAGTATAATGTATAGCAATGCATACACAGTGCACAGGTCAAAGGTATAATGTACAACACACGGAATACAGTGCAGGGATTAGGAGTATAACATACAACTTAGTGTAAACAGTGCAGGGGTCAGGAGTATAATAATAAAACATACACTATTAAAGGCAGTGATGGGTCAGGTGTATAATGTACAACATAGCATGTACAACAGAGGGCTCAGGACTACAATGTATACCATAGCATACACAGTGCAGGGGTCAAGAGTATAATGTACAACACAGTGAATGTAGTGCAGGGGTCAAGACTATGTAAGATACAGCAACGTGTACAGAGTGTAGTGATCAGTAACAGTACTGCTGGTCAGGGGGAGAAGATATGGCACAAAGTTGGTGTAAGAAAGTCGAGGAATAGACTCCCCCCCCCCCCCCTATATAATAAAATAGATAGCCTCTTTATGTGTCTCCACAAAGGACACCCAGTGCCCAGGTATCTGTGTGTGAAAAGTTTGAGTGAATATCACCTCACATAGCATCTCACCTCACTCCTTTTCACCAGCTCTTTCACTTGTCCCGGAAATAAGAGACAGTAGGCAAGTATATACAATCTACACTGCTTGCTCAACTTTGTAACATGAGCGAAATGTATAAAAACATTACCTGCAGTATAAACAGCCTGTCTCTGTCCATTCCACTTTGTTGATTTCAATTCACCATTGCGAAAGCCAAACTGATTCCTAGATTGTAAGCTCTAACGAGCAGGGCCCTCTGATTCCTCCTTTATTGAATTGTATTGTACTTGTACTGTCCTCCCTAATGTTGTAAAGCGCTGCGTAAACTGTTGGCGCTATATAAATCCTGTATAATAATAATAATAATAATAAGACAGCCCAAATTTACTGGCCTGCTGGTCATGTGATATTATAAAGTTTTTATCATCATGTAAATAAAAAAAAGTTGTGGGTTTATCAAGACCAAACTGAGATAAAATATTTATTACTGATATTGCTTTAAAGCAATCACAATGCAAGTCCCTCTTTAAAATTAATTCAGATCTCAAATAAAAAAATAATTTTTTTTTTATTTTTTTTTATAAATTGGAGTTGAACATTAGAATGTAAATAATACATATTTTGTCGGTTTATACGTTTGTATTGATATGCATGTAGCTTTTCTATTCCTTTTTGCTGGGTAGAAAGCTGCTCTCTCTGTATGCTATTGTTACTGCTGACAACCTATTGTCTTGTTAACAGTCTGTAAGTATGCCAAAAATACTTACTGTGGATTGATTTTACAGTATGTTTTTTTTGCTGTTGCTGGCCAGCTTATATGTATGTATAGCAATTACTCTTAAGCAACATACTGTGTACATGTCATCTTTGGCCAGACCCCATACTGTTACCATATCCATTCTGCTCACTGGTTACAGGAGCCATATTTGAGCTTCCCAATGGAATCATGTATGATAATGTGCTGACAGCGTGTGGGCCCTTAAGAAGATAAAACTGACGTCTCTATACATTTCTTCATATTACTGGCTAGACTTCCGTCTATGACTATTCCTGGTTGTTAATACTATAAAAACACTAACTTAGTAGACACACAAGAACATACCTCCCAACATTTCGAGATGGGAATGAGGGACATCTACTAACAAATGTATGCAGGCACAGGACACGCCCCCTGTCACACCCCTTTAAAGGAGAATTAACAAAAAAAAGTTTAATTAAATCCATAAGGACTTTTTTTTTACCACTATTATTCCTTTATATTGGCTTTTAGTCCTCATGCACACGGACGTTTTTACAGCTGCTTTTTTGAGCTTTTTTTGCAGCTTAAAAAGGCCTGTCTATGTTAGTCTATGGCTTCATTCCCACCTAGGCGTTTTTGAGCTGCAAGTGGCATAGGCGTTTTTAAGCTGTAAAAAAAACCCAGGACCAGTGAGTTCTGAAAGACGTTTTTCAGCTGTAAAAACGCTCTAACGCTGAAAAACGCTGAAAAATGCTCAAAAACGTCATTCACCAACGTTTTTTAGCGTTTTTGATCCATTGAAAAAAAAAAAAACGCTCAAAAACGCTAACGCGGAAAAACGCTCAAAAACGCTAAAAACCGCTATTGCAAAAACGCTGAAAAAAGCTGAAAAAAGTTAAAAAAAATCACTGCAAAGATACTGGCGTTTTCATAACGTTTTTTTAACAGCCTGTGTGCATGAGGGCTTAAAATGTACAAATGCAGCAATTTAGAATTTGGATGCAAGGTTTAGCACTGGGAAACACTTTTTGAAATATAAAAAGTGCATTTTATATACAACTATATCGATCAGACAAAAATGAGGGACAAATGAGGTGGAATGAGGGACAGAGGGACATTGCTCCCAGGGACAGTCACTCCAAATCAGGGACAGTTGGGAGCTATGCAAGAATGGAGACATCTGAGAAATGATTTGGTTCGTTTGGAGAAAAAGGCCCAGTGTCACTGTATGAGCCACTAGAAACAAGAGATTGGGATCAATAATGCAGATAGATGACCATTTATTTCTGTGTCCTGACTTACAGCAATATATGAAGGATTCTGGGCATGTATTTTTTTTAAATACAGTAATAGCATTGCTTTCATTGAATGTAGAATTTTTTTTTCATAAAGGAGAGCCAAATAAATTACAAGTCACCAAAATAATTATTTTACCTGAAAAGATGTTCTGAATGTAACCACCTTACACTACACGGCACAGCTTACACTATATCTGCTATGATACACTGAGAAGACAGAGTGGCCACACCATAGGCGAGCAAACAGGGTGTGCCGGTGTGCCTGAGCATCCTCCAATCACCTAGTGCACATTAGCATTATCACTCTGTGTGCGGGTGGGGAGATGAGAAGGATCTCCCTCTTACTGGCTCTGCCATAAGAGAAGTGCTTATGCACTTATTTCACTGTGCCGGCAGGGAGATCAATAGCTTATTGATCTCCCTGCCGGCACAGTGAAATAAGTGCATATTAAATAAGTGTATAGCAGGGGCCATACACACACACATGCATGTGTGTTTAAGATTTGGGGTGCACACCCTAATGCAATAGGCTGCGCACACCTATTCTGGGCCCCTCCCTCCTATCAAGTGCCCCCGCAGCCAGCAGCTTGCTATGGGGGCACCAGAGCCGAGTCACAGCTCCCTGTGTCCATTCAGACAAGGAGCCCCGACCCGGCCCTACCCCCTCTCTCCCCTCGTTGGCTAACTGACTTTGATTGACAGCCGCAGGAGCCAATCGCACCGCTGCTGTGTCTCAGTCAATCAGGAGGAGAGTCCCGGATGGCAAAGACACATGTGGACATCGCTGGAGAGAGATGGGGCTCGGGTAAGTAATTAAGGGGTGCTGGGGAGGCTGCTACACACAGAAGGTTTTTTATCCTAATGCATAGCATGCAATAAGATAAAAAACCTTCTGCCTTTACAACTCCTTAAAGCTGGCCAGAGATGTGTCATTTTTTTTTCAATGCTGATCAATAAAAAAGAAACGGATTCCCCCTCCACACAAGCAAGGGGGATGGAGGAATTATCCCCACTGTGCGATTGTATTCCGACAGAAGGCTTGATATCTGCCTCTTGAAATCCTTGTACAGCACAACTAAAACTGGGAAAGAGAGAAGCAGCACTAGGGATCAATCACATCTTCTGTAGCGTTCATCTGTTAAAAGAGAAGTATGGCCAAAGCCTTTATTGCCATACTTCCCTTCTGGGTCACCGGAGCGGACTTATTTCTGCACTCCTGTGACACAGATTTAGCCATCAGCAGGGTAAAGCTAGCTGTTGGCTGACGTCACAGAGCCGGTCTAGGTTATGGAAGGATTCTAACTTTAAGGTCGGGATCCACCCAGATGCCTGACAGGCAGCTGGCTCAGCCTCTCAGAGAGCCGATGAGAGCCTGAGCCAATCCCACCCACATTACAGCCCGGCGCTCCAGTGAGCACTGGAGGGGCAGAACAGAGAGCGGTGATTGGCGGTCACTGCTCTCTGCTCAGTTAAGACTGAGAACTGAGCGATTAGCATTCATATGTTGCTCAGTTCTCTGTTTAGAACCAGCGGGGGACAACTGCAGCATCGGACCAATGCTGCAGTCATATTGGTGATAATGTGTGTGGTTAATTTTAAATACATTTTTTATTTTTTGATTTTTAGTGTTCATTTTTCCCCCCATACTTTTGCTTAAACAAGGGACAGGAAGGAGCGAGCAGACTGACAGAGAGATCTGCACTTCAATCTTCTGCTTCTCCGTTCACTAGCCAGTCACAGGTTGGTGGGGGTGTCAAAATCTGTAAGTGTAAAGCCGGCCATAGACAGTTCGAAGCTTGACCGATTCAGCAGGAACCAGCCGAGATTTGAACCATGTATGGGCAGCCTGAATGTACCCAAGTTGGTCAATCAATCAACTTGGGTGCAACCAGCCTGCCAGATTGTACATGCGATTATTGCAAGCGGCTGTTAGAGCTGCTAGCAATAATCGCTGTCTTCTCATGTGGTTGCAGGAAAGAAATTCACTCCATCTATGGCCAGCTTTACATAACTGCAGTGAAGTGAAAACTCAGGTCTTGCCAGGCAGGTCTGTGCTATATGGAAGAACTGTGAAAATCTCAGGACTGGATGGAAAGAAATATACATACTTTGGCAGGTAAAACAATTTCTCATGTATTTATTGTACCTGTGTTCTTAGCTGTTTTTTCTAGACTTCAGCCTTAAAGTAAACCCTTTTACTAAAAATAGTAAAGCAGACATAACAATGTAAATCGGACACACTTGATTGCCTGCACATACCTGTCTTATTGCTGAGGGCCTTAAAGGAAAATTCTTCTGAGTATGGAGGGGGGGGGGGGGGTGTGATCTTCTCCCCTTCACCCCACAATGCACTGCATGGTGCAAGAGTAGCCAATTGCTGATCAAGGATCAAAGGGATCCAAACTTTTTCCCACAGCATGAGATAATAACAAACTATACATAGGAAATAAGATTGATTACATTCATTTATTTTCTTTGAGATGTCTAATTAAAAAAAAAAATGAATGACTACATTTCCCCTTTAAATACTCATTAAAGATGTATTTAACCGGCATCAACAGAAAATGCCAAAGTTTGGTGCCAGCCAATCTGGCTACCTGCCTCCTGGGGTTTGTCTATCCCTGGGCTAGTATATTTTTTCAGGGCCAGAAAAGACATCTGTATAACCTTACCCTTCCTCAGACACTACGCAGACTACCATACATATTTATAATAGCGTCACCTTAAACAGAATGCAAACAGAAGCACTTCCTATTAGCGTTAGATTTAGCAAGGAAAGGGGAAGCTTCTGGTGTTAGCAGAAAGATAGTTCTGAGATTTTTGCTACTCCACACATTTCCTGAGACTGCTACCTCAAGCGTGCCTTGTACAAATGGCAGTGTGATTGCAGATCAGCCTGGCTCAGCGCTTGCAGGCATACGTATCCTTCTTCTGCACAGCTCCATTAAGTGATGTAATGTTAAGCTCTAGTGGCAGTCAAGCAGAAAAGCAGAGGTACCGTCTTACCAATAGATCATTCATACTCACAGGCCCCTGCGAATATACACAACTATAACCAGCATCCTAATATAACCTAAAATACACCGTGCAAAGGAAAGAAGCAAATATATAGTAGTGTTCAACCCAGCAAGGAGGGGATCTGTCATCTATAAAAGAGTACTTAGGCATATACAAGCATATTTTCATTAACTTTCTCTAAGGCTGGATTCACACCTATGCATTTTTAGTGCTTTTTGCATTTTGCAGATTTGCACTACAAAAATGTTCCATAGGAAACCATGGTAAATGGACTGTAGTGCAAATCTGCAAAATGCACAAAGCACTAAAAATGCATAGGTGTGAATCCAGCCTAAGGCTCCATTCACACTAACGTGTTTTTTGATGCATTTTGCAGAAATGCATGGGAATTTTTTAACATGGGTTCCTATGGAACATGTTCTCATCAATGCCTTTTTGTTTCTCTGCATTTTTGGAAAGGGTCAGGGACTTTTTTTCATGCAAAATGCAGCGTTTTGCATGTAATAGAATTCAATGGACCAGCTTTAAAAACGCAAGTGCACCGTTTTTGCAGCGTTTTTACAGCTTTTTTTATGCGTTTTTGCCGTATTTTTTAAAAAAAATTTTTGACTGTATACAGTCAAAAAAAAACTGTAAAAAGAAAAAAAAAAAAGGCAAAACACGGCTCAAAAGCAACATGCATAGGTGTGAATGGAGCCTAAGGCTCCATTCACACTAGCGCGTTTTTTGATGCATTTTGCATTTTGCAGAAATGCACGGGAATTTTTTAACATGGGTTCCTATGGAACATGTTCACATCAATGCCTTTTTGTTTCTCTGCATTTTTGGAAAGGGTCAGGGACTTTTTTTCATGCAAAATGCAGCGTTTTGCATGTAATAGAATTCAATGGACAAGCATCAAAAATGCAAGTGCACCGTTTTTGCAGCGTTTTTGCAGCATTTTTGATGCGTTTTTGCATTTTTTTTTGTTTTTTTTTACTGTATACAGTCAAAAAAGACTGTAAAAAAAGAAAAAACGCAAAACGTGGCAAAAACGCCGCAAAAACGCTGTAAAAACGCTACAAAAGAGCTGCTCAAAAACGTGGCAAGCATGACAAAAAAAACTCCAAAAACGCTCAAAAGCAACATGCATAGGTGTGAATCCAGCCTTAGGCCTGATTCACACCTATGCATTTTTAGAGCTTTTTGCATTTTGCAGATTTGCACTACAGTCCATCTAGCATGGCTTCTTATGGAACACGTTCTGTAGTGCAAATCTGCAAAATGCAAAAAGCACTAAAAATGCATAGGTGGGAGTCAGGCCTTAGGCTCGATTCACACCTATGCATGTTGCTTTTGAGCGTTTTTGGAGGTTTTTTTTTCATGCTTGCCACGTTTTTGAGCCGCGTTTTTGCCGCGTTTTTGCCGCGATTTTGCCGCGATTTGCGTTTTGCGTTTTTTTTTTTTTTAACATTTTTTTTTACAGTCTTAAAAAAAATTAAAAAAAAATAAAATTAAAAAAAAAAAAAAAAAAAAACGGCAAAAACGCATCAAAAACGCACCAAAAACGCTGCAAAAACGGTGCACTTGCGTTTTTGATGCTTGTCCATTGAATTCTATTACATGCAAAACGCTGCATTTTGCATGAAAAAAAGTCCCCGACCCTTTCCAAAAACGCAAAGAAACAAAAAAGCTTTGATGTGAACATGTTCCATAGGAACCCATGTTAAAAAATTCCCGTGCATTTCTGCAAAATGCAAAATGCATCAAAAAACGCGCTAGTGTGAATGGGGCCTAAGGCTGGATTCACACCTATGCATTTTTAGTGCTTTTTGCATTTTGCAGATTTGCACTACAGAACGTGTTCCATAGGAAACAATGTTAAATGGACTGTAGTGCAAATCTGCAAAATGCAAAAAGCACTAAAACTGCATAGGTGTAAATCCAGCCTGAGTCCAGATTAATGCTACAATATAAATATAAGGCCTGGTTCACACCTATGCATTTTTTTTTGTGTGTGTTTTCAGAAACACAGTACAGTCCATTTAACATGGTTTCCTATGGGTCATGTTCACATCTGTGCATTTTATGGAAAGGCCCAGGGACATATTTCAGATTTTTGGTTCCATATACTTCAGTGGATCAAGAGTGTGTTTTAAGGCTCGATTCACACCTATGCATGTTGCTTTTGAGCGTTTTTGGAGGTTTTTTTTTCATGCTTGCCACGTTTTTGAGCAGCGTTTTTGCCGCATTTTTGTCGCGATTTTGCCGCGATTTGCGTTTTGCGTTTTTTTTTTTTTTTTACAGTTTTTTTTACAGTCTTAAAAAAAATTAAAAAAAAAAAAAAATGAAGAAAAAAAAAACCCGGCAAAAACGCATCAAAAACGCACCAAAAACGCTGCAAAAACGCTGCAAAAACGGTGCACTTGCGTTTTTGATGCTTGTCCATTGAATTCTATTACATGCAAAACGCTGCATTTTGCATGAAAAAAAGTCCCTGACCCTTTCCAAAAATGCAGAGAAACAAAAAGGCATTGATGTGAACATGTTCCATAGGAACCCATGTTAAAAAATTCCCGTGCATTTCTGCAAAATGCAAAATGCATCAAAAAACGCGCTAGTGTGAATGGAGCCTAAGGCTGGATTCACACCTATGCATTTTTAGTGCTTTTTTTCATTTTGCAGATTTGTACCAAAGAACGTGTTCTACAGGAAACCATGTTAGGCTCCATTCACACTAGCGCGTTTTTTGATGCATTTTGCATTTTGCAGAAATGCACGGGAATTTTTTAACATGGGTTCCTATGGAACATGTTCACATCAATGCCTTTTTGTTTCTCTGCATTTTTGGAAAGGGTCAGGGACTTTTTTTCATGCAAAATGCAGCATTTTGCATGTAATAGAATTCAATGGACAAGCATCAAAAACGCAAGTGCACCATTTTTGCAGCGTTTTTGATGCGTTTTTGGTGCGTTTTTGATGCGTTTTTGCCGTTTTTTTTTTTATTTATTTTTTTATTTTAATTTTTTTAAGACTGTAAAAAAAAAATTAAAAAAAAAAACGCAAAACGCAAATCGCGGCAAAAACGCTGCTCAAAAACGTGGCAAGCATGAAAAAAAAACCTCCAAAAACGCTCAAAAGCAACATGCATAGGTGTGAATCGAGCCTTAAATGGGCTGTAGTGCAAATCTGCAAAATGCAAAAAGCACTAAAAATGCACAAGTGTCAATCCAGCCTTAAAAACGCAAAATGGACCTGGAATATGCAAACTACAACCTGCATAGGTGTGAACCAGGCCTAGTTCATACCTATGCAGGTTGTCGTTTGCATATTCCAGATGCATTTTGCATTTTTCAACACACGTCTATGGAACCAAAAACCAGAAAAAAGTCCCTGGCCCTTTCCATAAAATGCACAGATGTGAACATGACCCATAGGAAACCATGTTAAATAGATTGTAGTGTGTTCTACAAAACTGAAAATGCACTAAAAAATGCATAGGTGTGAACCAGGCCTAACTTGCAGTTTGCTGTAAAACTGTCAACTGCATTTTATATAAATATGGCTAAAAAAACTGCAGATTTTAGACTTTTGATTGATCAGCAATGGCAGCATCAATTTAAATCCAAAAAAAAAAAATTCTGCATTGCCTTGATGTCATCTTGAGTCACATACAGTAGATCCACTTTTGTATCACACATGATCATGTACCATTGATCACAACATGAATAAAGATGGTCCTAGACCAGAAGCTCACCCATCAGTATGTACAAGGATGACAAAGTTCTGTCTGCATTTTTTTAATAGCAAGCAACCAAGCTATGAGTAAGCATCAAGCAATGTGAAACGCGTTGGCCATTCATCCCTGTTCTTGTCCACCTCTTATTTGACTGTCATGTTGCATTTTATACTATTTTTTCAATAAAGATGCCTTTTTCACGGAGTGCAGCAGTCCAGGATTTCCTTATCTCTACAGACTTGTGCAGAGCCAGCACCTGAGAATTCACAGCAGGGCGGGAGCAACAATTAGGGTCCGGAGACTCGGTGAGTGGCATTCCTTTTGCGAGCAACCAAACATGATTTTTATCAGCATATACAGGTTAATTATGATTAAAGCAATTACATCTGCACACATATCATTTTTTTTTAACCTTAATTATTTCCCAATGATCTAATCGGTGCCTGGATCAGCTGTACCATAAGCAAAGTCAGCCAGGTATTGTTAAAGTAAACTGTTACTCAGTGAAACATGTAGGCTGCCATTGATGGCACTCCATTGTTTAGCTGTCTCTGGCTTCATTACTTCAAATCACTGACCCAACACAAGGATGCAGCAAGCAAAGTCTGAGTGCAGACAGAACTCTCACTATACATACTTGGCCAGAGTAAGTGTTGCTGACAAAGCCCTTGGACCGGCACAGATGGCAAGCAACCATCATTTTTATTACAGGTATTAATAAATCACGTCAATTTACACAGCGCTTTTTTATGTATATATATATATATATATATATATATATATATATATATATATATATACACACACATTCAAATCAGTCCCTGCCCTCGGGTAACTTACAGTTTAAAGTCCCTAACTCATATTCATACCTACACATACCCAATTTAGACAGGAGCCAATTAACCTACCAGCATGTCTT
The DNA here is from genome assembly GCA_037952925.1 of Lithobates clamitans. Taxonomy (NCBI): domain Eukaryota; kingdom Metazoa; phylum Chordata; class Amphibia; order Anura; family Ranidae; genus Lithobates; species Lithobates clamitans. The sequence goes on from JBBGZY010000655.1 coordinate 17,330,282, forward strand.
TGGAGTGTGGAAGGCCACACAGGCACAGTGAGAACATCGAAACTCCAGGCAAGAAGTGCTAAAGTTGGATTCAAATCAATGACCCTAGTGCTGCTAGGTGGAAGCGCTAACCACCTAGCCACTGCGCTGCACTAAATTATATCCTCAGTCTCCAAAAACATGTTATACACATCTACTACTTAATGATCCTGTAATCTATTTTTAATGAACTTGTTTCTTAACTGTGTTTTTCTACCTCTTTAAATGTCCTCCTTGAGCTCTTGAACCTCTCCTTTTCTTCTTTTTCACTTCATTGCTCTATGCATTCTCCATATGCAATACTCCATATCCAATAGTTCATAGTCCCAGGGATTTTTTTTCAGGGGGAACTTGTTGGAACTCAGTTCCACCACCTCTAGCTCAGACCCTTTGGTGCCTGCTCACCACAATCACTTGTAAACACAGAAGTCTGGTTTCTGTGTTTACAAGGGACAGCTCAGCACTCTGTATGTAATGCAATCCTGGTATTTAATGCCCCTTTAGGACCCTCCTACTGTTTTAGTGAAATTTGACTGAACACACCCACTATTTGATGTGATTTGGAGGGTGTGTGTGGGGGGAGGGGTTTTGTGGGGCCGGGGTTAAGTTCCAGCACCTATTGTTTGAGAAAAAAAGCCCTGCATAGTCCTTAGTACATCTTGCAAGCAAGACAGGATGGCTACGTTCCTACATACATGGAACCATGGAGAACTAACATAGCCATCCTCTAGGAGGAAGTCATATCATAGCAGCAAAAAAAAAAAAGAAGGAATTAATGGACACTAGTACTAAGAGAAACATGTAAAGTTGTTGTTTTTGAACTCCATCTCAAAATGCTAGATGACTGGCTTTCTCTAGCCTCAATGCTCTGAATTTCGAGAAAGTCACAGTGACTTTCGAACTTTAAATGTGCATACCTGTTGCAAGGTAGTGCCCAACGACTGCCATACAGGGCTCAAATTTTGTCTGATTCATGCACCACCCAGGTCAACAAAGGTTGATTGTTCATTCAAATTTTGTTGAATGTGCGGAATACAAAATTGTTGGCTGAACAGTGACTGCATAAGGTGCCCGCCTGTCAGATATCATAGCTGGCATTCAAGATCGTTCCATCAGCACTGATTGATGTGGATGGGGGAACCTGTTATATTTCTTTTAAACAGCCCACAGGCTAAACAAAAGCATTCACAGCATGTATGGCCAGCGCTGAATCCACTTGTTCAACTAGTCATAGGTGTGCGTGGCCTTTTGCATTAGGGGGTGCACCCCAAAGCTCAACCCCACATGCGTGTTTGTGTGTGTATATATATATATATATATATATATAAACAAACACACACACACACACAGTACAGTATCACACAGAGACATACGCTCTTATAAAATGAATAAAACAGATTCCTCATTCCCTTCCCCTGCAGCCTCAGCTGCACTGGACAGCGAATGAATGTGAAGTGCTCTGTACTGAGCGGCTTCCAGTTCATTTACTGACTGAAGCACAATTTACTATGCTTCAGTTATGAATGGACACTGGAGCGATCGGTACCAATCACTCACTATGTTCATTCAGAAAAGGAAGAGGCCGGTAAATGACATATTTACCAGCCACTTCCCCACTCTCCATCCTGAAACATCTCCCATAGCAGTCGACAGGAGAGGAAAGGAGAGAAGCCGACAGCGCTGCAGGTGGGAGAGGGGGAGGCAGCAGGGTGATTAGGGTGTGCCCGGGCACACCAAGCACACACAAGAATTTTCCTGATGTGCCCAGGCACACCAAGCACGCACAAGAATTTGTCTGATGTGCCCGGGCACACCAAGCACACACAAGAATTTGCCTGATGTGCCCGGGCACACCAAGCACGCACAAGAATTTGCCTGATGTGTCCGGGCACACCAAGCACACACAAGAATTTTCCTGATGTGCCCAGGCACACCAAGCACACACAAGAATTTTCCTGATGTGCCCGGGCACACCAAGCACACACAAGAATGTTCCTGATGTGCCCGGGCACACCAAGCACACACAAGAATTTTCCTGATGTGCCCGGGCACACCAAGCACACACAAGAATTTGCCTGATGTGCCCGGGCACACCAAGCACACACAAGAAATTGCCTGATGTGCCCGGGCACACCAAGCACACACAAGAATTTGCCTGATGTGCCCGGGCACACCAAGCACACACAAGAAATTGCCTGATGTGCCCGGGCACACCAAGCACACACAAGAATTTGCCTGATGTGCCCGGGCACACCAAGCACACACAAGAATTTTTCTGATGTGCCCGGGCACACCAAGCACACACAAGAATTTGCCTGATGTGCCCGGGCACACCAAGCACACACAAGAATTTTTCTGATGTGCCCGGGCACACCAAGCACACACAAGAATTTGCCCGATGTGCCCGGGCACACCAAGCACACACAAGAATTTGCCTGATGTGCCCAGGCACACCGGGCACACCAGACAAACACAAGAATTTTCGGCACTGCACAGGGTGATTATGGTGTGCCCAGGCATGCCAGGCACACAGCTATGCACCTAGTATTTTCAGAAGGTATTTTAAAGCTGGTCATAGATGGATCATTTTTTTAAACATTAGATGGACGTCTGTCAAATGGGAAAGGTCATATAAGGATTGAAAATGTGTCTGGTCCTTGCTGAACCGGCTGAATTTCAATCTAGCTATGGCCAGCTTTACCCTCCATATAGGCTTTCTTTTAACATGGCTAGCTAAGCACCTATATACCCTACTATAAAAGCAGAATTGTAAAGCACAATATAACAGTACTTATACACATATAAAAATACCACAAATCATATCAGTGAGCTTAGACACAGCAGCCTGAAGTTTCGCTAATCCATCCCCGGCTAATAGAATGTATTACATTTCCAAGTTAGGCAGCATGGGACAGTTCTGCCAGGAGTATTGTACACCGAGAGCCAACTGTCACAGGCTGCTTCATTCCTTGAGGCTGTTATGCAGGCTGCGTTCGTCACAAGTCAGCCCCGCTGCCACATGCACACAGGGGGGGAAAAAAGAGACCCCCAGCCTGAATACCAAGCCCTAAACATAGCCTTTCATCTTCCACACCAAGCCTGAACTGTCATTCATCAATCCTTTCCACACAATGCTGCTGTGTAAGCCTGTGGGTTGCCTCTGTCAAAGGTGATCTTGACTATACTGTTGGCGTTGTAAATTCAGTCCTAGAGATTCCGCCTATACGTTATCACCTGGGTCAGCAAATTGAGTCGAACAAGAACAACTTCCGCTCAAGGCTGAAAAAATGAATCATACATAAATTAAACACAACAGACAAAAGCGGTGGGGATAGATGTGAGAGGTTATGGTTTCCTTCATTACTGTTGCCGCATTCAGCATTTCACAAATCCCTGAACACACAAATTGATAATTGATATCAGCTCATCCAAGCATAGAGTACAACTGGATCTGATAATGCAAACATTGCCAGTAATAATAATTCAACACTCCGTTGCTTAGTTTCATTGCCAGTAAAACAAGAAAATGTGTTTTTCTCTATTCATTGTCAATATCTATGAGGAATGAGCAAGTGACGCGCTCACGCGTTTTTTCTCCTTCATCAATGATATTAAAGAACGTTTTGATACAGCTAAGAATTCTATAGGGAAAAAAGCGGCAAAACAAACCAAACACAAGAACATTAGGGGTGACCTTTCCAGACCTCTGTTACTGGACTAACAAGGAGCTCTGTGCCTTTCTTTGATTACCAAGGCCACCAAGGGGCACAAAGATGTCAATCATCGCACCACATTTACCTGCTGGGCAGTTGCAATCTGCCGGCGCTTCTCTTGAGATTCGTATTTTTGCCATGTGTTCATATGACCTCTGTAGACAAAAAAGAAAGAAAAAAGATTTAGAGTCACTGATAAATACACAACGTAAAAAAAAAAAAAAATAGCTGGTTATACAATTTTTACTAGCAAAAAAATGCACATAAGAGTAATAGAGGGTAACCTCCATTTAAGGCGTAATAAACCCAAAAACAATCATTTTATATATTGCAGCTTATCAATCCTTAGATGTGCTGGTTGCATAAATTCATACCTCCCAACATTTTGAGATGGGAACGAGGGACACCTACTAGCAAACGTATGTAGGCAAAGGACACGCCCCCTGCCACACCCCCTTAAAGGAGAATTAACAAAAAAAAAAAGCAAGGGTAATTAAATCCACAAAGGCTTTTATTTTACTACTACTACTATACCTTTATATTGGCTTTTAAAATTTACAAATGCAGCAATTTAGAAAGTGGATGAAAGGTTTAGCATCGGGAAACACTTTTTGCAAGATCAAAAGTGCATTTTATACACAACTATATAGATCAGACCAAAATGAGGGACAAATGAGGAGGGAAGAGGGACAGAGGGACATTGCTCCAAATCAGGGACAGTCCCTCGAAATGAGGGACATTTGGGAGCTATGTAAATTTCCTTTTTTCCTTTATTTTTGCCTGGTGATCCATCCGGTCAGTCTCTTATTTTTGCCCTTCCTTTAACAGATCAAGCTGTCCAGCAAAAGTGGTAGTTAGTTGGTTGAGATAACCACTTACCACTAACAGGGGTGCTTACATTTGTCTGATTTTATTCATTTATGTAAAACATTTATCCCAAAAAGGGAAAAAAAAAAACCTGTATCTGTAGCTGCTTGAAAAGTGTTAGCTGGCTAAAGGCCCATACACAGGATCAGAAAATCAGACGAAAAATACCACTTTCAAAGCGATTGTGCGATAATCTGATCGTTAGTACACAGATTTCGAGAGCCGAACAATACAGGTCATGCAAAATTATCCAATGGGACAAGAACGGAAATTTTTCTCGTACGATACCCGATCATCTGATTTTTATTTAATTAGTACAGTTTTTGTCCAAAAATACAAAATTACATCACTTCCAAAAAAAAAATTTCTGTCATACAAGATGTTTCGTAACTTTAGTAACCTCTTCATTTTCGATATGGAGACCTACATGCAAAAAAAAAAACGGACGATCATTCGTCTGATAATCTCATTGTGTGTACCAGGCTTAACACTAACCACCAAATTAACAATGCTGCTGTCCAAAGGTGTCTCCACTGTTTCTCCATCAGAGTGGAGACACCCTAGTGCCGCGTACACGCGACCGGACTTGACGGCATACTTGGTCCAGCGGACCGGAGTCCGTCGGACTATTCGATCGTGTGTGGGCTCCAGCTGACTTTTTTTCCCCAAAAGTTCGAAGGACCTAGAAATGAAACATGTTTCAAATCTTTCCGCCAGACTCGAGTCCGGTCGAAAAGTCCGCTCGTCTGTTTGCTAGTCCGACGGACAAAAACCAACGCTAGGGCAGCTATTGGCTACTGGCTATCAACTTCCTTGTTTTAGTCCGGTGGTACGTCATCACCTACGAATCCGTAGGACTTTGGTTGATCGTGTGTAGGCAAGTCCGTTCATTCTGAAAGTCTGTCGTAAAGTCCGTCGAAAAGTCTGCTGGACCAAGTCTGCCGTAAAGTCCGCTCGTGTGTATGTGCCATAAGACAGTAAGTGTGTTACTGGCCGGATCACCAGGTGAAAAGAAAGGGGGAAAAAAGCCTAAAGAATGAAACCGAATGCTGCCACCATATCTAAGGATTGGGGAGCGCAGTATATATTACATAATTGTTTTTGGGTTTAACACCACTTTATGTTTAGTCTCATTATAGTAATTTATTTTATGCACCCCAGTGTTGGCACTCTCTGAAATTAAAACAACACCTTGATAATGAAAAGTGGCTTCCATGTGTACTGTAGTAAAACTTTGTACAGTTTTAAAGCAGCCCGAAATAACAGTGAAAAATCACTGAGTATGGCAGCTTTTATTTAAATCTAAAGACACTTTTGCACAGAATAATCTATTAGTTGTAGACAACGTAGAAGCTGCATGGAGTGCGGCCCTTCAACACTCTTCTGAATTTGTCATTATAAGCCAGTTCAGCCACAACGGTTATTTTGTTTTGGATGGAGTGGGAAGTTAGAATTGTTATTGCTGTCTTTGTGCCCAACATGGAGATATCTCCTTGCTAACTGCCCTAGTGATGGCCTCTAATGCGGACAACAAGCAGGTTTCACTTACTGTCAAGTGTCCTTCTGTGCTGGTGACCCAGCATGGAAAATCATTCCAATGGAGTCACAGACAGCAATAAATACCAGACAGAAGGCCTTACGCTTCCCCACTCTATTCAAAACCAAATTACGACAGATCTATTTTGTTTGCAGAACGTGCTTACTACCTTTTAAAGCGTAACTTCACTCTTTCAATCAACAATAACTATTTTTAATCCTCAGGCATTAGTAAATAGATAGGGAAGTACATGGGCGGACTGATTAGGTCTGCATGTTGAATGTAGGCAAACCAGATCGGACCCATCCATTGCCCTCTATGTAGCAGCGGATGTCAATGGACATGTGTCCGTTGACACCCGCCCACATCCGAACCGCTAAAAACAAGTTTGCCATCCATCTGGCGGATCGGATGACACTCGGATGGAAACAGACAGGCGGTCCTTTTCCATCTGACCATCCATACAGGAAAGTGGACTGCTCTGCATAAGCGGAGCGGACATGAACCTGTCATCCATATGCTCACCAGGGATCAGCTGACAGATTCCCCACTGGGCAGGCGGATCCGCTGGCGGAGTCAACTAAATGAAAGGGGCCTTGCTTGTTTTAAAGAAGAAGTTCATTCAAAAATGATCTAACTCTAAATCTACTGGCAGCCACATTTTAAGACTGATCTATCTAGCATTGTAAAGCAAAAATTGCTATATATATCTTTTCTGCAGCCACTCCAGACCAGTCCCACGTTGAGCTGACAGCGGCAGCTTCTCTGTGTAGGCGTGTGCAGAAGAGGCAGCCGACAAAGGAAGCCCCAAAGCAAATCTATGGGTGTCTTCACTTCGCTCGGCTTCAGAAAAGGTATGTATAGTGATTCTTGCTTTACAGGGTTAGATAGATAAGTCTTACAAGATGGTTGCCAGGAGATTTAGAGTTCGTTTTTGGCTGAACTTCCACTTTAAATTATTTTTTTTCTTACTTAGTTACTCCCTGGTGTCCAGGCCTAGACAAATGATGTCATACATCCCAGGAGTCTTTAGGAGTGGAGGAGGGATTTTCACAGCTGAATACACCCTCCTGCCTGCATGCCTGAGCAAAGGGCAGATGGATTGCAGGAAGTAAATGCCACATGAATCATCTGCCCTTACTCAAGATGGCCACAGCCAGAAATGCTAGCTGGGTGTTTTTTCAATGTGATTTCTCAACATAATAAAGCATAGATATGTGGAAAGATGGGTGAGTTTTAAATATTAAAAATGAATTAAACAGCAATTTTGGTTTTCTGGTGCTAGTGTGTAGTTCAACTTTAAGAAAGTCCAGCACTGGCCACATGCTTACTGGCAACCTGTAAAAATGTAGCTAAGTCTGACTGCTAGGCTGGTGGCAGAGAGAGAATGTGTTTGGCCCGTGTGTATAGCAGCCGGTCCAACAGAAGCTAGCCATTCGGAAAAAAAGCAGCCGACCGGCACCTGATCAGCAATCTCAACCAATGGCTGGGAGCGCTGATCGGAGTATTCTGGCTGGGCCGTCCCCCTGTCAGAACACAATAGCTCAGTGAGGGAGATTGCTGTATTAACGTTGGATTGTTAGTACAGCGGCTTCGACCTGAGCTGGCAGTTTATTTTTGTTTAATTGTTGGGTTGAACAAAAAAAAACTGATGTGTGTACTAGGCTAAATGATGAGGGACCATTCCTCAATAACACCATTAATGGGGCACTATTCCTCCTACTAAGACCAATGATGGGGCACTATTCCTCCCACTGACACCAAATATGGGGCTCTATTCCTCCTGCTAAGACCAATGATGAGGCACTATTCCTCCCACTGACACCAATAATGGGGCGCTATTCCTCCTGCTAAGACCAATGACAGGGCACTATTCCTCCCACTGACACCAAATATGGGGCTCTATTCCTCCTGCTAAGACCAATGATGAGGCACTATTCCTCCCACTGACACCAATAATGGGGCGCTATTCCTCCTGCTAAGACCAATGACAGGGCACTATTCCTCCCACTGACACCATTAATGGGGCCCTAATCCTCCTGCTAAGACCAATGATGGGGCACTATTCCTCCTAATGACACCATCTATGGGGTACTATTCCTCCCATTGGTACCAACCATGGGGCACTATTCCTCCTGCTAAGACCAATGATGGGGCACTATTCCTTCCATTGGTACCAACCTTCCTCCTGTTAAAACCAATAATGGGGCAATGTTTACTCCCACACCGGGACATTTTCTACTCACACAGATCACAGTTTGGCCCCCTAAAGACTGAAAAATGGTAAACTGGTCCTTTGTTTAAAAAGTTTGGAGACCCCTACACTATAGCATAACAGGTGGTATTTTCATTACCATTCCTTCTTTTTTTTTGGATCAAATTTTTTTTCAATTCAGTGGAAGTTTAATATCACAGATTTGCTGACTCTTCCGCATGCATCCTAACTTAACGTTATTGCACAGGTTAACGCTCCTTAAAATACCACTCAATTTATATCAGTAATAAATCTGAGGTTCCACGATGTGTCTACTCAGGAGATTAGAAAAAGCAGTCTCAGGCAATCTGATGTACCCACCAGGAGGTCTCTACATATATTTATTAATCTCTATACTAAAAAAAAAAAAAAAAAAAAAAAAAAAGCAGCAGCGTAGATAACGATATAGAAAAATGAACTGTTAGCTCAGTACAAGTCAATAGCTTGTCAAGTTCAACCTGATCCAGACACACATTCTCTTCCAGATCAGACAGCAGATCATTTCACAGTTAATATTTTGTAAGATAGGGGTTACACGATCACTTAGATTTAACAAGCAAATAAATCCAGAGTGAGATAATAAAGGCAGTAATTCTAGCACTTCTGGGTCATCAACACATTCAGTATGTATCATGCAGTGTTAACCTTACTGATAGCCTTTCTGCCGCTCTTCTTGGTGGTTAGAGCAGTGAGTGTCCCTTATAAGCAGCAAAATGTCACATAAAAATGCATATAGCACAGCATGCTGCACACTGACAGCTGCCTCTATCTCATGGGTGACATGTGGAGATTTATCAGTTATCACTATCTTTTCCATTATGGATGGCAACATTTAGAATGAAGGTACAACCTTGTTCTATTTTATCCTTTTAGAGGGCATAGTCCATCTTGTGCAAAAGATTTAATAAATGCACCCGCAATAAAAAAATACAAAGTTGCATTTTTGCATTGAAGTCTGCATAGCATTGCCACCTGGATCAGTGCATTGTGGGTGCCACACACAGTCTCATGCATTTTTAAATCCCAGCCACAGGGGTACGGACCTATAGTTATGGGGCTGGAGGAAATAAATAAACTACAAGTGCAGTGATGTCACCGCACTTGCGCCAGTGCAATCAATAAACCCTTCTGCTGCAGTGGCACATGAGACCTGTAGTCTTTCCATTTGCAAATCCAGGGAGAAGCATCCTTCATTTCAGGTAAGGGGGGAGGGGTTTGGGGGATTATGACCCTAAAAATGAGTGTAACGTAAAACAGGCTCAAAAAGGTGCACTAAAGCCGGCCATAGACGGTTCGAATCTCAGCCAGTTCAGCAAGAACCGGCCACGATATGAACCATGTATGGGCAGGCTGAATGTATCCAGTTTGATCGACTGATCCACTTGGGTAAAACCAGCCTGCTGGATTTTACATGAGATTCTTGCTAGCGGTTGTCACAGCAGCTAGCAATAATTACTGTGCTTCCTCCTGCCCTCCAGACCATTGCAAGTATACAGTGGCGGCTCCCCATCAACACTGACTGTGGTTCAGTTGCAGGAAAGAAAATCACTCTGTCCACAGCCTGAAATCACACCCGTACTTTAAGCTGAACCAGGAACAGCTAACTACACATATGAAATACTGTATATGAAAGCTATTTTATCTGCCAAAAGGTTTATATTTCTGTCCATCCAGTTCTGTGATTTTTACAGTCACACAGTATAGCTCTGGAGGGGCGCTTGACATGAATTTTTACAGGTCATTAAAATGCAGACAAAAGCATTATTTTCTCCCTACTGACTTGTTTTCGGCAACGCACCACTAAAAAGGGGACCTATCAGGAGTGGATGTTGACCCCAATAGAGAAATCCAAGTATGGGTCAAAGAGAACACCAAACGAAAAATCCTACAACTACATGACAATGATAACCACATACAATTTTGTAGTCAGTTGTTCATCTTGACTTAAAAATACCCAAACTTGGACAATTAATGCAAAATCTGGAGTAATTCCAGTGCAGCACTGAATAGATGACGTTTCAAAAGACTAGTCAAGAATGTCCCATATAAGATCACTATGAAGCCCAAGCCACATCTAATGGAGTACTCACGTTGGGCTCAGTTGATCAGAACCCTGCCCGAAGACAATGATCCCCCTCCCTCCCTCATGGTGTGGTTGAAAGAAGTGTTCCCAGGCACACTTGCATCATTACCACTGCCAGCTCAGTGACCCATGGAGAGTTCTGCGCTCAGGCACGGTTTTGCGCTCACACTGAAGCAAACCATATCAGATTCCAGATTCCCAAACCACTTCTTCCACTCGGACCCAGTTTGCTTAGACACATCATGGTATGGTTTGGACCACTCACAGCATTAATGAACCAGACCTATGGGATAAACCATGCCCAGCTAAAACACCCAGGGGTCTATTTATATAAGGCTGTGTTCATGTCCCAAACATTCACACAGCTGTCACCAAAAATACCTGTATTTTGCCTAATAGGTTTATTTTCTTATGATTGTCAGCTCCATCTAGTGGCCATAATGCTGTATTCTTTTGAAATTCCTGAATCAGGAAAATACTGCATTATACCCACTGGATGGAGCTGATGATCATAGGAAATAATTATATTAGGAAAATACAGTTAACATATGTGATGGCTGTGTGAATGCTTGGGATATTTGCACAGCAAGGTTTTTATAAATAGACCCCCTAGCGTGAGTACACCCTTGAAGGCTGTTCAGCTGACTGGGATCATACCATAGTGCCACCCAATTGCAAACACTAACATTGCAGAATGCTAGTTTCTTTTAGGGTTACTGACATGGGAATTTATACATAGGCAACTCCTATCCTCATATTAATTAGAGGTTTCAAATTAATAACTACTACAGTAGGGAACAGACACAAAAGTTACACTCCACATCTTTCCAAATAACTGTTCTGCGTTATTAATACGCAATTGAAGGTTTTTATACACATGATTACGTAGGTATCACATTAATATTACAATTGTACTTTTATAAGTAACAAGGGGCGTAACATAGGCAGACTAATTCTAATGAGGACTCGAAAGAATGCAAACATGTATTGAAAACATTATTAGTGCCGTGTGCGCAGTGAGGGTAGTGTGCAATACATATGAACTAGAATACAATTATATACAGAACTTACAAATTTCCTTTACAGTTACACAAATCTGTCTCAGCTATTTCTAAATCAACATTGTCATGTAGATAACATAAAAAAAAGGCAAAGAGAGATCACGGATACCAGAACCTCACAATAGACCTGGGTCATTGAACAAAATATGAAGACAAGCAATAGAGCTAAGTTATATATCATAATTGAGGTTTTTTTATTTATTTTTTTTTAGCTGATTACAGTGACCTGTATAAGGTACTTATTCTGAATGTCCTAAATAGATACAGTACAAACATCAACTATAGGTTTATGGTGAACATATTAGATGGCATTTCCATTCTTGTGTTCCTGGAGGAGTCCTAATCTTTATATAGTCAGAGATTGCTTTGGGTCTTCAGTTCTTTGAACTGACTCCCGTACTACTGCCCGGCTTGCTTTCAGAACAGACATATAGAAGAGTCAGTGATGTTATAATAATCTGTGGCTGGGGCAACGCACTCAGTCCATTATCTGGCCAATTCAATGAAAACAATAATGGATGTGATACTGTATTATATAGTAACAACATACAATATTATAACAAACCATGTACTTGTACAAAAAAAAATGACCACATTAGGAGAACTAACTGTCTGCAAACCTATTACATACTCAGAGGACCTTGTGTTCTTTCTGATGTATGAATTTAGCCAAACAGCAGCAGATGACCATTTAGAAGAGCTGGGTGAAAATATCAGATAAGACACTGCAGTTTACTGAATGTTTAACACATGAATTGACACAATAAGGAGTTGGCGTTCTGTTTTTATAAAACATTAGCAGACCTACCCTATGAATTTATTCTACACAAGTTTTATGTGTGCATGCTTAATAATCTGTTTCACTTGTTTTTACAGCTGTTTTTATACTCAGCATATTGCACTTAGCCATATCATTTGCACGGGGCAGCTATTTTATAGCAGTAGTATACTTCACACCTAATATATGTTAAACTAGCAATTATAAAATGATTTCATGTAAGAGCCCATTTTGAGAAATGCATATATGAATACTGGGATACATTCTACATGGGTATTCCACAGCAATGTACAGCAGGACAGTGGGCTGGATTGTTGTGCCTAAGCCGTTTGCAGCAGCAAATTAAGAATTTGACCATATGGGCTTGTTGTCTACTGGCGACAAACAGTGGTTTGGGGGCATTTTTATTTTTTTTTTTAAACTCTGAAATGTCCCAAAACCACCTCATTCAACCGCAATTGTTAGACACGATACCTATGGAACCACCAGCATTACGGTACGTTTAAAAAAAAAAAAAAACTGCAAAGTGCAGCATTTAGGAGCGGCAACCTTTCAACTTCCCAATTTAAGAGAAGTCTAAAAAACTGCTCGCAAAGATTTGACATGCGTTTTTAAAGTGTTTGTAAGGGCCAGTTCACACCACATGCAGTCCAGTGCGTTTTTCTACATCAAAAACACATGGAAAGTAGGTTATATGGTTTCCAAGTTCACACCAGCACGTTAGTTCCAGGGCGTTCCAGTTCCAGATAAAAAAGTAGAATATGCTGAATTTTCCTGCATTGGACTGTACTGCAATGCAGTAAAACACATCAAAAATGCACTAGAATGCATAAAAAACACACTGGACCCTAGTACAATGAAAAAAAAAAGAAGAAAAAAACATCTGGAATACATCCAGAAACGCATCATAAACGCAACAAAAACACACCCCAATGCATCAAAAACGTGCATGCAGAGACACATCTGGAACAGATCTGGAGTGCGTTTTTGTGTGGTGTGAATTGGTCCTTACTGCTAGGGATGAGCTTCGTGTTCGAGTCGAACCCATGTTCGACTCGAACATCGGCTGTTCGACCGTCCGTCGAATTGCGAACGATATGGGCCGTTCGCGCCAAATTCGTGTGGCGCGTCACGGCCCATAATTCACTGCGGCATCGCAGTGCATTGCTGGCTGATGATTGGCCAAGCATGCACTATGACCCGCATGCTTGGCCAATCACAGCGCCGTCAGTAGAGAGAGCTGTAATTGGCCAAAGCCAGGGTGGCTTTGGCCAATTATGGCTCAGGGGATTTAGTACACACCCCACACTATATAAGGCCGCCTGCACGGCGGCCCTGTGTAGTGTGTGTTCCGGTGTGCTGAGCGATAGAGAGAGAGAGAGACAGTGTCATTTGATTTGAGTTAGATAGATTAGGCAGAACAGTCAGTCAGTTAGCTGCACTTACAGTGTATTGTGTATATATATGCATCCCAGGTGTTGCATATATATATATACACTGTATTCAGTTTAGCTAGATCCGTTCCTGTTATCTTCTATCTAGACTATTTACATTCAGTGCAGTGTGTCCTGCTCACAGTGTTCAGCTAGATCCGTTCCTGCTATTTACATTCAGTACAGTGCTTCCTGCTCACAGTGTTCAGCTAGATCCGTTCCTGCTATTTACATTCAGTGCAGTGCGTGCTGCTCACAGTGTTCAGCTAGATCCGTTCCTGCTATTTACATTCAGTGCAGTGCGTCCTGCTCACAGTGTTCAGCTAGATCCGTTCCTGCTATTTACATTCAGTGCAGTGCGTCCTGCTCACAGTGTTCAGCTAGATCCGTTCCTGGTATTTACATTTAGTGCAGTGCGTCCTGCTCACAGTGTTCAGCTAGATCCGTTCCTGCTATTTACATTCAGTGCAGTGCGTCCTGCTCACAGTGTTCAGCTAGATCCGTTCCTGCTATTTACATTCAGTGCAGTGCGTGCTGCTCACAGTGTTCAGCTAGATCCGTTCCTGCTATTTACATTCAGTGCAGTGCGTCCTGCTCACAGTGTTCAGCTAGATCCGTTGCTGCTATTTACATTCAGTGCAGTGCGTCCTGCTCACAGTGTTCAGCTAGATCCGTTCCTGCTATATACATTTAGTGCAGTACGTCCTGCTCACAGTGTTCAGCTAGATCCGTTCCTGTTATCTTCCTACTGACAGGCAGGCTTGTCTGGTTACAGTATATAAAGCTACCTGAAGAAAATTACAGGTGTTCTTTTTGATCCTATTAGTACCACGGTCAGGCAGCTAGACTATTTACATTTAGTACAGTGTGTCCTGCTCACAGTGTTCAGCTAGATCCGTTCCTGTTATTTACATTCAGTGCAGTGCGTCCTGCTCACAGTGTTCAGCTAGATCCGTTCCTGCTATTTACATTCAGTGCAGTGCGTCCTGCTCACAGTGTTCAGCTAGATCCGTTCCTGCTATTTACATTCAGTGCAGTGCGTCCTGCTCACAGTGTTCAGCTAGATCCGTTCCTGCTATTTACATTCAGTGCAGTGCGTGCTGCTCACAGTGTTCAGCTAGATCCGTTCCTGCTATTTACATTCAGTGCAGTGCGTCCTGCTCACAGTGTTCAGCTAGATCCGTTCCTGCTATTTACATTCAGTGCAGTGCGTCCTGCTCACAGTGTTCAGCTAGATCCGTTGCTGCTATTTACATTCAGTGCAGTACGTCCTGCTCACAGTGTTCAGCTAGATCCGTTCCTGTTATCTTCCTACTGACAGGCAGGCTTGTCTGGTTACAGTATATAAAGCTACCTGAAGAAAATTACAGGTGTTCTTTTTGATCCTATTAGTACCACGGTCAGGCAGCTAGACTATTTACATTTAGTACAGTGTGTCCTGCTCACAGTGTTCAGCTAGATCCGTTCCTGTTATTTACATTCAGTGCAGTGCGTCCTGCTCACAGTGTTTAGCTACATCCGTTCCTGCTGTTTACATTCAGTGCAGTGCGTCCTGCTCACAGTGTTCAGCTAGATCCGTTCCTGCTATTTACATTCAGTGCAGTGCGTCCTGCTCACAGTGTTCAGCTAGATCCGTTCCTGCTATTTACATTCAGTGCAGTGCGTCCTGCTCACAGTGTTCAGCTAGATCCGTTCCTGCTATTTACATTCAGTGCAGTGCGTCCTGCTCACAGTGTTTAGCTACATCCGTTCCTGCTGTTTACATTCAGTGCAGTGCGTCCTGCTCACAGTGTTCAGCTAGATCCGTTCCTGCTATTTACATTCAGTGCAGTGCGTCCTGCTCACAGTGTTCAGCTAGATCCGTTCCTGCTATTTACATTCAGTGCAGTGCGTGCTGCTCACAGTGTTCAGCTAGATCCGTTCCTGCTATTTACATTCAGTGCAGTGCGTGCTGCTCACAGTGTTCAGCTAGATCCGTTCCTGCTATTTACATTCAGTGCAGTGCGTCCTGCTCACAGTGTTCAGCTAGATCCGTTCCTGCTATTTACATTCAGTGCAGTGCGTCCTGCTCACAGTGTTTAGCTACATCCGTTCCTGCTGTTTACATTCAGTGCAGTGCGTCCTGCTCACAGTGTTCAGCTAGATCCGTTCCTGCTATTTACATTCAGTGCAGTGCGTCCTGCTCACAGTGTTCAGCTAGATCCGTTCCTGCTATATACATTTAGTGCAGTACGTCCTGCTCACAGTGTTCAGCTAGATCCGTTCCTGTTATCTTCCTACTGACAGGCAGGCTTGTCTGGTTACAGTATATAAAGCTACCTGAAGAAAATTACAGGTGTTCTATCCCAGCTTAGTGCAGCTACAGGCCATTAGTATGTCTGGAAGGCCAAGAAGGAGAGGCAGACAGTCACAAGCCAATAAGAGAGGGCAAGCAGGCTCTGTGTCTAGTGCTGGTCGTGGAGACGGTGCATCCTCATCAGCACGTGGCCATGGGACACGCTTGGCCTTTTTTTCGGCAGCTGGCCGTGTTGAGCCGCAACATGCGGAAGACTTGGTCGAGTGGATGACCAAGCCGTCCTCATCCTCCTCATCCTCTCTCACCCATGCCCAGGGTGCTTTGTCTGGCAAAGCAGCGGCCTCTTCCCTCAGCTCAATGTCATCAGTGACTCCTTCCCTAGCTCCACCATGTCCTCATGAGGATTCCCTCGAACTGTTTGACCACAGTGTTGGGTACATGCTCCAGGAGGATGCCCAGCGTTTGGAAGGCTCTGATGATGATACTGAGCTCAATGAAGGCAGTAACATGAGCACGGACAGAGGGGGTGCCCAAGAAGGACAGCAATCTGGCAGTCATGCTCCCCCTGCTGCAGCATACTGCCAGGTTTGCTCCAGTGATGAGGAGGGAGGGGATGATGAGGTCACTGACTCAACGTGGGTGCCTGATAGGAGAGAGGAGGAGGAGGAGGAGGAGGAGGAGGAGGAGGTGGCACATCACCAACTAGGCAGGATGCCCTCCAGGGGCCAGCCTAAGGGCAGCACATTGACTGCATCACACCCCAAAGCTCCACATGTGCAGGGCGCTGCAGTCTCTGCGCGTTATTCAAAAAGTTCTTTGGTGTGGGCCTTTTTTGAGACGAGTGCATCAGATCGCACCGCTGCTATTTGCAATATATGTCTCAAGCGTATCTCGCGTGGCCAAAACATCTCCCGCTTGGGTACCACATGCTTGACCAGACATATGTTGACCTGCCATGCAGTTCGTTGGCAAGCGTATCTAAAAGACCCACACCAAAGAACAAAGACGATCTCTCCTTGCTCCTCATCAGCTGAGATTTCCAACCCCACTAGACCTTCAGTCCTCTCTGCGACCTGCAGTGAGAGGAATGAAGGTGTAGAATTAGGTGTGTCACAGCCAAGTACTTATGGGCAATCTGCTTTTGGTACACCGACGTCAGATTGTACCAGGCAAATTTCCCTGCCCCAGCTGCTGCACCGCCGAAAGAAGTTTGCTCCCAGCCATCCACATGCCCAGCGGTTGAATGCTAGCTTGGCAAAATTGCTAGCACTTCAACTGCTGCCTTTTCAGTTGGTAGACTCTGCCCCCTTCCGTGAGTTTGTGGAATGTGCGGTTCCTCAGTGGCAGGTACCCAAACGCCACTTTTTCTCACGGAAGGCGATTCCAGCTCTCTACCGGCATGTGGAAGGCAATGTCCATGCCTCGCTGGACAGGGCGGTCAGCGGTAAGGTGCATATTACCGCTGACTCATGGTCCAGCAGGCATGGACAGGGACGTTACTTAAGTTTCACGGCGCATTGGGTGACTCTGCTGGCAGCTGGGAAGGATGCAGGACAAGGTGCAGTAGTGTTGGAGGTTGTTCCGCCACCACGCCTCCAAAATGCTGATTGTGACACACCTCTCTCCTCCACCCCCTCCTCTTCTTCTTCCTCCATGGCCTCTTCCTCGGAACCAGCGGTGCTCCGTAGGCGTTCAAGGGGCTACGCAAGTACGCAGGCCAAAAGATGCCATGCGGTGCTTGAGCTGGTGTGCTTGGGGGACAGGAGCCACACTGGGGCAGAGGTTCTGTCAGCTCTGCAGGGGCAGGTTCAGAGGTGGTTGACGCCACGCCAACTTAAGGCAGGAATGGTGGTTTGCGACAATGGCACCAACCTCCTCTCTGCCCTCCGACAGGGACAACTGACCCATGTGCCCTGTTTGGCTCACGTCCTTAACTTGGTGGTGCAGCGGTTCTTGGGCAGGTACCCGGGCTTACAGGATGTCCTGAGGCAGGCCAGGAAAGTCTGTGTGCATTTCCGCCGGTCATATAATGCCAGTGCTCGGCTGACGGACCTCCAAAAGGAGTTTAACCTGCCCAAGAACCGCCTAATCTGTGACATGCCCACCAGGTGGAACTCGACGTTGGCCATGCTGCAGCGGCTGCACACGCAGCAGAGGGCCATCAATGAGTACCTGTGCGACTATGGCACCAGGACAGGGTCAGGGGACCTTGGTTTTTTTTCCCCACGCCAGTGGGCCATGATCAGGGATGCATGCACTGTCCTGTCACCATTCGAGGAGGCCACGAGGATGGTGAGCACTGACAGTGCATGCATCAGTGACACTGTCCCCCTTGTCCACCTGTTGGAGCACACGCTGCGTGGAATAATGGACAGGGCACTTGAGGCAGAACAGAGGCAGGAAGAGGAGGACTTCCTTAGCTCTCAAGGCCCCCTTTATCCAGACAGTGTTCCTGCGTGCCCGCCGATCACACAGGAAGAGGACGAGGAGGAGGAGGAGGAGGAGGAGGAAGATTGTGTCAGTATGGAGGTGGAGCCTGGCACTCAGCATCAGCAGTCTTTAAGGGATCAGTCCCAAGGAACACATGGACTTGTACGTGGCTGGGAGGAGGTGGCTGCGGACGTTGTTGTCCTTAGTGACCCAGAGGACTCCGGACCGAATGCCTCAGCAAACCTACGCTGCATGGCCTCCCTGATCCTGCAAAGCCTGCGTAAGGATCCTCGTATTCGTGGTATCAAGGAGAAGGACCAATACTGGCTGGCAACCCTCCTTGATCCACGTTACAAGGGTAAGGTTGCGGACCTTATCTTGCCATCGCAGAGGGAGCAGAGGATGAAACATCTTCGGGAGGCCTTGCAGAAAGGTCTGTGCAACGCGTTCCCAGAGACTGGGAGGTTACAAACTCCTGTTTCTGGACAACGTGTTGCTGAGGCTTCGGTCAGTCAAAGAAGGAGCGGTGGAGAAGGTGGCCGTCTGACCGATGCGTTCAGACAATTTTTTGGTCCGCAGCCCCAAGGTATGATCGGTTCCAGCAACCATCGCCAGCGTCTGTTTTACATGGTGCAGGAATACCTAGGGGCAAGATCAGACTTGGACACCTTTCCCACCGAAAATCCTCTGGGTTACTGGGTCTTGAGGATGGATCACTGGCCAGAGCTTGCACAGTATGCAATTGAGCTACTGGCCTGTCCTGCATCCAGCGTTCTTTCGGAACGCACATTCAGTGCTGCTGGAGGCGTGGTAACCGATCACAGGGTGCGTCTGTCCACCGACTCGGTCGATCGGCTGACCTTCATAAAAATGAATCAGTCTTGGATCACCACCAGCTACCAAGCACCTGATGCAGATGTAACCGAATAATTTTTTTTGAAATCTCAGATCCCTTCAAAGACTGCCTATGCTGATGCTGAGTGACTATCCCTGAGTAATTATCCTCTTCCTCCTCAATCATCACGCTGATAGCTTGTAAGAACATTTTTGGTTCTGGGCGCCACCACCAGTGCCTAAGGCACAATTTTTCAGCCCCTGTTTAACAGGGGCGTGTAATTACAATTTTTGATGTAATACTTTGCAGCAGGGCTCGTTCCTGCATTCCAACTAGAGTGTCTGTGAGGGGTTGCAGTGTTGTGGCACCAGCACCAGTGCCTAAGACCCAATTTTTCAGCCCCTGTCTAACAGGGGCGTGTAATTACAATTTTTGATGCAATACTTTGCAGCAGGGCTTGTTCCTGCGTTTCAACTAGAGTGTCTGTGAGGGGTTGCAGTGTTGTGGCACCAGCACCAGTGCCTAAGACCCAATTTTTCTGCCCCTGTCTAACAGGGGCGTGTAATTACAATTTTTGATGCAATACTTTGCAGCAGGGCTCGTTCCTGCGTTCCAACTAGAGTGTCTGTGAGGGGTTGCAGTGTTGTGGCACCAGCACCAGTGCCTAAGGCCTAATTTTTCAGCTCCTGTTCAACAGGGGCATGTAATTACAATTCTTGATCTAATATTTCACAGCAGGGCCCTGTGAGGGCTTACAGTGTTTTGGCCACAGCAACACCTAAGGCCCAAATTTCTGCTGAGTATATAGGGCAGGACCCTACTTTCAAACATCTAACTTACAAACGACTCCTACTTGCAAACGGAAGGAGACAACAGGAAGTGAGATGAAATCTACCCCTAAGGAAGGGAAATTCTCTCCTGTAAGAGTTAATATGGGAAAACAATTTTTCCTTTCCACTGATGCTTTCCAATCCTTGTTCCACAAAAAAACCCAAATTTTCAAAAAACATTTTTCATTGGGACAAAAAAGTGAGGTGAAATCTTCTGAAGAGGAGGAAAGACGCAAAACAAATGTCACAGGGGTGATAACCCTTCCCTATGTTTTCCAAAAAGCTTAGAAAAGATTTTTTGGCTGGAGCTAAACACATTAAAAATGTTCAAAATTACAAACAGATTCTACTTAACAACAAACCTACAGTCCCTGTCTTGTTTGCACCGCCTGTATACTGCTGTTCAGAGTATATAGGGACCTTTCCTTATTTTAATTTGGGTGCGGGGTTCCCCTTAATATCCATACAAGACCCAAAGGGCCTGGTAATGGACTGGGGGGTATCCATGCCGTTTGTCTCACTGATTTTCATCCATATTGCCATGACCCGACATGACATTAAACCCGCAAGCAGTTTTAAATGAGATTTTTTCCTTTAAAAATGACATTTGGTGCAGGGACTGTTCTAAACATGGGAAACACGCGTCACTTTACAGGCATACTATAGACACCCCCCAGGTACGATATTTAAAGGAATATTTCACTTTTTTTTTTTTACTTTAAGCATCATTAAAATCACTGCTCCCGAAAAAACGGCCGTTTTTAAAAGTTTTTTTTGCATTGATACATGTCCCCTGGGGTAGGACCCGGGTCCCCAAACCCTTTTTAGGACAATACCATGCAAATTAGCCTTTAAAATGAGCACTTTTGATTTCGAACGTTCGAGTCCCATAGACGTCAATGGGGTTCTAACGTTCGTGCGAACTTGCGGTCCGTTCGCGGGTTCTGGTGCGAACCGAACCGGGGGGTGTTCGGCTCATCCCTACTTACTGCTTATTGGTGCAGTCTACCTAATGGAATCACCCACATTCCTGTTAGTTTTGTGAATAATAAGGGGGCACCCTGCCATGCTTTATGGCTCCCTGGCATAGAGTCTCATGCATTCTGTAAAATAATTGATAAAACCTAGAAGGGCACAGGAGCTTCCCTGCAATGGCCCTGACAGGTGGCCGAACCCGAGAGTGGAGGAGCAGAACAGAAGCCCTAACAACAAAAAATAGCTTAGCAGGTGCCCCAGCCCACATTTGTCTATCCTATCTGCCTAATAAAGTTCTTAGGTTTATATATGTTATAATACCATCAAACAATCTTTGTAAAATTAACTCTAGGCCTGGTTCACGCTGAACACCGCACACGTTCCTGTGCAATTCACATGCGATTCTGTACGGCGCAGTGCGATTTGAGCTATTCATTTTGAATGGGTCAAATTGTACTGCATCTCCATGAAAAAGGTGCGGGCAGCTTTTTTTTTTTCATTTGCACTGGAACCAGATCGCATGGGTCCAAACACCCAGTTCAAGCAAATGCACTGTGTTTTGCAACCTGCTTTTGTGGTATCATTAACTTTTAATTGACGCTCGCAGCAGATCGCATGAACACAATGTGCGATCGCTATGCAGTGCTGGAAACGCACGCAAATTGCTGTGTTTCCCGCATCGCATTAGTGTGAACTAGGGCTTACATTTACCAAATCTATGAAATATGAGGACCTAACCTATCCTATCAATTTGTATCCATTCAGGCAGGCCCTTTGCACCATATAGTTGTTGGTAGATCTAAAAAAGATTGTAATGTACGCCGGTTTTGCGGTGCATATGAAAAAATAGTTCCTGCACTATTTTTGGCAATTTCGGGTGCGACCTGCATAGACATCTGTACACGAAGCTGCACAGATGTCTTAGAAGTTGCACCCGAAGAAGCACTGATGCGCAGCTTTGAAATTGTGCGATTTCAGAGGAAGTCGCACGATGGTAAAGCCGCAGTCAATGTGAACGAAGGCTTGAAGGAGTTTGTACAATCAGGCTGTAACATATGTGGTGAACTTTATATCTGGTTTGCCAGGACTGCAAGCTAAAGGCTCCAAAGGGCATTTGTACTAAAAGGGTTGTACAAGTCCTGCAGTGAAACACTACAAACTAAAAAAAGTGATAAAATGATAGGAAATCAGGTAAGTGAAAATAAGGTGACCCTTTTTTTTAACCATGCATTAGGATCGGATTCTACAAAAGGCAATAGGAAAGACTGGACCGAGCAGCTGCTACCATCTGCAGCCCTACTAATACTTTTGTAGTCATACTTAATATCTTTATTTGCTTTGGTCCTCACGCTGTTTACATTACATAAGTGAAAAAATAAACGTGTCCCAAAACAAAAAGGCTCTATTTCATGTCTGACTCCAAAACAAATAATAATAGATTTATACAATAATAAATTATAAGGAACGCTAAGGATAAATACAATCTCCAGGACACCAAGGGTGCTGCTAGATCCTGGCACCCACGACTGGTGCCCCAGCTCTTCTACCCAGTGAACCAGGTCTCCTTTGATACATGGAGTTGATACAAAGTTATGCATATTCCAGTTTTGAAACATTGTGTCATTTATCTTTTTTTATTATTAATCTATTATTATTTCTTTTGGTTTCATCTAAGAAATAGTAGCACATTGGAGTCTTTATTTTAGCCATGCGATCAAAATATGATTAAAAAGATAATAGTCTGAAGCCGGCCTTACGCTGATTTTTCATGCAGGCTAAGCCCCCCGTTCACACTGGCGCGACTTGTCATGTGAGTTGACAGTTACAAATCGCATGACAAGTCGCACCCTGTTGCCGACAATGGAACCGCTCATATATTTGGGACTCATGTCGCAGCCATTATGAAAAAATGTTCCTGCATTACTTTTTTACCAATTTCATTGCGACTTTTATAGACTTCCGTTAAAGTAAGTCGCAAGCCGCAATGAAATCAGCAGTGCAAATCACATTGATGTAGTGAAGTTGTGCGATTTCAAAGCCGCACCGGTGTGAACGGGAGATTAACCAAAAAAAAAGTAAAAATTAAAACTGGCCATATACTTTACCAATTTTGACTAATTTCTTAAGAACCAGCTGAAATTTGTTCAGCGGGCAGCCCTGTTGGCTTCCTCATGCCCAACATCCCCCCCTGATTAAAAATTCAATGGAGAAAGTTTGCCGCCCGAAAAGTGGCTACATCTAAGCAGATGGAGGCACATCACAGTTCGGGTATTTTGCCAACTAGCGGCACCGGCTGTCAAAATTAAATCGCAGCAGTAGAATCATTAATCCGCACTGTATATATATCGCTTAGCCTGTAAAAAAAAAATTGATCAGTGTATGGCCAGCTTAAAGCAGCCCACAAATTATTCAATGGGTGGAAGGAAAGAAAATCGCTCGATTCCCCCATCAACACGGTCCCGCTGCACTATTGAGTACTGCCAGCTGGAGGGCGCAGGAAACCTTCCCGGCCGGCAGAACACATTGGGGAGATTTACTAAAACTGATGCACACAAAATGTGGTGCAGCTGTACACATTTTTATATGGACTATATGTTTTTGTCACCTATTATGGGTCTCTGTTTGTGAGCGCTGCATTTATATATATTTAGTACATAGTAACCAATTAGTTTTTAACTTCAGCTTGTTCAATTAAACGTTCACAACAGACTCCATTCACACCTAAGCGTAGAGCAACGACAGCTGCTGCACCACATTTTTTTTTTAGCTTTTTTGTGTTTTTTTCATTCATTTGAAAACGCTCCAAAAGAAGCTCATGTACCAATTTTTGGCACAGAGCCAGGAGCATTTGGCGGTGTGATTTTTGCAGACAAAATCTCACCACGTTTGGGTTGCCATTAGGAAATAATGGCATCGCAAACACGTTGCGAGCGCGATTCTGTCTGCGTTTCCAGTACGCTCAGATGTGTACAGAGCATAAAACCTAGAAGCTGATTGGTTATTATGCACAGCTGCACCAGATTCTGTGTGCATTAGTTTTAGTAACCCTCCCCCCCCCCAATGATTACTGCTATTGGCTATAACCTGTGGCAGTAATCGCATGTAAAAAAAAATCGAACAGACTGGTTGTACCTAAGTCAATTGATGGATCAACTTGGGTACAATCAGCCTGCCCATAGATGGATTGAATTTTGGGCGGTCCCTGCTGAACCGGCCGAATTTCGATCCACGTATGGCTGGCTTAACAATTTTCTCTATCCATGATATACAGCACTGTATAAACCTGATGGACAAACCTTGCACTATCTACCTATCTGATTGGATGTGGCTGCATTTGTGCCAACAATTTTTCACCCATTCCTTCGATTTTTTTTAAATCAAGGGATGTCAGGCAGGAGTTGTCCAATAGGGCCACCCACTGAGTCAATTTCATCCAGTTCTTGAGAAATTTGTACAGTATATGTCATCATTGATTTCTACCAGCCCCTGAACATTTTAATACATGTTGAGGTACTGAATTCTATTAGGACTCTAGAAATGCCCCTGTAGCACACGATATGTATATAGTGATAAGTAGTTAAAGCAGAAATAAACCCCAAACCAAAAATA